>JAQGAK010000076.1:0-173458 GCA_034696945.1 Lipothrix lubbocki | reverse complement strand
ACTTTGTAATTCTGTAAGTCTGTGGGTACGATAAGTATAAAACGGGCCGTCGGGTTTTGTTGAAACCCGATACACGTCGTTTCCAGGCATAGTATCAAGATAAGTTTGAAGTTGAGCCGAATCAACCAAACTGTTTCGGAGTTACCCGGGTATTTGGGGAAAATTCCCCAGATTTTGCTGAAATTTGGTTTATAAAGTCTCCAAACATATTGATGTTGGGCCAAATCAGTCAAACCATTTAGGAGTTCCCCGGGTATTTGAAAACTTTACCCCCGATATTTCTGAAACTTTAGGGTGTAGACAGTCCCAAGACAAGGTTTGTATTAATTCGAAGTTAAGCTACATATGTTTCGGAGTTACTCGGTTTATTATAAAAGACAATCTTTAAAGTTGAACTTTTCTACAAAGCTTTTTGTTTTGAGCTTGAAGCAAAATCAATCAAACTACACATTATCTGTACTAAAACAGGGGTTATCTAAAAATAACAATGATTTATCAGCAAGAGAGAGGGTGAGTGGGTATACGAAATATGATAGGAAACAAATCATGACATAGATTGTCGCACCTGGACAACTATTCTCCTAAACCCTGAGAAATACTGATAAGCATACAAATCATATGGTATTCAAAAATCAAAGCCTTCTGTAGAGATATCTGATTTACAGAGCGTCTCGCTACAAAGTGAGACATACCATATCATTGGAAGTACAACGTGAGATATCCAGAATTGTTTTGCAGTTAAATTTTTAAATACAAGTTTTCCCATGTTTTTAGTTTTATTCAATATGAACGGTATGTCCCACCTGCCACATAATTTGTGGTGGATATCTCATCTTGCATTTGGATTCAAAAGTATATAGTCAACTCCATTTTCATCAACGATATAATGCTTAAAACCAGACCCGCAATTCTCGGTTTTATACAATTTAACAAATTATAACTCCAATTTTTTGGATTTAAACATTAACCTATACATTTTTACACCAACCTTATCATTATCATCACGTAAAGACAGCCGATAAATTGACGTTAGGATATTTATAAAGATCGTATTTTTGTTATAAGCGTAAGTTGTAAACTCCAAGTACAAGCTGCTGTTAGGAAAGTTCCCTCATCAGGCAAAAGTTTAAATAAAATTAAAAATACTAATCATGAAAATTGTTAGGTTTAAAATAATACTTCTAATTTAACAGGACGTCACTAACCATCGCCGTCACGGCGATGGCTTTTTTGCTAGTACACATATAATATTGCAGGATCTACAAGGAATTTTGGATTCTTGATAATCATGTACCATGAGCAAATGAAATAACTCACCAAAGACGTCTATAGATTTTTGCCTCATAAAAACCAGACAGGGTGTTTTCATTATAGCCAGTCCAAATTCTCCGAACTATTTAATTTACTTATAGACAAAGTATATGTGTGTATAGTGGAAATACATAAAAATGTTATATGTACGTAGAATGCAATTACATCATTACAAATTAAGTGCATTTAATGCAAATTATACACAAACACAACAACTCAAACTCCATAAATATTAACAGTTTTATAGCCAAGTAGAATATATAGAAGTTGTATGGGGAAGTATATAAAAGTTATATGAACGAGGATATAAATGAACAAGTATACAAAAGTTATATGGACAAGTATACAAAAGTTATATGAACAAGTATACAAAAGTTATATGAACAAGTATACAAAAGTTATATGGACAAGCATACAAAAGTTATATTGACAATTACAGAAGAGCGTGCAGACTGTAAAGTCAATTCTATATTATATTGACTCTTGCCTTGTTGTTGTTTGGTTGTTCATAAACATGCAATCTTCCAAACGCAAACCATGTTTTCCTCCTTTAAAACTTGGCTGAAAATGAAAACGAACTATTTGCTTACACTCCAAAAACTTGAAATGTGTAAACGCCTGCGGTAATGTCCAACGACAACTACTGCTTGATAATTATGAAGTACTATATATGAGCAATAAAAACAGGCAAGGCTCAAGTAAAATAAGTGACGATGACCGTTTGGCTATCGAGTTTTACATATGTACCGATAATAGTTTTACATTAAATAGTGCTTTACTGCTTGCATAATGCTTTTTTGTATATCTGTACCCATTTCATGAAAAGTAAATAAATACCTGGTTTTACTCTCTTGTTTGCATTCATTATTATTATATGGGAACTATGTCCTTTGGCTGGTTGTGTTTTTGTGCACAATGTGGTATAGAACTTTTCCAAACCTGATTATGGATGATATTATGGAAACCAATATGAAAAAACATGCGAGTGAGAGAACATAATAATAAAAATCCTTAAATCCATTTTAGCCACTGCAGTGGTTTCCTTGTATGATTAAAAAATGACTGTTGGCGGCACAGCGTTTTTTGGCATTGGCAGACAGGATTGTGAGCTTATTATGCTTAAATTTTATTTTCCTTGTTAAAAGGCATGTTCATAGGTGTATTTTATGTGTTTTTAAAGTTTTTAAAACCATGTGTCACCTATGTGAACTTATGTCCAAGAAGTGAACAAAGGCATTGTTTTTTCGGTTATGGTAAACAAATCGCCATGTAAAAAAGTTAATTTGTTACTTTTACACCAATTTTAGTAATCGTTATGTATATGTTTGGGTACATATTTTGGTATACATACATTGACTTCACGGATATGTCCAAATAATCCTTGTCAACAAAAAGAACTTTTGCTGTCTTGCGAAATGCAAAGTACATACAGGTACATATATACGTTCAACATTTCTGGCATGAAACTTAAAATTTTACGGGGATCCTGTCTAATTAAGTAAAAAGCAGTATATGCTCAATATGTAAAACTTGTTTCAAACTTTTAAGAGCACGTAAATAATCTACTTAGGAAGCATTTGCCGACTTTGCCATTAAAAATAACGTTGCATTAAAATTTTGCGACAAAGAAAAAACAAGATTTTACACTCAAAATTATTCGATTATTTGAAATGCAGTAATGTAAATTTGCTTTATTTATCCTTGTTTGTCATTTTTGAATATACCTACTATATACCTATACTTATTCCATTCCTGTAATTGTATTTATTGCCAAGTCCTTCAAGTTATTACTTGCTCACGATATATTTTTAATATCTTTTTATTCCGTTACTGTTACACCCACATGAACTAAACTCTTCCTGTAATATAATACTATCTATAGAACTGATTCTCACCAAAGCGTTGAATATCTAGTGATAAAGATTAAGTGGATAATAAAATTAATAATAATTATTACTGCTTACGCCATACACTTTATTATCAATAGTCAATGGTTTTAATCATTGCCATTGCACACCTTTCGAGTGAGCACTATTGTCTATAGTAAATTTCGCGCATACATATAGCCATAAACTTAAAAATTATGTACGTATAACTTAATATAAACATATATTTAATGAATAGTTGATTCCACATTTATTATGAAAATTTGTAAACTTAAGAAGCTTATAAACTTTACGTAAATCCCCGACAAGAAAGATATTATATCTTATATCCTTGAGGTAACCATATAATTAATAATAATATAAAAAGTTATTATATTATTAAATGTGCGATGAATGCACATATAAATAATTGATAATACTAAAAAAATCCAGAAAAACAAAATTGCTGTTTTCATAACTATTTAAAATTAAAAAATAAACCACGCTGTAATTATTAATTAATTATTTAGTACAGAATGTAATTAATTAATAATGAATGGTTAAATACTAATTAACCATTCAAAGTTTAATAAGTTACATTCTGTACTAAATAATTACTAAATAAATCCAACTTTTAACCTAACAACCTAATCATCATCATACTACTAATTTATTTGGACATGTATTGTCTTTTTGCGTACTAAACCTCTGCGGGCTCACTAGTTATAATGAAGCAAACATTAGGATATATGACAAAAATGTATATGACAAATATATATGTATGTCATATACATTACAGTTACATATATATAAGAGTTCGAAAAATATAGAAAATATTCTAAATGCGACAAAATATACTACTTAGATGAACATCTTTTTAACGAAATATTGCATTGCTAACAAGGCAGCATACTTATTAAGTTGTTATTGCCTCTTGCCCTTTTGTCTAGGCTCAAAAAAATAAATGTTATCTTTGAATTTTTCCTGATTTGCAAGTTAAAATAAACCAAATATTTGATGGGTGTTTTATTACAAAAAATTTGATGCACCTATAATATTACTTAAACATTCAAAATGAAATATAACTAATTACCAAATCGACCAGCGCTATGGTACGTGAGGTAGCGTTTTTTCGCGTCACTTATACGTTACTAGTAGTTAGTTTTAGTTTATAGAAGTTGACATCGTTACAATATTCGAATGTTATAAGAGAGAAAGAAACTTTATTTCACTGACACCACTATGGTGTTTGCCTTTCGACACAGTAACACAATTCAATTAATTTTACATAAAAATTTCGATTTGGGTAATTCCATAATTTCATTAACCGTATAAATGATTATTTGTATCGTATGTCGTATCTCTTAAAACTCTCTAACTCTAATCATTTTATTCTAACTCGAACTGCCAGTTAACAGTTCTTTTACTCCGTCTAGTTATTTCCAGTGAATATTGAATTCGTTCTTCTTTCAATTTATTCATGTTTAATTGACTAAAGTGTTTAGTAATAAGATTCCATTAAATTAACCTGAATAATTTACTGTAATTATTACAGTAAAATCATTCTTGTGGGAAAAACGAAAATGCATTCAAGAAAGGTGCAAGTAACAATATTTCTTATAATAGCTCTGTCGAATTCTTTGCTGGCCTCTGGTAAAGACGAACAGGAAGATGAAGAGAAGTACGTAAATTGCAAAGAATAATATTCTTTTCATTTTAGAAGAAGAACGAAATTTTATGTCACCGATACCGCTATGGTATTTGCTTGCCTTACGACATAGTACATAGTTCACTAATGTTATAAAATTTTTAAAATCCTTGCATAATTGCACGAAGATCATCACAACAATCACCCATTAACGCCAATCAAGGAGAAATCAATACGATTCTTAAAAATTAAAAAAACAAGTAGTAAAACGGATGTAAAAATTTCAAAACATAAAAAATAAAAATTTATAATTTTTTTAATTAACATTTTTTGTTACTTACGCTGTCGCTTTGACTTGCTTGATTCAGTAGCAAAATTTTACTCCTTGAAACGTGATATCTAAATATTTATGTAAGAAAGAAATGAATATTAAATAAATGTGTATATATGAAAATTCCCCAGTGGTAAACTCTGGCGTCTGAAGCTGACGACGGAATCACAAGCGCAAGCATTGCGAGCACTAGCGAAGAAAGACCACTTGGACGCCTGGTCGCACATTAATATACATTCGACGACGGACATTTATATACCAAACGAGCATAAGGATGAATTCGCACAATATTTGTCAGAACATGGCCTGTCTGGTAGTAATGCTGTAGAAATGGTTAATTCCGAGGGGTAAATAAATTCAGTTTATCCCTTACTATTATGTAGCTAAATATTGTAGTTATTTTAATGATGATTAATTAAATTTATATTACTCAAATTATTGTAGTTTAAAACCGGAAAATGAGCAGACACGAAGCGGGGGTTCGAAGAAGGTATTTGGAACTCTAACATGGGATGAATATTATAATTACACGGAGGTTAGTAGAATGATTTTGTACTAGTCATTTTATTATTACGGTTTCAAAAAACGTCGTCTTGCTTAAAAAAAAGTGGGAACGAAACTAAAAAAAGCACTTAATATTTTGTTTAAAACGACATGTTTATCTATAATTCAAAATTGTTATTTTTTTGATAATATTTATTTTTAATAATGTTAAAAACAAAAGATAGCCTATTGGCTTGACGAACTTCCAAAAAAGTACCCCAATTTAGCAAAGCTGGAGTCCATCGGAACAACTCTTGAAGAACGACCTATAAAATTAGTTACAATTACTTCTGGGGAAGGAAAAAAGCCTGGGGTGTTAATTAATTCAAGTAAGGGCTGGATTTAAGCAGCGACGATACAGTGTTCCACACATCATTTATTTTTAAAATGATTTACAAAATTATGAAATATATTATTATTAAATAATTATTCTATTAAAACTGCTATATAGTTTTCCATGCCCGAGAATGGATCACTTCTGCTGTGGTCACATATTTCATCAACCAACTGACGGAGCATGCCGATGAATATAAGGAGCTTCTGGAGAAATACCGATTTTATTTCATCCCAATGGTGAATCCGGATGGGTACGAGTATTCCTGGACGACAAATCGTTTATGGCGAAAGAACAGGAATCCAAATGGTGGCGGAGAAAACTGTTCTGGTGTGGATTTGGAGAGGAATTTCGACGTGGATTTCGGAGGGGTTGGTAGCAGTGATGATTTGTGTGATCAGACATATCGCGGACCGCATGCTTTTTCTGAGAAGGAGTCTCAAGCTTTGAGGGATTTTATTTTGGCTCACCCTGACATAACTGATTATTACAGTTTCCATTGCTATATGCAAGTATGCTCATTATGATTTTATAATTAAAACATTTTAATTTTTGATAATCATTTCAAAACAAAAATCCCCCTGTAGTTGTGGATGACTCCTTGGAGTTACAAAGTAGAGCACGCGCATAATTACGAGGAAACCGTAAGTTAACTAGATTCATCTGGATTTTTGTTATTTGGTTTATTGGACTTTTTAAAATGGACAGCATTTATGAGTTCCAGTTCAATGATTTTCGTTGTAAAAAACGTAATAAACTGTAACAAAAATAGATGGCAATCCTGGGAGCAGCAATGCAAGCACAAGAAGCAGTTCATGGGACCAAGTATCGATATGGAGCGTCTGGAGATGTTTACGGTAGATCAGTAACGAAATTAAATATAATTTTATAAGTAGTTTCGTTTTTTCTAATTTGCAATATAATTTCTATCAAAAATAATTGTTATTAACATTTTTAACAAAATAAATTGTAAAAGCAATTGTAATAAAATAATCTTACAAAATTGTTAAAAAAAAAGTTTTTAAATAATAATATTTTAAAAAATTATTTTTTTGGAATTTTTATTTAAGTTTAACTTTATAGTGTTCGATTTCAGTTATTATTTCTAAAAGCTCATGAACCTGTTTAATAAATTCTCTAAAAATTCCTAAAGATACGATCGGTGGCACTGTGGAAGACTGGGCCATGGTTACAGCCAAGATTAACTATTCCTACTGCATTGAACTTCGAGATATGGGCGAGTTTGCGTTTAAACTGCCGAAAGAGCAGATTTTGCCAAGTGCTGAAGAGACCTGGGAAGCGTTGCAGTACGTTGTCCAAAAGCTCACGGTTTACAGACCAAAGTCAAAAACTGCAGGAATTAGTGATAGTGGTGGTGGTGGAATGGGTGGTGGTGTTGCTAATGCTACTGGTACACCTCTGGACAATGCTGGAATTCATCACAAATCTGAAATAATGATGCTGCCACCGTTGTTGCTCATGATTGCGCTCATCGGTAATAATTTACTTAAAAGTCAAATGTAAAAATGTGTAAAGTGGAACTAATTAATGGAGGCCTGATTGTATGTACTGAACCTCATATATGAGTAAATAAAAATTCCTAATTATTGTGTCGACTATGTTTTACACTCTTGTACCAAATCTAATAATCGCTTTATTTAAGCATATGCGAATATTTAAGCAGTCATGAAAATAAATAATAATATTAGCCTCACATGTACGATATGCGTTGTCTACCATAGCCCCATCGTTAAAAAATGATTTTTCATGAAATTGTCATAAAATTAACGTGCAATAAATTCGCATATAAGGGAAAAAAACAAACATACCGAGCGGACAAACATAACATTCTCGTTTACCGTAATATTTGCAATATTTTCGTAGCATGTAGTTTAGATTTTTAGAAAATATGGGATATTTGTAATATTGTAATTACTTAACTAGTAAATTCATTACAAAAAATTGAGGCCCAAAAAAAAAATAAACTCATAGAAATGGTAGGGATTCCCGCTTTCATGGCACAGTGGCTCAAGTCCAAAATCAATGGTCTGACATAAGCAGCAAAAGGGAAAAAAGGCAGGGCCGCATTGAACATTTTGCCGCTCAAAGCTGCACCTTCAGACTTTTTAGACGTTCAGACACACCGAATTTATTGGTGTTTTTTCTTTCCATATAAGAACAGCGAGCATGTTCAACGTCAACATCAACAGTCGTTTCTCCCTCCATCCAACTGTTCCAGCCTATATTTTTATTCAGTGCTATTGCTCTACGTACTTATATTATACAAATCTACTGAACTTTACTCGACTATTTTAATATTTTCTGTTTTTCCTCACAAGTCAACTGTCTGCTCAAAGTTAATATTAAAGTATAGTGCGTAAATCAGCCATTGCCATTAATGTATAATACTTGGACAAACCTTCGTGGTTTATAATTTTAAGTGTCTTCAGTCTAATGTTGTAGGTTTACAAATTTAAGGTTTGGGAAGCAGAAGAAGGAAATCTTCGAAATCTACCAAAAACTCCGCAGCAAAACTTTGCTTTTGTATTTATTGATCCTATCTTGTCTTGTGAGAGTTTGTGTGAGCTCTTCTGTTTTTTCTATTGTGCTTCACAATTAAGTAAGGATTTAAAGCATAAACTTTTAACTAAATTGAACCGTGCATTCATACCAATAATGGACAAATATATAAGGAAATAATATTCGGAAATGCCATAACTGATAAATTCCAGTGTTGTTGTATACAGTAATAAAGGATTTAACAAATTACATAGGTATCAACGAAATATCAGCACACCAGCGGGTTTTTGTGTACATAATAGTTACTGGTTACTGTACATTTATCGGAGATCCTATATTTGCCTGATCATATAGTTGTTTCGCCATAACATTCACAAGTCTGCATTGTTTGAATTAGTCAAAATTAACTCTGATAAGATTACGAATAAGTGTACTTTGATGTGATAATAATATTGAGTTGAGAAGGACTATACTCGAGAGAGAGAGGCAATAATTTGTATAACTGAGTGAGCTCAAGGGGTTTTGCCGTTTGTAAGTTGTAATAATTTTAAATATTAAGTATCAGTCAAATATTAATAGTGTCGTCGTTGAGGACCATTGGAACTTAGAGATTTTGGAACTTTCAAATTTTGGGACGACATCCATCTGAACCTGAAGGGACGAAAGTTGTTTTGTTATTGACAGTTGACAGTGTCTCATCATCATTGATTTGATTGACCCGGCCCGTTGTCGTGACTTTTTGTTTGTCACACGGAATAATACTGAGGGTTTCACAAGTTCAGGGAATTTTGGGAATAGAATATGAGAAGGTATGTAACATGTTTTGTTATCAATTTTTAATGAACAACATAAATTATTAGTATTGTTGTCATTATCAAATTATTATTGTTGCAAATTGTGACTGTTACGACTTTTGGGATTGTGACTATTGTGACATTTGCATGTGCTCAGTATTGTTTTTTTCTCAATATCTGTAGTAATGCTACTAATAATACTGCTAATAAATCCCTTTGCTATTATTAATATTTTAACATTCTTCATAATGTCTGTGGATTATAAAGGAAGCTGTGATTAAAATGGAACTTTACGGTGGGACAGGAAATTTATTTATTTCCCTTAGAGTTCTTAAAGCTTATATATGGTTAATCTATTGTATAGAATATGTATTTTCTACACTTCATATTACGTTCATATATTCTGTTTGAGTATGTAATTCCCACACGGGGCTTGTAAATTAGGGTAAAAGTAATAATAATAAATGACTCTTTGCATGCATATTCATTGCCATGCGTCGAAATAGAGTGAGTAGATGATAAAATGTAATATGCAGTTAGTACATCTTTAGCACCTACTTAACCATAATGTACTGAATTGCATGCAATACCTGAGTAGAGTTGCTTGAATAACTGGTGGGGATATTATCATCTGAGCTAACTTACCTTAGGAGATACTAATAAAAGTGGTTAGATGACTGCATTGCATATAATAATCTCATATGTGCGTGAAGTAGTAAAAAATAATGTTATGGTGGTGCGGTCAGTAATCAGTATACTAAAGTGTAATGTATGTTTAGTATATACAAACGTACATGATCATCAGTTAATAATCTGATTATTACAGTAGTAGAAAGGGGTGAAAGGGGATTTTCTCTGGCAATAAAATTAGAATTTTTCATTAATTATTCTTAATTTTTTATCCTCCTATTTTACATATTGTGCATAGAGGTATATATGGGTTACTTCTGATTTTCACTTTCCAAGTATTTTTTTATTATTCCACGCAAAGTATATGTATGCTATAGCCTCACTGCATATATTTGCCAAAGAATCTAATTTAAGATCAGCTGTATAGGACAGGCAGGCGGTAGACCAAAAAGAATAAAGTTGCATCAGAGTTTTAGATGTTCATTGCATTAATGATTTTGTTGTCCTACCCACCGAATTAAAATGTTAATAATACTAACATACCATAAGTGTGAATATGTATTATCTGTAATCTGTACTACAAATACCCATATATGCATGTACTAGGTATATATAATATTATTAGTAAATATACAGACCAAATAATATTTAAGGAAAAGGAATAAAATCTCCAATTTAATTTCGTCCAAAGGGAAAATATTGTCTTTGTGTCAACGAAATGCACGTTGCCAGAAACAATTCGCTGCAACTTCATTAATAAGCATCCTATGCTATGGTGTAGATATGTATTTTAAAAATTGGCTAATCTCCTAACTTTTTGTGTTATTGCAAGAGTAGATAGTGAAATGCCAGAAGGGTTTAAGATATCTCTGTTTAGTGTTTAGGGAGGTCTCTATTTAACTACCCTAATCATTACTTCATTACTGTGAGTGTTGTGTGGGTGTTATTAGTGAAAACTAATAATAAGATTTGGGGTTGAATTGAAATCAGGAATATATGGATTTAACTACATATATGGTTGAAGTCAAAGTTGGTTAAGCGTCACCATGACCTTGAATATCAGTCTGTTGAAGCACTAATACATATCCATCACTTACACTTAATCATGTTAGCAGGGCATGTGTTTATAATTACACAGTCCAGAACCCACCACATCGTAATCACTGAAGAAATTCGTGGTAATCAGAGTATGAAGAGTTAATTTTAAATAACTCAGAAACCATGTTTCCGTTGAGAAATGCTCCACCTCTGATGCAAAAGGAGTCATATTCCATTTGTCTCAATTACTGAGCTAACTGCACTGGTACGGTTGATCCTTATTAAGTGAAACCTTTTACTGCTGCTGTCATACATGATATTGTTTTATCCCACCCGTATAAATAAGTTATTATTATATTACTCTTTCACTGTATGATAATTATTAGCGTCTCAAAGCTCGTCGGGGTGGCAAGTTTTGTGGTGTGTTCTGAAAGCCGCTAACCAGTAAACGTCACTGTTGCCTCTAAGCGTAAGCGTTCTTTGAAATTTAGCTATATATCGGGTTTTGTGATCTTTCTGAGTCATTTTTGGCAGTCCCGAATTTGGGTAGGAAATTATTTCCAATAGTATTGAACTCCGCGGCCGCGACTTCTTTTTACTAAAGTACATACGTTATACTTATTATACTTGTTAAGTTTTTTACTTGAGTTTAACATTTTCAACCTGCTGTGCAAACTTAATTTGTGATCCTGTTGTGGATAATTATTAGTACTGCGGGCCTAGGTTAACGTTTTATTTATCACATATTAGGGGGAAATATGTTCATATATACGAAATGTTTTTTTTTCTTGCTATTGAACTATCTTGTTCATTCATAATTTTTGCGTGATCCTGTATATTGGATACTGCATGTGAAGTGAATACAAACTTATTGAGTAAGCTGAAACACTAGCAGCCTTATTTTTAAAAAATAACGGTGCCTGCATCCGCATCATTGCAATTTGAATCTGAAAAAGGCAAATTCCAGTTTGAGCTCAGGCCCAAAGACCATATTTAGCAAAGACAAGTTTTGTGAAATTTAATCTCCTCCATAGTGAGGTGTTGTTTAATTATTGTAAAGTCTGCTGCACTTTTGTCTTGAACATTAAAATCAAAGGACGTGTAAATAGTCATTTGTTATTGAACACAACACACAACCCTCCTGAATTTTCACTGACAATTCTTGCTTGATGGAATCCACATATGAAATTAATTGGGTGTGACTATAAAGTAGTATCTGTCTGTATATGTTGTTAAATTTTTTCAAACTGGGTTTTATCTGGTTGTGACTTGACTCGATGACTTATGTGATTTGTATTTTAACATTTGGATCTTGAAAGGTTTTCCGTAAGCCATTTAAAAGCGGTGTCTTGAGTTATTACAAACGAGACCTTATCGTGTTTAGAAATCACATATCATGGAGACATACCCAAAATTAATCTGCTAATATTACACATTGCTTATCGAAACTATGTATGTATGTATACCATGTCCTGCATACCTTCCTGTTCTTTCAGTCTCCTATATATAATAAGACTGGGTCACCTAACTCGATTCCCAAGCATTGTAACAGAAAGACCTCTTTTCCTCTATGTATGTAGCTTGTTAAAGGCACAGATTCTTAATCTTACAAGCATCTTTATATCAGTTGTAGGTTTTTGATAAGTAATTACTTGAAAGAACACATTATAAATTAAACTCGAAATAAGAATGACAAGCTGGAGAGTTGTCTTCCGGTCATATTAAACGCCTCGAAATAGGTTGACATGAGTGGGTTGTGATCAGTAAGAATCGAGACTCCGTTATTCGGTGTATCCTTTATGGCGGGTGTATGTGGTTGTGCATTGAAAATACAAATTGTGTAGACTCTTTATGAACGAGTATGTATGTAGTATTGCTTTGTTGTAACTTACTTACACAACTAGCATTAAAAATAAGGAGTAATTCTATGCATTTAAAATTCTAACTACATGTAAAATATCACAGAAATTTAAAATCGTATACAGATTTTTTCTTGTTTCCCGTCCCTCACAACCAAATTTGTAATGAACAAGGGAGAATCAGGAATTTTTCTTGCTAAAACTGACAAGTCAAATCAGGGAAATCTTACAACGAAACTTGTCCTGAATATTTCATATAATTATTATTGTTGCCTTCCAACCTTAATCCTACACAAGGTTTAAAAATGTAGAATATTATCTTCAAGGTTTTGTCGTTGTGTCCCATATTACATTTAATCTATAATGTCTTGTATTTATAATGGGTGCACTGTGTCTCATGTCATGCTTTTAATGATTAATACGGAATAGTTCTTAATGCTAACATGATACGAGAAGATCCTACACAAGGACGGCGACAGACGTCATTAATATAATTAGTATGAATGAACATTGTCCGGAGTAATAAGCTAATAAGTTGATGCATAAGTTTTAACATGTTTTTTTTCATTATTTTTTGGAAATAGAAATGCCTACCGAAAAACCGATCTTAAAATCAGGAGGCTCCCTTTCTGGAGCTGTGCGAGGAACCGCAGGTATGAGTACCCGCTCGCAGACGAAACCAATTGATATTTCAAAAAATTTATCAAACCCGAGCATGCCAAAATCAGGAAGTCATGTTAAGAGAACGCCTACTCAAAGCAACGTGATCTCAAACGGTTCTGCAAGAGCCGCTTTATCTGGGAATCTGAAACGAACTCCAAATCAGACCGGTAATTCTCATGTAATGCCATCAGCGAAACCGCCCGTGATTTCTTCTTACAATTGTGCGCTCAAAGTACCAAAATCCTCATCAACTCGATCTCCGAAAATCATCAATAAATCAAAGTCACCCGGTGTACTTCCCAAAACAATGAGTCAGCAACAGTCAAATTTACTTCTTTCTCATTCTAAAGTATTCACCACCGCCTCTTCAAAAATAACTAACTCAGTCTGTAAACCATTAACAAGTACTACAGTCGGGTCTCTGGCTTCAAACTCTAACAAAGATGTACTCTCATCAATCTCAAGGGATAACCCCACTCACTCTAGTGTCATTTTAACTCGTATTAAAGCTAATAGTTCCCAAGCAATTAATAAGGTCGGCTTTGACGATACTGCTAACTCTGATGCTGTAATGTAAGTTTGTCTTTATTATAGTAATTATTCATTAAAAAGTAATGATCATTTAACATATATATTATGTCTTCACTTGTATGTACACTGGGCAGTTATATATAATGTAGCAAAAGAAAAGATGCTTAAAATACAGTTACACCCTCGTAAAATCACATTAGTTTCAGCGGGTCGTAGGTTGTGTGGTTGGAATGTAGAGTAATGGGACTATTTTCTAAATATTTGAATTAGGAAGTAGCATTGAGTGCGATACAGATTTGAAAGTCCGTGCTCTCAACCAATTACATAAGTAAATAACCACCAATGTAGTATAATGTGTACTTGCTGTTTAGCGTCCTAACATAAAATGCATCAGCATCAGCGAGCGTATATGAGGAAAAGAAACAGTGAATATCATTCCGAGAAGTTATAAAAATAAAGTTACTAAAATATTCGAGTTCAACACAGGTGATTGTTTGCACCAAAGGAAATACATAGTTGAAACTAACTAAGGACTTACCTCCTTAGTTAGTTTGGGTATATAGAATTTGCTAATTACTTCTAAGCAAATAAATATTGCTCATAAAGGTCATCGATCTCTGGTAATGGGGTAAATTTTATACATTTGAGATGATTCGAAGCTATTCACGTCGAGATTTTACTTTGTGTGCGTAAACGCACATATTTGTCGACATGAGGGCAGGTCAGTGGAAGTATTCAGAAAAGTATCAGAAAAGATCATAGAATGGTAAGGTTGTAATTAAAACCTGTGGTTTCTCCTCAAGCGATGATTTGCTTCTGACAGATTAAAAAGGAAAAAGAGCTTCGAGCTTATACATCCACAATGCAGTTCATATAGTTATTTGTATATTGTATGCAGTAATCATACAGGACAGTATTTATCTTCTAATGGAATTTGTACTCATATATATAAGATTTGAAATTAGGTGAGGTCATAGTCATAGGTACCCAGTTAAGAAAACTGAATTTAACCCAGAGGACCACTGAAGCGACACCGTTATTGTAAGATAAAATAATTCAAAGTGTATAATCTTCGTTCTCCGAAGCCGAATATTAACTGGGTATTGTTATGTACACCCCTCTACGTTTTTAAATAAAACTCGATTTAATTCGCCATTGTAATTTTCCTTTCATAAGCCTGGTAATTAATTTTAATGAAAGTACTAACTTTTTTAATGTCACCCGTAGTTTTTCAGCATTGTCGATTGTATGAAAATAAGAAGGGTTAATTTGTAATGTAGGAGTCATCGTGACGTTCTCTATGATGCTCAAAAGGCCATATATCCCTTTAACGGAAATAGGAAAGTCGTTCATTGTTTTTATCCCCTTACATGTTCGGGCAAAGGCGACATTTCTATATACTTTAATTTGTTCTCGTTTTTTTCAGCTAAAAGGAGTTAGTATAAAAATACTGAATGGCTATATTGTCATTACACAGTGCACAATGCCTTTAATTTAAATAATGCAACAATTATTAATGGTTAGATAGAGGGTCAGGCAAATGTTCACTGTAGATAAATCGAGGTTGCTCTAGCTGTCGTAATATTCAGAAAGACACCAGGAAAATTACTCAACAGGGAAGAGGGAAAAAGTATAACTTTACTAACTTCAAATTATTATTTATTATCCAGTTCATCACACATGTTGATTGAACAGCTCAGTAGCGTACCAGCCAGAGTGAGGTAAAGTTGCTTCTGATGTCTGAATAGGAGTGAACAAATTTTTTTTTGGGAGAACTATTATGGATAACTATTATTATTATTTACAATCTGTATATGAAAGTTGTACTCAATAATACCGTACGTTACAATGGGAGTTTAATAACTTATATACATTCTGTTCTTTCGCACAGTAGTAAAGAATGAGATTCAGGGTGGTCATATCCTGCTTGCATCCTCCGCATTTTCTGCGTGCATGGATGTCAATTGTGTAGGTCATGCTAAGGTGAAGAAGTAGTGTAAATGGTAATCGGCCGTTGACCATAGCTTCATAGATAACGACGAACTGACTACTGGTGAATGTAGTTTTATATACTTTACATTAAGATGAATCAAAAGAAGTATTCATCTTACAGATGCAAGTTTGACTGTCAAGTCACAAGCGTCGGGATTACTTATAGGTGAGTTGTGTCTTTTCTTCCGCTCGAGCACTAACTAAGTAAGTAAGCTCCTTCACAGTACTGCAAACTTCGCATAAGATGTAAGTCTGTCTTAGTAGTACATAGTGCATACTCTTTTACTATATACTTACCGTCACTGTAGATTGTAATGTCATATATCAATGTTTGTAAATACAGATGGTCGAAAATACAGTTCTTGTTGCACATTATGTGGACAATAATGTACATATGAATCAAGTACAGGACTTACGATTAGGAAGCCTAATGCATTCAGCTTATCTATCGTCGTTTGTAAAGAGTCATGCTATTATGTTGCACGGGTGATTTACATGGTTGCAATGCGAAATATTTTAACTCGCTCGAAAGTTGTGCCAACTAAAATATATGTTACTCGCTTGCAGCTACATCAAATCACACAAAATATTTTACTTTTAGCAAATTACACAAAATATGCACTTACAAGTTATTACAGTTGTAAGTTACAACAAGGATTGCATTTCTAAGTAAAAATTATAGACATCCCCATTTACTCATCAGTATGACGGATTGTGTGTGAATAAAAAATAAGATTTGAAAAATCATTTTGGAAATCGTATCCTCTGATATTTCATTGAATTGAATTGAGATTCCAGTTCCACTATTTTACCTACTGCTGTGTGCAAACTGTTTATTATATATAAAGGTTTTTGTTTCGTTTCAAGAAGTACAGCTTTGCAACAGGTGGTTTCCAACCTTTTTAATCTCTATATAGTCTGTCTGGTAAAGCTGATTATGAGTGACGTATATGTATTGTTGGTAATGTTCGACTATATAGTGACGCGAGGCTAGTCGTGATTTTGCTGTATAAGTGGTGCTGTACTTCGTTAGGTTAGGATAAGTGCATAATATTGTATGCATATTGGAGCCTGTGTGTTCTCCCCTTATTATTGTCAGTTTTTGTATCCATGTTATTATAATCTCCCACTTGTATTTTACAAAAGGATGCATATATACGTAGCTACATACTCATTGATGTACATATTATTATATTCCTAATTCCAAGTCACAAGATAACACTGAACTGACTCTGCGAATTCCGTAAGAAGTTGTACTTACATGCAATCAGTTATTGAATCACATAGTATACATACAGACAATGTGATCTGATGAGTTAATTGTCCCATTATAGTTTCTATACACTGTGTAAAATGTTTACATGTCATACATTGTTTATATATGTATGATAATCGATCTCTCACACAGCGTTAAATTATGAGAATCTATAGGCGTGTGTACTGAGTGGACTGATGATAAATTTGAGTTGTTATCTCTACAGACCATTTGCTAATCGGTGACATAATGCTTAAATTTAGTCACGGCTGTGCGTAAGTACAGCGATTATAATGTAGTTTAGATCGTTTAATGTACGTACAATTTAATATTTTGGACTTAAAAACATGGGTAATGTTCAAAATGTGGCATAATGTCGTGTACAACGGTTCAGGTTGAAAATCCTTGTTATTGGTAAGCTATAATATAAATTTTCTAAATTTACACTCCAGGATTAAAAATGGCCGCACAAACACTACGCGTATAAAAAAGACAATAATAGATTGGAAGGTTAGTGTGACTTGGTGGTCATAAATGCGGCGTGTATACCCACGTTATATAAATGACTTAGAATAAACCTTATATGTAAATAGAAAAACTTAGTTAGACTTTTTTGTTATGGTTGGCCAAAAAGGTTACCAAAGTTATTATTGACTCTGCGGACTGGCCTGGAGGATTTGTGAGCGGACAACGTTTATACTTCTGCTGGTGATTGTTAAAAGCGAGCATGAGATGGAAAGGGGTCGTATTACGTACATGACGAAGATTGGAAGTTGACGCTGCTAGTGCTTTTGCACCCTGTATTCTTGCGTTTATAGTTAAAGCATTACTCCTTGATGAGAGTCATCACGAAAGCCATAATCTGTGGCATATTCACGTACTCACAATAAACTACCTACAGCTCAATAACTTTTCCGCTATTGAGCCAAGGGTGACTCAAGTGTGTAGTCAGTTCAATGAGAGAAGTGAAGCATGAAAGATATAGTTGCCTTTTAGTCTTTTGATTTCAGTGACATTTAACTAGTGTTTCTAAATTGTTGGTTGTTGCATATCATATGCAAGAAAACAAGTTTAGAAGTCCTTGAGACTCATAAAAATTGACTTATTGGCTCCCATTCGATTTTGTATTGTTTGTGGAAAACAGCAATTACATTTACATTAAATTAACTGCAGACTCGTAATGTTACCTGGAGGTTGCAGATAATAAAATTTAGATTTTTCTGTGTAAAGGGTGTAAATGTAATGTGCATCCAGTCCAGAGCTGAGAGAAACAACTGTTTGTAATAGTTGTG
The DNA here is from genome assembly GCA_034696945.1 of Lipothrix lubbocki. Classification (NCBI taxonomy): domain Eukaryota; kingdom Metazoa; phylum Arthropoda; class Collembola; order Symphypleona; family Sminthuridae; genus Lipothrix; species Lipothrix lubbocki. Next base: position 154,852 of record JAQGAK010000076.1, on the reverse strand, counting down.
TTAATGTTTTAATAACAACAATAAATTACAATCCAAAGGCTGAACAATTGTGCCTTTGATATATACAGCCTAACTACTATGCTTGTATGGTGTTTCATAAGCAATATAATCTTGCTCTTTAACTACCTTGAATAATAGTGGATTTATTAATTGTGACTCAGAATTAATTCTTACGTCTCGTAGTCAATGACTATGTAACAATTCTCCATAATTCAATCTAAGGAAAAGACGTGAACTTGCCAAGCATGTTTTCCCCTCATTCAGTCGTCCCTGTAGAATTTTAGATTAAATGTTATATAAAAATAGTAGTGCCCGGTTAGATTAGCTACAACGATATTCTACTGTTAGAATAGCTTCAAAGATAAAACTTCCAGTTGTGAATTTGATTTCCATCAGTGGATTTCAGTGTGATTCTATCGTTGTGGGATTTAAAAGTTACTTAAAAAATGAAATTCAAATCGTTATTTCGTAGAGGGAACGGGTCCAGCGACTCCAGTAGGAACCAGAAACAAAAGGGTTTAACAACTTCCAAAAGTGTGGACTCTCTGGATACACAGTTATTGACCCGTTGTGGGGAAAATCACCAAGTAGTCTTAGTAAATGACATTCCGGAAGAGAGTGTCGTAACAACTACTACCACCTCCGAAAATGGAGATAAGGAACGGGAGTTGGAACAGCAAACTATTGAACTAATAAAACTCAGGGAAGTGTTACTTCATCGTGATCAAGATATTCAAAAGTTACGACAAGACCTGGAATCTGTGAGATTAAACGTGATTCATTTGAACCATGTAAGTCCTTTTTGAAAATATTACTTCTTGTATGATGATTTTTTAGTGGGAAAAATACAGTGCATACGTTTTTTTAGCTTTCATTTTCTTTTCATTGCTTTACCTCCGAACTCTTCCTTATTGCCATTAACATTATTGATTATGCACTTTACTTTGGCAAATTTTTACTTTCCATTATTGTATTATGCATTCGTATATTCATGATTTTATATTTTTGCATACAAAGATATAAATACACAGACAGCCTAATGCTGTATTTTTATGTAAGTTCATCGTACTTCAGGCGGAGGTTATATGCTGCATTACAGGACGACAAGAGTTTTTGTAGTACATACCTGCTAATACTTACTTGTGTTGTAGTTTTGTTTTTGTTCAACTTACAACTCGAGAAATTACAATAATTTCGGTTATACAAACATGAACTTCTTGATTATGTATGAGTAAAAAACTTAAATAAATACATATACAAGAATTTGACTATTAAAGCTGAAAAACTTTTCTCACGTACAAAATATTTTCGAGTGTAAGCATCAAATGCTTTTAATATATGTGGCAGTAGTTGTGACCAATTAAACAATATACAATTATCATTATCGGCGTATCCGGAGTTACACTTAAATTGTAGGGGTCAATATGGGATGTTTGCCAAGTTCAAAGTCCTTAATGTTGTGCAATTTTATAAAGTAAATTCATGGACATTAACGCCTCGAATGTCTGCAATTTTAATGAGAAAATTGGATCATGTGAAATTTTATTTACTACAACTACTATGTAATAATGAGCAATTCAGTGAGATTGTAGTATATAGCTTTTGTTGTTTGTCGTTGACGTGCCTGTTGTTTGCTCACACAAGGTTTTTTTGCTACCCTGTCTCATTAAATCAAATTAAAGCGAATATTGGTGAACACATAAACTTCTGAAGTATATGTATGCAGATTCAGAATTAAATTATGCAGAATTTTTGTGTAATCATTGGCAATTGAGTTGCAGCAGAAAACTGAATTACCTACTTGGCTTTGATATTTTAGTGTATACTTATACTTACTTGTAACATTAAATTCTTTCAGGTTCATAAAGATGAAAAGGCGAAAATTGAACAATCAGTGGAGAATATGCGAGCTAAGTACGAAGGGAGCATCGCTGAATTGCAGAACCAAGTGACGGTGGTGCAACATGAGAAGGAACGAACTCTGAAGGAACGAGCGCAACTCCAAACAGCTGTAGAAGAACTTGAACGTAAAGCCAACTTAATCAATGCTGAAGCTGCCATTCTGACCAAAAAACTTATTAAGGTACATGTGCAATCCGATAATTTAAAAAATATATTTTACTATCGTATTCATCTTTTAGGGTTTATAAATCAGGAAATATGGGACTCTTGTTGTTTGATTCGTAATATTATGAATTCATATAGTACGAATCGTTATTTAATAATGATTCCTTCTATATGAAGTATACGTCTCTGTAGGTACACGTGAGCTTAAAAGTTGCCACAAAGTCAGATTTCCCCTGTAGCAGTATAGAGCCTTGATTTTTTTGTCGGCGGAAGCGAACATTTCCTTATTTCACACCATTAGTTCCGAAAAAAGTGTGAGCGTTCAATACTTTACCCCTGGCGTTTTTATCCAATAGTACATACATACAGTTTGTGCATTTCGGATAAAAACATCCCAAGTCCCATTTATGAATAAGTGATAAAAGGATTTTATTTTTTATACGATACGTTGATGTATAGATGTGTAATTACAACAGCGACCATTTGTAGAAATGAAGCTTTGTGTGGGCGCAGAGTTGGCTGATTGCTGTAATCTTTTTACTTATTGTCTACATGAGTCAGTACAATACTGCCCAATCGATAAATAATTAAATAAAACATAGAGATGAACTAATTGGAATGACTAATAAAACAATCTGAGAATTGCTGATGAGGCAAAATAAACATGAAAGTTAAGTTTAAATGGGTGACTACGACTATTCGTAAGGATGTGGTAGTTTCCAACTTAGTAAATCTACTTCAAGTAATATTGTCATATTGTCAGTGTTGAAGTGATGAAACTTGTTCACAGACATTTGTGACTTTTTACACAACTTTTTAAGGCTAACATTCGCCCGCCCACAGGAAACTGCTATAAAATCATTTTTGTCTGCAATCTGCAAGGTTCAGAACAAAGGTTATGCAAACTAAGGGATGTCATCTATTTAATAGTTCGTTTGAGTAAAGTCGTGGTATTTCCTGAGCTCTTTAGATCCACACATTCTATGATCTGTTAATATTATTGTTTCTATAGGCTCAAGAAGATTTTGAGGATGCGGATACCAAATTCCGAGAACAGGCAGAAATCAATATAATTTTACAAAATAAGTTATGTACGAAAGAGGACGAATTGACGTCATTAGCATCACAAAATCAAGAATTGGAAGATAAAATCGCCGAAGAAATCACCACAATCACAGCAGAACGGGAAGAGTGGCAATTATTTCAATCAGATATGCTCATGGTTGTCAGAGTAGCCGAAGACTTCAGGACAGAAGCTGCGTGTGAAGTTGAAAGTATGAAGAAGGACAATTCAGTTCTCCGAAGCAAAATTGAAATGCTTGAAAAAAGGCCAGAAACCAAAGATTCGGAAGTTCAAGTTACCCCTTATAATATAACCGTTCCTAAGACTCCGTTGGTAGATTCTGAAACTCAAGTTTCAGAAAATATTGTAACTGAAAGTTCCGTAAACGCGGAATTAGTTAATGTAACTCGTTTTGAGGACCAAGAAACTCAGGCTCTGCCAAAACAATGTGAATCCTCGCTTTTGGATACGGACTGCAGTGATAAAGAAAATAAGCATGGAGGTAACTGCGGCAACGGGTCAGCTCCCTCAGATGATATATTCAAAGACTCTATGTTAAATGATAAACGCATATTGAGAACAACTTCGAACGCTGACACACGTCGAAATTGTATTTCTGATTCTGGTAATTATTTTTGCAAACACATCAGATGTTCATTCTAGTATTAAAAATTATTATGCGCAACTAACGTATTCAAATTTTTTGCAGAAAAATCTGATCCTTTACAAGCGCTTGTAAAAGTTACTGGAGGTTCAAAAAGAAACGCCCTTCTAAAATGGTGCCAAACTCGTACTTCAGGTTACCCACACGTAGACATAACCAATTTTAGCTCTTCATGGTGTGATGGAATGGCTTTATGTGCGCTTCTTCACTCTTTTCTGCCTAATCACATTCCCTATGACACACTCAAGTCTGAAAATCGTGAGCGCAATTTTAAAATTGCTTTTAATGCCGCAGAGTCAATAGGCATCCCGTCGAATTTGGTAATTCAATTTTTCGTAGTAATTAATAGCGTATTTTGTGGTGCAACAATTCGACGAAATAACGCACGAACAAGATTTACGTATTTTAGATTAAAAGACTTTATGGAAGTTTCAGTATTGTTTATAATTTATTGATAAGTTTGATTCATTTCAAGTATTTTTACAAATGTAGTTTTTAATTTTACTTCACACATATTATGCAATGCAATCTGGCGATGAAATTAATTTGTCTTTAATTTAATTTTTTAGGATGTCAGCGAACTGATTGCAGAACGAGTGGCGTGGGAGCAAGTGATGAACTATGTGAAGGAGATATACGTGCGTGTAGAAAATAATTCATAACTGATTTCTCTAGGCTAATCTCAGTTCACTGTATATAATTATTCTCAAAAGAATATATCTGCGCGAATATCGTTTAGCCTAGCTGTCCAAGTATGGCCAGATGTACTGGTAATAATGTTGTACTACGCTTAGCAGTTGTTGAGTTTGTTGCAATTGTATGTTAGTCACTACTCTGTATGGTCCGCAAGCTCGCAGCGTATTTAACTATTCATGATCATTTGTACAGTTTATATCAATATTCCTGTTGAATTTACAGTGTGATGAAAGTTATTATTATTGAATCACAAATGTTTCAAGACTGATGTTGTCGTTGTAAAGGTGTTTTATTTTCTGTATTTCAGAAAAGATGGAAACGTTTGCTGTTACAAAAGATTTTAAAAGTTCGTTGAGATGTTTTTTGTTTTATTTCAATTTAAAGATAATTAATTGTTTCGCACCATGTGGCGTGTTGCGACAATATTCTTTTCCTGTTGGAAAAGTAATCCATACAGTTTTTAACGAACGAAAGTGCTTCTTGTATTTTAGTGGAAAGTTAGAAATTTTTTAAGTGACCAGTTTTATAGAAAAGAACTGACGTAAATGATTCGTTTTCATAAAATTAAGTATCTAAAGATAAGTCGCGATAGATTTGATCACTGTTTGTTTAAAGTACATATCTAGTGAATTGAACTTGTTTGAATATTCTTTCCTGCCGATCGGCAGGTACATGATTATAACAACATGAAACAACGATGGCTTGGAAATGTAGTTGTAAGCATACATAAATTTAAGCGTTCTCAAATGGTATTACTGAACTGTGTATTTGAATCCGTGTGCATTGCTTTGACGTCAGCAAGTTTAAATATTTACCCAGATATTTTAATAATAACACCCTATGTTACTACATAGTTACTACTACCCGTCTAACACATTATAGCATATTTTTGTTTCATTTTGGATTACTAAGTTTAATCTTTAGTGCAAACTGAGTGTGGTTGATAATGTATCCCGTTTATCGACGAAATTCGTAGAAATGTTTATGGTTTTTTTCTTGTGTAAAGAATGAACTCAGAGAGTTCGCTCCTAGACTTTTCTCCGCCTTGTTTGTAACAATGCAATGGTCGAATTTAAGGAAGTTTCATTATTCCGCAGTCGATGCATATTAATAATACATACTAATGTTATCATTAAGTTATCAATCCAATCCAAATATGCAACTATTTTTGTTACTGTGTCACTTATTTTTAATGTTACCTATACTTGCGATTCACAAGAAGGAAATCCTGCTGTTTCTCAAAAGATGAGTTATTTATGAATTGTAAACTACTGAAATCATATGCCGATATAAAGAATCTATTTTTCAACAAGTGCAATTATTGATACTGCGTTCATGATGTTGTACATTTGTATCGTTTCAGCGAGCAGGTCTATCACTGTTGATTATCGAATATAATAATTTGTAGCTTAATGTATACGACCATGGTTTTGGTTGAATATTAACTAAAATAGGTATACATTGAGAATTTAACTCATCGCAAGATGTGGTTACAAGAGTAGTATATTTGCATAGTTCTTGAATGCCCTTGTCAGTGTGTGGTGTTACTTGTTGCCTGTCATGTAATGGCAGCTGTGATAATAGTTTTTTAAATAAATGCTTAAAACATGCCTCCAACGTTTTATAGCCTGATATTTCAAGTTTTGTATATTCAATGCTTGTGATACAACGAAATTCGAAAGTTGATGGTTGTGCACATCATATTTGAGAGACCATTTTCTAAAATCAGGGGAGTAAGTTCAGTGAGGAATATATGAATGACTTAAGGAAACGAAGTAAAACTTTACAATCTCGTTATAGTTGTTGTTCAGTGTATTCTGTAATCTGTATTACTTTAATTGATCAGAACAAAAAATTACAATTTTTTTCTTAACTGTGTCAACACGGAAATAAAATAAATCTTTAGAAGTGTTCCAGTCACTCCGAATGTCCATGTTAACTCCATCACATGTTTGTTTTGAATTACTACATATACCCTTACGGTCTCACATCCAATTAAAGCAATTAATTACTAGACAAGTTGAACAAGTTAATGGCTTTACTATTTTCTTTCATGGAATACCGATGTTTGGAGCTTATTTCTTGTTAGCGAAATCTTCGCCAACTTGGATATTTTTCTTCAGTTCGGGGAGAGCCTTTGTCAAGAGTTCTTGCTCATAAGAGCTGAGTTTTCCCAATCCAAGGTTCTTCTCCACACCATTAGGCTGTAAAAATGTACAAAAACGGGCAATATTATTATACATTCAATACGCAGAGCATCCGAATGTTTTTGCAATGTTGCAATGCAGGACAAAGTTATTACGAATCACTTACTCCAAGAATGATTGGTGTAGCGAAATAAGTGGCCTCTGTAACATCAGATTTGACGTAAGCACACTCAACAACACCTTGTTCTCCCTTGAGTGCCCGAAGAACGGAGAAAGTAAATCTAGCTCCAGCATATGCCATGGAAAGAGTAGCTGAGCCAGCTCCAGCTTTAGCTTTCACAACTTCAGTACCTGCTTCCTGTAATCATAATATGACGATAGTATCAGCTACTGAATTAATATCTACGGAAAAAATTGCAAAAGCAATATTGCGTGCTTAAATACCTGAATTCTCTCAGTTAGAGCTTTCAATTGATCTGGTGGGAATTCTACAGCAGGTTTACATTGAGAAATGACTGGAATAATAGTGACTCCAGAGTGACCACCAATAACTGGACAGCTAACCTGAGCTGGATCCAATCCCTGCATAAATAAAACCCAAAATTAGAACCAAGAAATGTAACTTGAATATACTTCTACCTTCTACAATTTTTACAACTCAAATATTTATAAATTAATTTCTAATTTCTTGTTTTTACACGAGCCTAACCTTAGCTTCAGCGATGAATGTATTAGCCCGAACAATGTCAAGGGTGGATACTCCAAAAACTCGCTTTGGATCATATACTCCGGCTTTCTTCAATACTTCAGATGCAATTGGAACTGTGCTATTGACCTACGTACATACATAAAATATAATATTTTAGGTTCCAGAATTCGTCCATATTATTGTTCCATTGTTTTCGTCGTTGTCCTGTCTTACCGGGTTAGAGATAATTCCAATGATGGCCTTGGGGCAAACTTCGGCAATGGCAAGGGCAAGGTCACGAACAATTGATGCATTAGTGTTGAAGAGGTCATCACGAGTCATTCCGGGTTTACGTGGTACACCAGCCGGAATGATCACGACATCAACGCCCCTTAAAGAATCCCGAAGTTGTTCAGCACCTACGTAGCCCTTGACCTTGCATTTGGTCTCAATGTGGCTTAAATCAGCAGCTACTCCAGGGGTGTGTACAATATCGTACAACGATAATTCACTGATAAGTTGAGAGTGCTTCAAGAGAAGAGATAAGGGTTGTCCAATGCCACCACTTGCTCCCATAACCGCAACCTTGTTGTTACGCTGTAATAGAAAGATGAAAAAATAATGCATTGAAGTATGTATGTCATCAGGTCATCCCAATCATTCTTCCGGTCTGCCCTGATCTTGAAGACATGACTTTAGTTTAGATTTTCTCGGATCATAAATCTAAATATTCCCTACCACGTGAAACTGAACAATGTTTTTTCCTTTCAATTTAACTGCAGCATATATATGAACATTCCATTATGAATTCAGCACTTCATCCTCGTGAAGACACGACGCGAACGACTAAAATAGCAGACCCGTTTTTAGCATTATACAAAAAGCTGATCTCCACCAAGCTATGTCGACCTTGTCCTATTTCAGTAGTGTATAACTTGGCTGATCATACTACTTGGCAAAACGGCAAGCAGTATAATAAGTAAGTTAGCACACAGTAAAATATTCGCATACTTAAGCAGTACTTAACGATATTTTATCTTTCCTCCCAAGCTTACATAATATAACCTACACGGATCAGCTTTGGGAATATACACATTAATTCAACTTTCCCATGGTGTGAAGTATACTAACCAGCTAGCTGAATTAATTTTACAACTCTGGAAATCTCAGTAATAATGCCGTGCTATGGACCTCACTGTATATGTTATTACTTGGAAATCTTGCCTGGTCGAAATCCAGGCAAATAATAGCACCTCTATTCCTCTATATTCCCCTCAATTATTGACAACTTCATATATATTCATGTATACATAGAAGATGATAAACAGAGCCCAGAGCAGACAGTCTCCATGTCATCATCATCATACACAGAAGTATCCCATTATCCTGATTTCCTAATCAACCATAACCACCCCTCCTTATTCATGAGATCCATGTTACAAATTTTATTTACAATGAAATAATTATTTCACCCAGTCCCAAAATTTCAACCCCAACATGAAATGTTTTTTAGAAATTTCATCTAAATGTCCAGATTTCCTGATCTACAGATGACCCGACCCAGCTGACCCATTTAATCTTGGAAAAATACTCCCATTACTTTTTTTTACAATTCACCTCCAGATCCAGCACTACTCCCCCCACCCAGAAACTTAATAAAAAAATAATAATAGAAATTTAAATTATTACAACTTAATACTCCATCTAAATAACAAAACTATATGTTTAATAAAAATAATAGAATTTTATCTTTTTAAAAATACCAAAATAGTACGTGAGTTTAAATCTATTCGTATATATACAATTTTATGAATCATTTTTGCCATCTAAGAGAATCCTCCGAATTTTTCTAAGATCAATATTTGTTAATATTTGTATGAAAAAAATTAGGTCAACATCAACTTTGCTTAAAGAAAGTATTAAAATATTATTAAATTTAAAAAAATGAGAAAAAATATAAATCTTACCGGCTGAGCGGTGGAGAAATTTTTGGTAGCAATGCATACCAATTGGGAGGGGAAGGATTTCGGAATTCTAGCACAAAACATTTTGAAAGATTTTGTTTGAAGAAAGATTTGCGGAAGATGATGATGACCCAAAGGATTTATTATTAAGGATGAACGGAACGGCAGAGCTCCTGACACAACCACGTCCTACAGAAGAAAGGCTGAAATTCAGGTGTCGGCACTTGGACGGGGACGTCATTGGCTTATATTCCTCAGTGCAAAAAAGGCTTGTGCATGGGCTCGTTCTTCCCATATTATTCCCAAAGCACATAAGTCGATCATGCGATTTCTCTCTCTTCTTCCTTCACTTCACGCTCACCTCGTGCTCGCTTCATGCAATGCATTCCTATAGGATTTTATATGGGCTATGCTTATACTGGACATGTACATACCTATAGAATCCTTCAACTTGGCAGCGCTGACTTTGCTCATTGGCCCAAACCCCAGTAGGGACTTTGCCCATTGGTCGGATTTGCATGGACGTCCTACAATGCCGGGGAATTTCAAATTTACACATGCTTTATTACCAGTTCTGCTGTTTTGCTTGAATATTTTTGCTGGGCTGCTTAATATTATTGTTACGGAAGGAATTCGTACAATAAGAGATTTGCGAACGTGTTTTGGAGATTTAATAAATAATTTAATTTAATTTAAGAAATGTTAAGCATATTAGAATATATTAGAACATAGAAAATATTTGTGCGGTGAACTTTTTATTGTAATTTGAACAAATTACGAATCAATTACAGGGACCATTGATAATTGTTTTAATAATATTGTATGTAATTTAATCGTTTCCAAATTTATGTTTTACATTTCCATTATGTTAATAATTCATTAATAGTAATTATTACTGTGTATTTGTATTCATTTGAGTATTATTTAATTTTGTGAGTGTTTCGTAACCTTAAGGTTATTAGTGTGGACAAAAAATATAATTATAACTCTCACAGATTTACGAAAAACACAGTGGTAAAAATACAGTCTAATTAATTAAAAAATAACGTTAATTGATTGTGTAATTGGTTTTTGTAAATTAAATAAATATTAGCTTAATTTTTAATAATTTACAATAATCTTTTTACCTTGAGTTGGCTGCAAGGTTAGTTTGTTGGTTAGTGTCAGGGCCTTTGCTTTTAATAGTAAATGTGTTAATATAATTAAGGCGATTCAAAATCCGAACTGATTTTGCTCTTGCACTTAACGGGGGGAAGAAGAAGAGAAGCAAAAATGAATACAAGCTGGAAATCACTGGAAAAGATGATTCATCCGAATGTCCTAAAAGGAATAGATGGATTCGGATTTACGAATATGACGGCAGTGCAGGTTTGTTAATGGTTGTTTGAATTTGTGTGGATGATTTAATAGAAAATAATATTATAGTACGTACGACACTGCAGATATAACTACAATATATATTTGCTAACTGTATAAATTATAATGTAATTTATCTAAATAACAATTTTTATTCGAATGTTTAATGTCATTAAATCATGTTTTAATGAGACAGTGCGATAGAGAGCCGGATGTGGTTTAGAAAGGAATTTGTATCAGACAATGAGTTAGGATCAATAATTTAACGATTTTGAAGATGAATGTGTTTATTTCAGGCGGCCTGCATACCTCAGCTTGTGAGTTATAAAGATGTTGCTGCTGAAGCTGTCACAGGTAGTGGTAAAACATTGGCCTTTCTTGTCCCTCTACTCCATATAATGCTGGTGAGTTTGTAGTATTGATAACTTTTGTAGTTTATTTTATAACGTGGGAATCAATGTTTACGAACCATTTTGTTTGTATTGTAGCGACGAGAAGAAAAATGGAAGCTTCATGATGTTGGTGGAATCATAATTGCTCCGACACGAGAGCTAGCGTACCAGATTAAAGAAGTTCTGGCTAAACTTCTGGAAGAAATTCCTAGCTTAAAACAACTACTTTTCATCGGCGGGACGCCTATACAAACTGATGTCGATGATTTTATCAAGAAAGGTGCTAATATCATTATAGCGACTCCTGGAAGATTTGAGGACCTGCTGTTAAGAAGAGAAGATTCACGCATCGCACAAGCCGTCAAGCAGCTGGTGAGTTAGATTTTGGGGGGTGATTAAACTAAAACTATTTGTGTACATTGATTGTATTACTTTTTTCATTCCTAGGAAGTGCTTATATTGGATGAAGCTGACTGTCTTCTAAATTTAGGATTTGAAAAATCCCTTAATACAATTTTGAGACTCCTGCCAAAACAAAGAAGAACAGGACTATTTTCCGCCACTCAAACAACCGAAGTTCTAAAACTTATTCGAGCTGGGCTAAGAAATCCTGTATCTGTGGTTGTTAGAGATAACGAGAATCAAGGTCGTGTTCCGGCGACATTAGAAAATTTTTATTGTATTGTAGAACCACAAAAGAAACTAACATTACTCATAGAATTTTTGAAGCAAGAAAAATCGAAAAAAATATTATTATTCTTTGCAACTTGTGCCTGCGTGGAGTATTTTTCTTCCGTTCTTCAAAGGTAAATTCTTGATTCCGTGGCGTCTTTGAAATCAATTTTTTTGTTTAAATACGTTAGTACATGTGTGTAAATTGTGTACGTAAAATGGTATTGTATTGGTAGAATTCTACAGAAGTATGGCGTAAATAATATCAAGTCGATCCATGGGAAAATGAAAGAGAAGAATCGGTTTTCCATTTTCAACAAATTTAGGGAGTCAACAACAGGTACAAACAATTTTCTCAATTCGTAAATATTCTGGGTGTAGAAATCATAATTTATTGTATTTATTTTAGGTGTGATGTGCTGTACTGATGTTATGGCCAGAGGTATTGACGTTACGCAACAAATCGACTGGGTAATTCAGTTCGACCCACCCTCAAATCCGGCATCATTTGTACATCGTGCAGGGCGTACAGCCAGAAATGGAGATGAGGGAAAGGCTGTATTATTTCTTACACCATCAGAAATTGAGTACATCAATTTTATTAAAGTATCGGAAAAGGTTAGTCAGTTTTATGGTTTAAAATGGTGTTTCTGTTAAACTTGATTTAAAGAATACCTGATATTTTGTTTACTACATTGAAAGTTAATCATTTTAAAATCTAGGTGGATGTAGCGCCATTAACGCTGGACAATTTAAATACATCTGAGGAAAACGTGGAACATATTAGTCAGTGCCTAAAGAAGTTCCAACTAAAAGATAGAAGTTATTATGATAGAGCTATGCGGGCATTCGTATCTTACTACAAGGCTTACAGTAAATACGAGTGCAACTTAATTCTTCGTAAAAAAGGTATAGATCAAGAATAGTATAGATCTCTCTGAAGCTCTATAAACATCTTGGTATATTTATTTTTTACTAACTTGATATTTCGTTTCAGATCTAAACCTATCCAGAGTTGCTGAGTATTTTGGGTTATTGAAGTTTCCTAAGATGGCAGAAATGAAAGGGAAAAAGCCAGACGATTTCATAGAGCAAGATATTGATTTCAATTCTATTCAGTATAGGTAAGAGTAAGCATATTATTAATTTCTTAAAATGTGAACGTCTTACAAAATTTAATTCCATACTTTGATTAAAACATTTTTAGCGACAAGAACAAAGAAGTTTCTCGAAAGAAAAACTTACAAGTGTTCAAAGAAACTGGTGCATGGCCTGAGAAAAAATCTGACCAGAAAAGAAAAGAAAGTCGTTTGAGGCAAGATAACTCCTGGTCAGAAGTAAAAGAAAAACGGGCCAAGAGACAGAAGAAATTTACTAAAAAATTAGTAAAGAAACGTCAACGTGAAGCACTAACACTGGAAGAATTCGAAGAGTTGGAAAAGGATGACGCGCTTGTTAAAAAATTAAAACGAAAGAAGGTAAGACTAAATTTTTAATATGATTATTGTTATGTCACTTTTGACTCAAAAATATAAGTGGATGATTTAGGATTTATTATTATTTCTATGTAGATATCCGATGCTGAATTCGACGAAGAAATCGGTATTATTAATGAAGACGAGTGAATAACTGAGTGGCCAATTATTTGTTTATTATTTTTGATAAGAAATAAACTAAATAAACTGTCAAGTTTTAAGTCTGTGATTTCAATCCGAAACTCTATAGAACTGCGAAAGAGCCGAACTATATTCCATTATGTTTTTCACTATTCGCATGTTTGCATCTCTGGAGATGCAATAATGAATTAAATTAGAAGTAAAATGAAAATTTAAAGATGCCTAATTAATTAATAATACCAAAACCAAGCCATATTTTGTTTGTTCATCATGATGCTGTAATGTGCTGCATGGTATCATGACATGACCTAACCAACGACAACATAATAGCATATCATTTGCATCAAACATAATGGGGGTTCTATTACATAATAGTGTAGTTATAGGAAACAAACGTGCTTCATCAGTCTTTATTTTATTGAAGAACTAGACTATAGCACCTATATTGCCAAATAATTTTATAAACACTACCCCATGATTTAATGTTAGCAAGTTTTTCGTGCTAAGTGTTCAAAAGCAGGAGTTACACTGCAGATACATATATGATGACAAAATTGAATGTATTCTGTACCGGGCCGCGAGCTAATAAAGCAAGCTTTAACTATTCTGTAGCACACTAAGTTGAAAACACTTGCGAGCAAAGAACTGTACGTATCTAATGACTAATTGTAAGTACCTACATATAGAAGTATGCACAATTAATTTGAAGATCAAATATTCGAACAAAAGATACCTATATCAAATACCATTGATACTCCAAATGGCTAAACGGAACGCGACATCAAGAAAATAATCGTCAAGTAATTGGTCGCTTAATGAAAAGTAATTATTACAGGAACAAGTATCCTGTGGTACAACCTTTTGTTGGTAGTTGATTGCAACCGCTAATTAGAGGTGAGCTAGTTTAGGGTTCATTTCGTTTTTTCTATGCTACTTATAGTTACTGTAACTGTACTAGTACGTGCACTTGGTACATCGTTGGCTTCGTCACACATACCTAGTAAACCTAGATTAGATTATTATACTATTATAAAGATTCTGAGATCTTAATACATTTTCAGTCGAATAAATAAATAAAATTACATTTAATACAAAATAACAGAGCTAGAAAACTCAAAACAATACAAGTACTTCTAGTATATAAGTATATTATTTGTTTATGTAGTTTTCAATTACAGCTGTAATTATTTGCATTTACTGAATTAATAGATTAAAGACGCATTTTAAGTATTAGCAGTCATGTTTCTTAGTATTACATACCTCATTAAATTATTATCTCATTAGAAAAGAGGATATTAATAAAATCAAATAATTTGTTAGTACTCTACAACTCTACATGTAGGTTGCATTTTGCATATGTATATACAAATGCAAAAAAGTGAGCACAGGCGAACGAGTTCCGTCCTCCATTGCCCCGACCCTATCATTTTGGTTTCAATCAAGTTCAATTTAATAACGCAGCTTTTCGTATGTACAAATATAGAATTCTCACGAAAAGTAATAATCAACAATGTCAGGTATGTTAATGCCTCTGTTTCTTTTGATTTAATCTTTAAACGACGTTAAGAATTTTAGCGGTGTAATGATGCCTTGGGCTTCTGTAATGCTATACAGATGAGCTAACAATAAGCACATATACCTAATATAAACAATACATAGACAGCAAAATGCAAAGTTTTGGTTTACAATCCACTGAGCACAACTTTCAGGTTTACAAGTAATAATACAATCTGCAAACCTATATATTGATAAATTATCATTTTGATTTTATATTACTGACCTTCGAATGCAGTTATTAGTGTTAGGTTACAAATTATGTTACATGTACATATGATTGATTTTTTTCCTTTCGGTACTTCAGGTGAAATCAAAGAACAATATAAATGATCGATTTGCATACAGCAAGGTAATAATTAGACGGGAATCTGAGCACTAATTTGCTAAAGCTTGTAAAGTTTAGTTAAAGCCTGTAATATTTAGTTAACGCTTGTAAAGAGAAATGGAAATGATCATGTAGATGTATATGTACGTATATGCAAAGATGTGGATTTGTAAAAGTTTTCATTCAGAATGGAAATATTGCAAGAAAATTATAATATTATATGATTCACTTCAGGTGGGAATATTCATTGATAGATATACATATGTACCTACCTATGTATAATAATGCATAATGATTTAGTAAAGTTGCGTATACAGAAGTAAAAAAATTGTGTAGCCAAATTAGTTCGCCAGATTTCATGAATATCGATTTGTTTGACTGAATTATGGAACTTTTAAAATATGGCAACGGAATCATTATTCTGACAATTTTGTCAGTTCTGTTGATATACGTATCAAGTGTGGGTAAGTATATTAAGTGTGAATTATTTATCGATTGCAATGCATTCTGCTAGATTATAACTTTAGATGTATTAAGAAACTATAATAACAATGTTTTTGAAATGCATTGAATGAACGTTTTGTCAGGTCAAGGACGTAGCAAATGAACTGTAAAGGAGCTATTTGTGAGGATTGCTATATGCTATCTGTACTTATTATATGCTAAAACTATACAAGTATACTCTATATTAGCCTTCTCTGGCCTATACGCGTGTTATCTTTCTGTATCGAAACTCGTCAATTAGCACAATAAAAAATGTATCCAATTATTTCCTTACAACAAGTCAAGTGCTTCCATCGCCAACAATTGATTGCGGCTTGCGGCTCACTCCCAGTAAATTAATGAATATGCATCCACTTTACTCACCGAAAACGGTTTGTTTAATATGCGTTTTCATAGCAAGACTAATAATATTATTTTATTAGCAATATTACAGTATAGTTGTACATTCGATAATTTTATTGATTCCTTCTATTATGAAAAATGTTATTAAATGTTTATTGTTTTTTCCTTGCAAAATTCCTTGCCTAACGTCATATAATTTTGAAAATGAATTTAATACCGACGCAGCAGGAGTGATGATATATTATGGTGCAACAAAAATTATCTAATATGTATGCCATAAACATGCGACATACTTTTTTTCATTTTAATTGTCTATATAGATAATAACGCAATTCCATGGTTTCCTTTAATGTTTAAGGGATATATAGAGAAAATAAGAATCTTAAATATGTAGAAAGTGATATTACAAGTCTTGTTCAAGTCCTGTGCTAACGACTTTTGTGTGATTCGGGCGTGTTGTCAACATGCAAAAGTACACTTTCAGACCGACTGCATTTAACTAACACTTACATGCAGTTAATTGCTCACTAATATCCAAACATTAATGATTACTTTATTTTATCAATAATTGAATAGACTGAGGGTGTTTGTTCTGCATTTAGCAACCACCTGTACTTAATGTCCATTATTACCTTGCACCGTGCTTTCTTGAATTGCTTACATAGATTTTAATTCTTTTAATCCCAGCCATCCTGTAGGTAGGGATGACAAGCGTAAATGCAAATATCAGCAAGGCTGAATTACGGTGTGCTTCTATGTATAGGTGCAATGTAGTAACTATGTAGAAACAATTTTAATAATTATCATTTCCTTTTTGTCATGAAAAACAAATATCGGCTTTGTAATAATAATAGATTTGTCGGCCAAGGTATGACAGCAGTATATCAGTGTTTTTTGGAAGAAGAAATAATGAATTTAGTGAGTAGTAGTGAGTATATAGATCTTTGTCGAATATGTCAAATTAAGCTATATATAGAAAATATAAGATTAATTTTTATCCTAATCTTGGAATACATTATTAGACCTATAGGACTACTTGCACCTGTACACACTTAAGTCAAATTCAATTTAGGAAACGTAATGAAATAACATTAAATCTAAAAATTCTCATATAGTTCCAAATCCCAACCCTGATCTACAAAATGGTAGTTAACATCTCATCTGCTTTACGGAGTATTAAAAGCATTATTGGAAGCATGTCGGCACTACTTCTATCTGTTTGTATTTAATGTTGTTTTTCTTAACAAATTAGCAAGAAAGGAATAATTTGCAGGTTTTATAATATAGTTCCTCTGGAAATATTCTATTTTTGACATTTTCTTCATCCCCATATATAGGGCAGTGTATTTGTATCAGTGTGCCCTTCTACCAGTACATAAACTGCTATACTATCACTTGTCTCATCTCATCGCTTTCCCATATGTGCCAACTGTCAACAATGCGGTGTAATAACGGGTTTGTGTATGAAAATAATAACATTATAACATAATAGAAGGAAGCGAATGCACTGCAAGTGCATTACCATGTAGTTAATAATAGTATGACATACTAGAAATAGAAATGTATGCCATAATTGATGTAATTTTGTGCAGTCACACTAAACTTTTGTACTTGAATACATTTACAAAACTCAGAAAGTTGTCATACGGGTTTGTTGCTCTTTGATCTGTCGTTCATAATGACCCGACGTGGCCGAAAACTTGCACAAGCAATGATCATCAACACTAAAAACACGTCCAAATAGCTCATTATTTATTTACTACAACCAAACTACCAATTAATCAGGTAGGCCTCTGTGAGATTAAATAATATTATTTCTTAAGATGGGTGGACGCAGTGAAGACGAATGAAATTTATTGTTAAATATAAATTAATAACTAAGCAAAATATAAGAACTAAAATAAATACATTTGTGGTAAAACTGAAGTGGTTCAAGATAGGCTGATCCAAGGATCTGCTATATAAATCCAAAGAAGCGCCGTTGTGAGTGTTGTGACTACCGCTTTGCAGCTCTTGTATACGATTGTATAGTTTATTGTCATGACATGATACGGAGGTATACCTAATAATTTTGAATAATATATAAACAATTAATTGTTGCGTAATCAATTTATTTAATCATTAAGCCCTTTCACGAGTGAACTCTATATCATAAATATCAAAAATGCATACTGTATATATGCATCAATGCATTTAAAATACTATTACTGCACTTTACACTATTACTTACAATCTTGTGTTTTAAATACGTACATGTGTTATCAAATTATCTGTGATTATATGCACCCCTATGCATTTCTTAGACTTCATTTGTTCATTTAACAACAAACTTAATTTACAAAGTCATTCGAAGTTGACCGGTTGACCCATCTAATTAATTCTGCAGTGCTTTCTTATTGTATCAACAGTAAATTGAAATAGGTTTCTAATTGAACCTCACAAAGCCAACATTTTTATTAACTGTAAATAGTGTGTAATGCTGTATTATTTATGTAAATTAAGAAAATGCTTTAGGTGGAATCAACAATAATAATTATTATTTGAAAATGTGGAAAAGCAGAAAACTGCAGGTCACACCTCTCATTTTATAAAATACTGCATTAGAACGTTTGAAAGTAGTAATTAATTCACAAATGTGGCTATTAAATATTGAACGTTAGTGAATGTTGATCACTCCGAATGGCTAATCTTTGTATGACAATGACTGCATAGTCCAAAGGATAGCATCTCTCATGTTAGATGAGTGAAGATATCCTTTGCACTTATGCGCATACATGAATCATATGAAACGGCTACTTTCCCTTTATATTTTTGTAAAAAAAATCACTTGTAAATGCTTGTATTACATACTTACAACCAGCACAAGTCATTATTGTCATCGTTGGTTTCTTTATAAGTACATCAATATAAAAATGCACTTTCGCTGCATTACAATCCTGACACTTTTGCCGTTGCTGGTTGATTTTGTATATTTTAGGTGCGTCGATAATCCGGAAGTATTGTATCATCGTGCTTCAAGGTAGTCTAAATAGTCCAAAGGTGAGCTATCCATTCTTGGTCACATTGGCCAGAAGTTCAACACACAACAATACCACTTTAGCCCTGCAAGTTCAAAGTCAGAAAAATTCAAGAAGTAACTACGATCAAAATTAGTATAATTTTCTCCAGCTCTCCAGGTGAAAGCATTGGAGTTGTTGTTTGTCTAAATTTGCAATTCAGATATCTTGAGATTCATTTTCTCCAACGTTAGGTATGGATTGTATTGGTACAAAGCTTGTCTACATGAGAAGACGTCATGCATTTTCACAATATTTATCGAGAATTGAATGCAAATTTGAAATCGAGCACGCTTCTTTGTAGGAATATGGAAAGCTGCTTGAAATCTTGACATTCTTGAAGGTCCGTTATCTATATGCAGAGTATGGCTGCCAATGCTTGAGGATTTTGACATTACATTTTGTTTAAATTAAAATATTCACGCCACTACATAGTATTGAATATACAATGAGACACGTTTTTTCCATCGTGCATATCTCTAAACTCTGTATGTTTCATCTTCACTGTTTTTCATAAAGTGTATAGGTATGTATAATATCAATATTAAGAAAACATTACCAACACTGAAGCAGAACTTTGATATGTGGGGTTACGAGTGATTTTAATTGTTTTATAGGTACAGACGAAAAGGCTCTTCACCTGTCATTTACATTATTTAATAAAAATGTGAAAAGCAATATTACCATATAAGTTGTGTGTTGCACAAAATAGCAGCAAGGACATCTTAAGTATCTATATGTTATGTACAAGTAACAATACCTAAGTAAGATCAAATGATTCTAAACGATGGGGTCCTATCTCTTCTGTGCATACTCCGTATGTGGCAGTCATAATAGAACTGTTTAATAACAATGTAATCATCTTCAAAACTGAATATAGAGGAGTATTCTCTTTTGTCCTGAGATACAAACCAGTATTTCTGTATACAATACAAAATGTATTAGGGTATAGCATAAGTACGAAGATATAACTAAAGTAACATTGCACGGAGCGAGCGTTATTTTATTACTATAAGACAAATCGTATACTTACTTGAACTCATAAAAACTTAGTTGCACAACAAAATACAACTTTTTAATAAAATTTTGTGGGCTTCATTCTCTTGCATATAAGGTAAAACGCTGCATGTGTAACCTTCTTGCCATCACCTCATAAGCTTTTTTAAAAGCAAAAATCAGTTTATATCTGTATACTCTTCCTTCTGAACTATTTGACGAAAGTATTCAAATAACACTATCTACATAATAATAGCATTATTCCTTTTTCATAAATATGGCCTGAAATACTAAATTTAGGTTTTTGTACCCCTGTTACTCAATTGAGAATGACCAACAATGTGTAGCGGCTATAGATTCGGTACAAAGTAATATTATGAAACAGGTTTCCATTTTAAGAACTAACAAGAGACGATTGATGCCGCTCTACCATAGCCATTATTGTTATGTCCTGCCATAAGAATTGTTATTGCAGGAACTTAAATTAGCGTGAATACACTACAATGTATGTATACTTGCTACCTTTGCTGCCCTAAAGTGAAGTTTATAATTGGTTAATAATCATGGGTCTCATTGATATAGATCTTCCGAATAACGATCAGAGTATAGTGACTAGGTGTGGCTATCTTTGGTTATGTGCTCTCAACAGTTATCAAATCAGCATTACTCAGAAATCAATGCGAGAGTATGACTGTTCAGTATGAACACAGGCATATGTGAACATATATTTTCTGTAGTACATACTGTAATATAAACCAATCGCTTGTGGGCTCAAAGAGTTCTATTTAAGTGTGGTCATTTCAGGATGTTACAATAAAAATCTGTACATATTTGCTATTCAAATATTCCGTGTGAGTCCTATGAGATTAGGGTCTACTTGATGCCTTTCAATGTTTTGGAGTATAATATTAGTTAGTGGCAATGTTGGTCGATACAGTTTTCTGATTGAAATACACTGACCTCTCAGAATCTTTACCAGGTCACAATAATGGAGCTTATAAGAAATTGTATTTGGACTGTGTATGTACTTAATTTGTGAATAAGAGTAATAAGAAGAATGATAGTCGGTCAGCAAACATTATATGCTAATGCTTATTGGTACGTGCCACAAATGTATATAGCATGCCGCAGATTTGAGTTTTCATTTTCTTGAAGTAAAAGAATGTAAGGAAAAAATGTATTCTATTCATTTCACAATCACAAAGGGCGAGGTGCTAGGTTAGTAAATTAGCATTACCCGCGAATCACCTTACATCTTACAACTCGTACATATTACTGAAACAATCATACTTGTTGGATCAACAAGTAAAATTATATACTTATGAATTCAACGTAAACTGAACAGTTGACATTTGAGTATAGATTATTAACTCCCAATTTCCTCACGCTCCGCATTAAACTTCTCTCTCACTCCAATGATGTCAGAAACTTCCTATGCATATCTTCCAAAGTGCATACTGAGTTTATTTAAAATCAATATCAACAAATGTCATCACGTCCTTTTTGTGAAACATTTTAAAAGTAGAGTGAGAACACCATTTAACGGGATTTTTTAGCGGTCAGTTTCTCCATGTGTCTTTATACTAGCAATTAATTGTTCATTTGCTGTCCGTCAATCTTGTCCGCCTATTCCGATTAATAGCATAAAGCTTCTATAGATCTTATGATGCTTAGCATGTTCTAATCAGTTAAATTTTCTCGAATGCAAATTAAGTGCATGATCGTTAGATGGTAAAATAAATAAATCGAGTGCCTATTGATGGTTGTGTATGGAGTATGTGTTATGCATTTGTGCTATGTGTTATGTGTATATAGTATTTAATGTATTACTCGATATTGTGTATACACTGCAGGTCAGAAATCGTTGTTTGTAAAGCATGTCTAAAGCATGGACCCAATTGTCACAAAGTAATTTTTGAGGATAGTTTAAAGACGGACTCCCTGCAGTTTAATTACCGTCCGCACAATTTGTAGCACGTTGGTTATTGAAACCATATCGTAATTAAAGACTACGTCATACATACATCCTACTGCTGACAGTTGCATGTTTAAAATTATCTGTTATGTAGATGCACCTTATTGAAGGGAAAGCAGCTCAACAAGTTGTTTTGCAATGTTTTATAACATGCACTTCATGGCTATCTTTTGAAATGTGGTTAAATTATTCATCATGGGCCACAATCCACAATGCTTTGAAGTACAAAGTTACAATATACGTGTATTACATTGCCATGCGTCATTGTAAAAACCTAAAATGAGTTGATGAGTTTACTCATAATACGGTTTAAAAATATATACATCGGTGAATCTGTATATAGTGTATTTTTACTTCATTGTAGTTGTAACTTCTCGTTATTTTAGAATATTGTTTCGGGAAAATCTAATGATTATTTAGACATCATCTATCAGTAGATAAGGGTTTTGCTGCTAGTCTACGGTTTACATCTACTGGTTTTTTATTTTGAAAAACAGGATGATTCGTGTTAATAAAGCAAAGGTGTCTGCCATAGGCCTAATGTCTTCGTAGCGTCTAAATTTGACTACACAGCCACTCGTAGTCTGTACAGAACCCGAATATGTAATGTAATGTACTACAGTAAAACAATATAATCGGCAGAATTACATGTGTGAAGTGAATGCACTTGATGTTATAGTCACAGCATTAAGTTTTAATTCCTGAGTTAATGATAGCTTACAATAATAATCTTACAGAAAATAAAAGAAACATGACATATATGGATTGATGACTGGTGCCAAATTATAATCAGGTGTTAATAGTCATTTGATTAAGCGTGTCTTGTTGAGACCTTGTTTGTCATAAAGGGAGCAAACGAGACAGTAACAAGAGTCCTGAAAATTAGATTGCATGTAGAACATCTGAACGGAACGGTCAGGATTGTACTCACATTCTCACATTATAGAAGCCAACATTTACTCTATATAAGAAAACATCCAGTTCATGCCCTGCCATCTCCGTTTTCCTAACACATTATTAATGTTAATTTTACAGATAAATTTTTAGTACCATGTAAACTTAGTATGGCCCATTATTTCAGAAACTCCAAGACTAATTGTATATCACGGTTTTGATTATAAAACAAAAAATTTGTACATTAATTTTCCAAAACAACAACAAAATTCACGCAACCTCTATCTCTAATAAGGTAGATACAAATGCAATTTTGTAACATGAGTTGATGCGGTACTGATGGTGTTTTTCTAATAATCTTCAATACCTATCTCAAACTATATAGCCTAATAAAGGTGTAACTTTATTTGTAATTAATAAGGTTACTTACGATCACTCAATGCAGTTTACGTACTGTTATGCTCACTCAGATCCAATTGCAATTTATTTGGCACCTACACTTTTTATCCTGTCACTGCAACCTGTACACCTGTGTATCATGTTATGACTTTGTTAATAATATCTGGGTGGAGATTTCTAGTAAAAAAATTGACCGCTTTGTTTCATGGAGTCAGGGTTAAGCTGTTAGTTTATACACTTTTCCAAATCAAAAGAGATTGTATCTTCAAAGTTTTATTCTTCTAGTCAAATTCACTATGTAATTTGACATATCATATAGAAACACTGCCATTGACATCATCATAAACCTTTGACTTATTGTAATACTATGATCACACACTCATATTGCCGATTATAAGTTCTGCAGTGTTCCTCACATTAGGACTTTAAGTAGTGGTAGGTGTGTTGTGTTACCTTCATCTTATTACATACAAGTACACGGGTTTTTTACTGACTACTTTACAGGAGCTATTATATGATTATAAGCTGTGACTGCAACAAAGACAGAATTCCCAAGAAACAAGAAATTTTACATTAGTTGCAAGTTTCAAAGATGTTAAGGCTTTCGTATATTGACATTACTATAATTTCTGAGCATCATTTTTATTCCACATAAAGCATGTGTGGTATACCTCAATAACCTAAAGTAATGGGAGTTTATTACATAGTACTTTTTGCTGGTATGTTTGTGTTACTAAAAACTTTCGATCGACTCGTGTTCTCTCATACATATGTAGTTATGGTCTCTCCACTCAACCGCTCTCATGAAATGCAAATTGACAATTTGATGTTTACAGTGAAAAAGGACAACATTCATTTTTTAAACACTAATTTCTGATGGTGACTGTAAAGAACTCTTGGACTTGATTCTTTTATTGGTTGCTACATTCCACTGTTAGATGATTATAAATTAATGCAGAGCATCGTTTTCTTGTGTCAGCACTTCTTTGCAAACTTGGCACAATGTGTGCACAGGGAACTTATAGCAGTTACAAGCACCGCAAAATGTGTGATAGTGCCCATTATGATCTGCAAATAGTCGATTTAATAATGGAAGTTATATTGGATTAATAAAACCCAAAAAAGTGTCAAGATCATAGAACATAGCTAAGAAAATTCTAAACAAATCGAAAAGCATTAAAATATATTGATACAGTTATGTTTGACATTGAGAAATTCGTTAGCTTGTACTGTTAAGTACACCTTCATGGAGAACTATACAGTCAACTTCTGTTTCAAATATTGTGTTCTCTTTCTTGCGTCTTATGTACATCGGTGTATTTTTTGAGATTATGGAGTTGATGCTCTATTTTATAAGAAAATTCAACTGAATTAAATTAGGACTAAAATACATATTGTACAAAAGATTAGCAAATAAATGTATTGGCCGTAACCTAGTACGTGACGAGATACAATGAAAGTTGACATAAACATAAGTATCTATCTTCTGGTAACATACTTAGGATACGTAATCTATTTAGAAAATAATAATGCATAAAACAAACTGATGTCATATCCAACATCACATGAGAGTGCGTGCAGATGCTGCCCAAGTTTTATGTATATCCATATCGTTTCGTTTTACATGGCAGATATTACCTGATACAATTTTCTTGAGAAAATTCCCATCGTCGGCAATCTTATTACAGTGCATAATCAAATTATCAGTAAATGTGAAAAAGCATAAAACGTTCTTGTCATAAAAGAAACAATTCATGAGAATTTAAAATTATTTAATTCGGACAGAATCGAACCTGGCTTGTTATTTAATTAATTTATAAGCATCAGTTACACATAATGATCCAGCAAATACATTCAATACCTTATTATAGGATATGCACAAGGAAAGGTTGCATGAACAAATGAAAATAATTAATTATGAATTATATCCGGAGGAAATCAAATGAAAATTATTATTATTACATGATACAAAGTTTCTTACTTAATAAGTTAATAAGCACCGGATCTGTGTATTTTCACCCTTTTAAAATTTGTACTTTGCTCAAAAATGTTATTCATTCAATTTCAAATGAATTATCCGTATATATGCTCATTATTTATATATCAGGTAGGTGTAGTTTTCTTCTTACCGTGGCTTCCCTTATATTATGCTTCATTTATCAGATTCTTCATCTTAATCAAACTGACTTGAAAATGGTAAAAGTGATAAAACAATAATAATACAATTGTGACTATATTTTATTAGGCAAACAATAACACGATAATTTATAATGAAATAAATGCTCTTGTATTTCACAGTTGTAAATGCTTTAGGAGAAATTGTGTGCCCTGTACCGTCAACAGCTAAAATGCTCTTGTAACAAAATGAAAGGTTGAGTTTTATATTAATTATTACATATCAAAATGCACAGTAAAACGCGTATACGAAATAAAAAACTAAGTTTTCCACGAATCAGTACATCCATCATGACACCTAAAAACGCTACATTATTGAATCGATTGTGGATGCATAGCTCTTGCACGAGTATAGGAGTGGTACAATTTATAATCTATTGCTTCCGAAGGAAGTACAGCGGATGTAAATCCTCTAAGAAATTAGTAATAATGTAATCATCTCACCACGAAACCGTCTCTCATATAAGATAGCCTCTAATCAAATGGCATTAGGCAGCAGTCACATATAATTATAAGCGTATGTTTATTGCAAGTAGCTGTGATTAAAATCTCTATATGGATTTCTTCGGTTTTGAAGATAAACAAAATTGCATGATTTCCCCATCCACATGAACGTTAAAAAAGTTTGAATCGTCATAATCGAACAGGAAGTAAGTTGGATAATGATGGAAAGAGTTTTGAAGAAAAAACATATAGCCACATCTTTGATTATTAAATGTCTTTTGTTTTGTGAAAAGTACATACAATTGTTTGGAAGAATTGACTTTTAATGCTGAAAGTGAAGTAACGCGGTAGCGTATATCCACCATTCATTCTCTGTAAATGTCATACGTACTATTAGTGCCCATTACAGTAATGTACAAGTTCGGGAAAAGTTATCCCAAGTTCGTTTTTCTGCGGCTTCATGTTTTGCCGACCAAGGTGTAAACACATAAGATGATCAAGTTTCTTGAGGGCACATGCATCTCATATTGAATGTTATCCTCATCGGTTAGATGAGGTGTACCTGAACGTGAATTCAAAAGAATTTTCATTTCTTGCATTTAATTGACATTTAATGTATTGTATTATCTAGATTGCCTCTATTCCATTCATGCAGGATGTTACTGTCTGATTCAGTAAAAATTCTTTGTAATTTGTAAGCATTATTGTGATTTCAGTCAGATTACCATTTTTAATTAAATGCTACTATATTACATATTGTCATTTATTGGAAAAACCTCCCAATCTGGTTCAGTGAATTTAGTATGGTTTGAATCAGCAATACCTTCATTGTCTACTAAGAACGAAAACATGACGGCATGTATGTATTTGATTTGTATACCTATGTGTAAAAAGAATGACGAACCGTTTATTTACCATGCGTGATCTCGTAATCACGTAAAGGAAGAAACGATTACACAAATTTCCTATTGAAGATGCAAGTTGATAACATGGGTGATTCAATGCTCCCTTGTAATGATGTTCATCTAACTGTTGCAAAGCTTTGTCTCATCTTTGAATACATAATATGTGCTTCCTGTATAATGACTAAGTACAATCAATAAAGGGAATACCACGTGCTACCTATACTCAGCTAGCTAGTATACATCACCACAAATGATACAAATTTCCAAAAACTTTCATAATAATTTTCCTATTTTCCTTTCTTATTTAGATGAATTCATTATAATTTGAAATTATCTTCCACTCATCAATAACTTCTGTGGCTTGAATTTACAAGATTTAATCATAGCCTATCAAAAGCAATTACTTCAAAAGCTTGCAAACACTTTCAAACAGCAATTATATACTGACGGACATTCGTAGAGCGGATTTCCTAAAAGAATTATCTTAAACACGCAATAAAGTATAATTTCCCGAACTATCTGCATTTCCGTTTGGTAATTGGAAGTTCGCACTTGTTGGTAGTAGAGTGACAATAAAATACAGGAGTACAAATTGAATGTTTAATAACTGTAGCGTAATGTGTTATTATGACCATAGTATTATGAATGTAGTACTATATGGTTATAATTAATCAAATCAGTTTCTCTCCTTAAATGAAGCAGATTACTATAATGATTACGAACATAAGCGCTGCGCTGATGTAAATTACATCAATACATAATGGTGCATATGTTATGATACTTATGTATGAGAGAGATGATATGCGAGAGACGGACTATTGACGAGATGTCAAACCTGGGCAACTGACTTTTCGTGGATTTTATCGTTTTGCATAATAAATTCTCTGTACTCCACTTGTTGCATATCCTTCTCCTACATATATTTATTACGTAATAATATCAAGAAGACATAACATATTATTGTGACAAAAAAATCAGTGTTCACTTGAACAAGAGTTCATGTGAACAAGAGTTTATTGACCATAAAATTTACATAAATATATGTCCGATCAATTTACTTATAATTTACCCTTGTTGCTACTTGATTCATGCAATATAGCATGATTTCATACAAAACACATATCAGGGAAATCAAGGTTTCAAACATCTCAATTGCCTATCGACGTATAACCAAACTAAATGGTTCAGAAGAGGTACAAGGTAGTGGGATATGCACACAATCATAATTTTATAGTGCATATTTAATGTCTATATACTACACCTTACTCTGTATTTAGGTTTTTCACGAGCATTTAAACACCCTTTAGCATGTTATATCACAAAACAATTTATAAGCGAAGAGCAAACCGTTCTTGTGAGAATTTTAAAACTTCGAAAACAAAGACTATACATGCGAAGTTTATGTGCAAATAAGTTGGATTTAAAGATTATATGGGTATAATGAAGGTATTATAATGTAGGTATTGTAATGGCATAGCAAACTATAGACAGGAGCATTATATATGTTAGTATGAGTTTTAAAAGTTTAATGTCTGCTTTCAGGGGCTCAGCAAATGAATGGTCTTGAGTAAGAAATACTTGAGATATACAAACCATCCGTGCTTAAATTAATGACAAAACGATTATATGTTTTTTTCTGCTTATTAAGATGCTGTGGGAAATAGAATGACTTTGTTTCTCAAAAATCTCTCTGCTCGAGTTAAATGACAAAGCACATATAGATACAAAACATATATATTTATGCATTAAAGTGTCGCCTGCATGGAGAAAATGGACCACCGCGGTGACTAGTTCAACATCCAAGAGAACGAAGTGAACAAACATGTGTTTATACGAGCGTGCACCATAAGCAAAAAGCCTATAAAAACTTATTTTCTCATCTATATACTACACACGATATCTGAAATTGGGTAGATTAACAATCTAATTTTATCGTTGGCATAAAAATATAAAAAATTAATAGGATGATTTCAATGTTATCTCGCTTAAACGTCTACACGGGGACAGAGATGTCGACTACATATTCAGAGTGACTACTACTCATTGTCAACTCACATTAATCCTTTGGCAGGCAGTTTCTATTATTAATGCTTGTACACAACAAGTAAAAGTTGTCAATAAATAATGTCACAAATAATTGTGACAGTAAACTGCATTTTCAAACTGTGAGGCAACACCTGCTCACTCCTAACTTGTAATAAGCAGTCGGATAGCCTTGACAATACACGTATTCAACTGTTGTTATTATAATACAGCATGCGGCTCCTTGAATTAAAGTTGAACTAATAACATTTTACTCTTCATTTGTGGTAATTAGTTTCTGTAATTCTTTAGTGTAGTTTATAAGGTTGTGTTTTTTTGTTTCCTATATAAATTTAATTGATTTAAACGACCAAACTGTACTTATAGAGAGGGTGATTGAAAAAAATTGAAAAAATTACATCGGGACTCGCACTAATGTTATTTTGCATGGCATTTATTACATGTACTTTGGTTTAGTTTTTTGAAGTTCACATAATAAATCTTGTACCTACAGCTAAAGAACATGTAAGTATATACATACATGTATAACATCTATATACATACATGTACTCACATACATAATAACGCGCACAATAAAACACATAAAGGCGACAGTATAATGGTTATTATGAATGTTGCCACAATTTGTAAATCCATTAATTATATTGATGAGCTACAACAACTACGACTCCGCAATATGATTGCGCTAATTCAATCCAGTGTATATAGTAGAAAAGTGCAATGAGCTGAAAAGCTGAATGAATATGAGAAATGGTGTATCTTTCGTGTAGAATGCAGCAAGAGATTAACGTGGTATCTTATCGCGATTTACATTAAGAAGTATAGAATTTCATTTGTTGTAGTACGTTTTGATCATTACACTATTCAGCAATTTACAATAACAGATAATGTTTTAAATTTTTATATTATAATGAGCACTATTAAATAGAACTCGTCGTGCTACAGCCAAGGAGCTGCAGTAGTTTACATTTTGTCATGGCACAAATCAAAAAACACAATAGCTTATGAACCATGCGTTATTTAAAATCCTTTCAAATTGTTATCTATAATAGTAAGTTATGGTTTTACTAGTCTGATAAATACAAACACTATTACATCCTCTTTTGCAGGATTATTTCAGAGCAAGATTTATTCTGTAATAATTCACTTGGTAATACCTCAATTATTTATCAAAAAGATGCTATATGTAGATACCTGAGATGAAATGATGCTGTTTCACTGGGATTGATTGAGTCTCCCAACTGTTTTCAATAATATTTTTCAAGAAAATATTTACGAATAGAACATTAAAAGTATACCTATGCTTCAAATTTCAATGAAATATCGTTTGAGTGTTTCAGGAATGACATCAGTAGCTGGAAAAGTATACGACAAGAATAATAATGCACCGTAGTTATTAATGATATTGTGATTGTCAATTCAAAATGATTTTTTGGATCTTAGTGGTAGAATTTATTATTCAGCTTTTCATGTTTTAAATGCACAAAATAACAATAGCCACTCAGCAGGTATCTTGCATTATGCTGTGTCATCAGCCTGAGTTCATTTTTCTCACATATGTATGTATGTATGTATGTATGTATGTATACGTTGTAAACATATGTATACCAATATAACAGCCATTATAACACTACGTAGCAATGCCATACATGCAATAAACGTGCACTCATACAATGTTCCCTGCACTGTTGAAAATGCAACAATATAGTGTATATTGGTTTATTTTGCAAGAGAAACACGAGTAAAAAATACTATTATGTGAAGAAGTTTCTCGACAACACCAAAGTGAGATTGTATAGTGGGCATATGAATTTCATATTTGAGAATTAAAGAGATGAAAAAATAGAAGACATGTTAAGTAAACTGTATGTAAACAAGAGATGAAAACAAGCATAGATCTAGATACTAGAGCTGCTACTTCGGCTTGTGCTCCTTGTCATTCCCTTTACGTTATTCTTCAAAAGCAAAAGCTCTCTACTAATCATCATTATTACGGTGAACATAAAAGCGCGAAAAACCTTTTCTTCTAAGTATTCCAATTATTTGTATACAGGGGGACATATAATTTCCATGAAGCAATCCGTGTAGCACGTTCATAAAGAATCCACTGATTCCCACTTTCATTTGTACAAGTGTAACATTTTCTTTTTTATGAAATATGAAACTGTGTAATTTGTCCTACCAGCGATACGATGTTTACATAAATTATAATTTTTATATAATCGAGCGTAAGAGTTAATATGTTAGATCTTTTGCGTTGGTGGAAATGATCATTTTTGGCCTTATAAATTCCAACGTTATTTCAACGCACTTAACTCTAGGGCTCATAATAAGAATCTGCATGCTGAGCAAATTAAAGCGATTGTTAAAACCAAATACAAATAAATTACGGAGACGTTCCGCGCTTTACCGCCCTATCGTTTAGTTTAAGAATGGAAATTCCTTCTACTAATATGAGGGCAATGTAATGTATATTTGAGGTGGGTGCCAAATCATTGTGTTCATAATCGCTCGTCCATCTTGATATGATTTTGCATAATTTTTGAATAGTCGCCGTGTATTTTTGGATAGCCAAAGTGTATGCTGAAGTGTGTTCAAAGCTAAATGATATAAGCAAATGATGCTATAGAATTAAGTTCGGAGTGGATGTGTTAAACCAGTGACACAATTATTTGGTAAATTGTATTAAATCTTTGTTATGTGGGAAGCATGTTTACTATTTTGGCATTTCTTTGAATTGAACCTCCACCATTTGCATAATAAAAAATCTCATATTGCATAAAACTTTACGCAATTGATTTTATGTATCACCGGTGACCACGCGTCTCGAAGGAAGGAAATAGAAACGATCAGATTTGAGGATTTAAAAGGATGTATGTCCGTACGTTAAAAGATTGGATATGTCGTTAACACCTGGAAGTGTGCATGTATTATTTGTGATTACGCCTTGGTTGACAGCTCATTTGTAATTAAATGACGGCTTACCTGTCGCATGCCTACGATATTAGAAGAGATTCTGATCTGAAAATGTCTACTTTTGGTTTTACTTTGTGCATAGCGCACCTAAGCTTAGCTTGAGTATCAAAATGACAATTATGGTTCAGAGAAGTTCAAACAGTGAAAATGCGTAAGTTCATATGTACTTAGTGCCGGTTCGGAGGATATTATGTATTAAGCTTCCTATATGCATAAGGCTCAGAAGCCTATTTGGTGTATAATGGAGTGTCACTTTCGCTGTCTTGTAAATTTAAAGTGGACACATGCCTCCCCAGTGCACATGTACATAGACAAGGTGTTGACCACTATATAACTCTCCATTATCACTTAATGCAAGCGCTCCCAGAACGGTAATGAATATGCGTTATTTATTTATTTATTTATTTATCTGCACTTAATATATTTAAGACACATGCACTTGTTAGTTCGAATCAACTCCCATGAATAATGTTGGTCTGGGAGGCTTTTGGTTTTCAAGAAGTGTGAATGTGAATATATGCAAGAATAAAGCTGATGAAATCTTGCTGGTGTCGTTGTCAACACTGATAAAAACTGATTTTTCCCTGTTTGACACGGATAGAACATTTTTTGTCGCATGCACGGATAAAATTATTAGATTACGATTATGTAAGTTGATTAAGTCGTAGTTTGACTTGCTGTACATGGGTTTTGCATGTACTTTATTTGTAACTTGTATATGCGGAGATCCGATTGTTGTTTACGTTTGTCAGATTTCTCTGATGATTTCATTTTTTATCAAATACCAAGCTCCAATGTATACTACATTTAACAAAAAGTCATGCCATATCATAGATTTTTTACGCAATAAAACTGACCAACTACATGTATTGCATGCTAATGTTTTAGTGGAAGTATTAATTATTCCTATTGCAGCGCTTTCACTTCATAGGCGGTATATGCGACTTTTAGTTCTAATAAAGTTATTAGTGAAACTGGGGCAAAAAATACATTTTTGGACATGTAATATTTGTTTTTTCTTGTCGCGTATTTTTATATGATATCTACACATCTTATACCAAATGTCTCCGGTGATGCGAATTCAAACTCTTACTTTGATCTTTTTCGTATTAATCACGTATTACAGGTATACATAGTACACGAAGGTACGCTGTAAACACGATCAAAATTGCGGATATTGATCTTATTTATAAAACTGTCCTTTTTAGTTTTTGATCTTTGCACATGTCCCAAAATCCCAAAATCGAAAGTACTTATTAGGAAATGACAAACTATTAATTATGTATACGCCTGTGTGCGGACAGGCGGACGATTTTATAATGTTGTATGTTTACATCCTTGTTATTATTGTTGACGTGTAAATATCACTGTAAACAGTACATGTAAACAGTCGAAATAGCTTGAAACACTCTGCATGCATTTGTAAAATGAAAATTCACTGTGTATTTTATTGTTTGAACTTGCTTATCGTCCATCTAGAAATTGATATATTGAATTAATTAATTAGTATAAGTATATTATATTACTGTGAGTTACTATGTAAGTAGTCGTTGAGAACATGCTTCATTACTATAAAATTGCTATAATCCATTACTATAATAGTTACATAAGTTCAAAGCCTTTGTGGAACTGAGGCTGATGATTTAATGTACATCATTAAAACTAGGCTCATTAATGGTTGTTAACTAGAAAAGAAATCGCTGAGAGAATAAGCTTGACGTTTCTGGATGAGGCCGATGATATTATTTCAGTAACTTTAATTATGCCAATTAAATGATAAACCAAGTCTAACTTTATTGGTAAATGTGACAGGATCCGAAGTAATTTTCTTCCTTCTGATTAATTGCGATGGATGAAGCCTTGTAAGCAATTTTCATAGATAATATAACATAGCAAAATGTATGCGCAAGCATATAAGTAAAGGAAAATGAAAGTGAAAAATGTGTCCTTAAGTGTTTGGATAACTAATGCTTCTACCAAATATACTTAATATTAGTCATCCCAGGCAATGTCAAATGCGAGGGAAATCCTTGTTGGTAAACCGTCTCCATGCTTTTTGTTGGTTTTTAAACGGCGTTGAATCTCCACGAAAAAATTGCTTGTAGAGTTAAGGATTTCAGATGTAACAATGACTTTTTAAAGTTGAGATGCATAATGATCTCATCGTTTCATTTTTTCTGCTTAAAATAAAGTGGCAGAAAATTGTGTAGTGTTATGTTTCCATACATTAACCTAAAATTAGCTCATATTTATATGTGTTTTAATATAAGTATCCCAAAAGGGAAAAAATACTAAACGTAAAATTATTACGATGAAAAGAAAAGACTTCAGCGACATCAACCTTTCCAAGGTCCTCAACCTCTCCGACCGCTTTGGATGTTATGCTTGCTTGTTTTGTAACTTGTTACTATATACAGATGATCATCCAAAGATGATCAATCAACTTGTTATGCATGTGTTTGAAAGCATCTTACAAACTTGATTACAGCAGTTGTTCATAATAAACTATTTCAACCTCCTCAGATGCAATAATTATTAGTTCCTCCATTAGTACAATACTAAATTAAAACCATTGAGGAACTACTACTAAAAACTAAGCCCATTGAGGAACTTTGCTGAATACACCAGTTTCAAGAACAAATGTTTTTAAATTGTGTGTTGACAGTTGTCCAAAAATTATTTTCATACCAATGAGTTTATAACGATAACCCAAGCTAATCGTCTGTGTGCTCCTGTATTCGGCTATATTTTGTTGGTCGTTATGATACAAGAGCAATGGCTCACTATATGCTACAACTGCATATTTCGTGCGCACCACCCTGAAATTAATAAAGTGTACCAGATTTGTGATATCTGTAGCGAGACTACTTCGTGCATTCAAATATCTATCGAACACTACAGTCCTGTCCACCTGCTATGACTACTGACGGTAGAATTTTACGTATTTTTTGACAATAGACAAGTATGCTTGCTGATAATTTTTATTGTCTTACCGGAAATGACAAATATTGCTCATGATGTTTAAGATTACGAGCAAGAAGGCGACCAGGTTAGTCGAACGCAGGCCTGTGTGTACATGCATTGAACCCTATATACCTGCACAGCATTTTGTGAATATAATCATGACACTATGACTTATGAGATCAAAAAAACGTTTAAAAAATCGCTTAGAGATTACGTGCTTATTACGTGAGGAGTAGTTCTTTACTCTATCCAACATTTTTTTATATTTTGTATAATAGCGACAAGACATAAATGTTTTTATGTATAATATTGTATTACTGGCTTGTATTCGTAGAAAGGAGAGAGGCTTCATGACAGTATATGATAACGGTAGCATATAGTATATGTACCTAAGTGTTTACAGTGCTATGGCTCGAGAGTGAGAGCAGTGCAACTTTCCTTCATAGTCTTTCAACAACGTTTGGGTTAAAAAAAATGGGGGAATTGGGATCCCCCATAAAAATTCAAAGAAATATGAAGGCCGCCCTGCTGTCTTAAAACATGGAAAGTTGCCTCTCCATATCTTATTTGAGAGAGTGAATTGCTCATGGAAACATCAAAGGTGTGCTCGGACCGGTCATAAAGATTCTAAAAATTTTCAAGTATTATTACTTTGGTTTTTATTCATAACACGTTCGCCTCTTTTCGTAAAATAAAGTGTGAGTGTTGAACAGTTTTGCCACATTTGGATTATACTTTGTTTTGTTTAGAAGTCATTTCAACCCTATCAAGTAAGCCAGTGAATTTCGGTTTTTGTTCGAAAACAGATATTTTAAACATTACTAAAATTTTGGATCCATTACTCCTGGTATGCACTTCCGACTGAGAATCAACTGTACACATACTGGATTCATCATCTATAGATTTATTAGTGTAATATATCTTGGAGACTCAGCGTGCTGGACTATCTATACTTGTAGCCAATATTGTAGTGTTATATTGCACCAGTGATATTAACGTTGACGCATCGACAGCTTAACGAGTTGGATTTCATTATTCAGGAAGATTGGAATTTCATTTTAATGAGTTGGCGTATACACTACGGTCTTAAGTTATACTGTTGCACCGAAAAAAATTATTGGGGATAGTGAGAATTCTTCTTTCTTGCACATTTTCCCATGCTGTCAAGTCAGATCCGCTATTATAATTGAGTTATAATTGAACATTTTAAGTATATGCAACATAACATGATCAGTGTAGGGCTGTTGTGGATAAACCATCAAATATACAATAGTGTCAACACAATATGTTGACTGTGCTCGAGGATCGGCTTTCGATTTTTATGTTTTCTATTGCCATTTTAGTCCCATGTCTTGCATCTCTATTCAAAGGAAGCCACGAGCCCAATTGACTATCCCTTTGCTTTCCTTGACTTTGACTAGATACTTTTGTTATGGTGAAGCTCTATCTAATGCCAACAAATTTCTCGTTCAATGAACCTTCAAGTACTCGCCTTCACTATATTTCCTTGTATAAAGTAATATTTGCTATTTCACAGTTCAATTAAATAACTATATGAATTTATAAACGTAAAATATGAATTCAATTCTAAATGGTTCCGTATTTTTTAATCTACATTTTCATGTTTTCCTCTCAAGCCCGTAATATATGGTGTCTTTTAAGCCACAGTTATTTGTTTTTCATTTACTTTTGCTTGTTTCTAAGTTGAGCCAAGTCGTGCGGTAACAGACACATTTGTATTCAAATGTGCTTCATTTAAATTGTAATACATTTATTATTGCAAACGATTCATTAGATAATAACTCGGCTACGTGTCAATAACTAATATTTAGCTAAGTAAAATCTGGAGAAGACATCAGTTTTGATTAGTTATCTAAATGCGAAAAGTGAAATTTGCAGCTATTACGAATGCAAGTTATGAAATCACAATACATCCCTTGTTTATATACATATAAGAACGAGAACCTGTTGGATTTATATAGTGTGTGTCATAGGTAATTATGGGGCTCATGTGTAAACAGCTTGTAGAGTATAGGAGTCTGACACAGAAATTATATTTCTTAGCTGATTGGAATGAGCAGTATGCATACGCATGTTACATGCAGACTGTAAAGTACAGAAAAATCTAGGTAGGAGATACGGTTGATAACAAATGCATAATAGAGTATACGAGTGTCAAGTTGTTAAGTAAGAAGTTGAAGCGGATAACCCTACGGTATGCAGACAAAGTTTATATAGTGAAGTAATAATAATGCAGCAGAAACATATGCAGTAGGATATGACGTATAGAGTAAAAGTGGTCAGTTGAGCATGCTACGTGTATATATTTTTCTGTTTAACACCATCCCTGATGTATACATATAATTATTCGTGAGCATCTATAGCTTTGCATTTTCAAGACATTATAGTGTATGCGGAACGTACATACATGTGTGTTTGATCCAACGACCTAACATACATACGATGTCTATAGATGTAGTATAGTATTGGTTAAACAAGCATCAAGGTATGTTTCAACATATGTATAGAGAGGTTTCTTAGAATTATAAGAGTGAGCTTGCTTAGGGAGAGAGAGAATGAAAGTGCCAATTCCGGTTTCTGTATTGACTCGCCATGTGCACAAGAGCTGACCGTAGCGTCCAGTTCATTTACAATTACAACTAGGTCAGTTCTTTGAGAATACGTACATCATATGAAAACATGAGATTCTCTTACGTACATCAATAATTACATGTTGTACATACTCATGCATTTGTGAATCTGTATTCACGCATTGTTTAAAAGAGAGAAGCCACGCCATTAATTGTTAACGTAACACAGTTATCTCCTTCCTTCACATAAGGATTACATAGCACCAGAGGGCAAAGAAATGTATTAGCATAATTTTCCGCCGCGAGCTCTATACTTGTATCACATTCGAACACTAAATTTGTCCCTCATACCCAATACATTGTAAGATCTGATCAAAGAAAGTTGAGTAGATGCGCTCCATTCAATTGTTTGCTTCAAGTTAATACCTTCAGATGTATTTCCTATATAAAGGCAATTTGAAGTGCCTCGGAGGGTGCATCACAGTAGGTTAGCAAAAGATTGAATCGCACGTGAGTAGTAGAAGAGCCATTTCTGATTGAGAATTCTAGTAAATCTTTCCTACAAAAAAGATACGTATTTTTCTTGCAAAATTTTCTTAACAAATAAAATGTGCAGAAAATGAAAGATTGTTTTATCACTGTTATTGTTTTTTAGTTCGAAAAATGTAATTGGTTTTAAGCGAAGTATTACATACTGTGAAGGCACATTTAGTTTTCACTTTTCTTTCGTTGTTCTTCCTTCCTCTCCTATTTTTAATTTGGAATTGGGCAGTAGCTATATATAAGCTATTGGATGTTACATATTCTTCCGGTACATATTACATCTCACAAGATACAGGATGAGCAGGGAAGTATACCAAGCAGAAAGATATCGCTTTTACAGCAGCTCCACCCTTGATAAAAATTGCATATATTATTTTTCATTAAATCTTGACGGCGCATATTTTGTATAAGTTCTGTCGCACTTTCCTTTGTATGAATATCTGCTATAGAATTATGATGACCTATTACCGTTCCCTGCTCTCTGAGCATTGTTTTGAGGAGTTTCTATAAAGCATGCTAAATGATTGTGTGGGTATTAAACCTTAGCAGGAATATTAATGCAATAGGTGTTATTATTAGTTTATAAAATAATGTGCATCACTGCTATTATATCATCTTCAAGTGTACACTGACCTAATGAGAAAGAAATTTGGAAAACGCTTCAGCATTTAGTAGTTTTAACGGCAGATGTTAGAGAATCATGAAAGCATGTAAATTCTGATTGAAAAACTTTAAATAATGAGGTATCAAACGACAGACATATTTGTGTCAAGTTTGTGAACTTTTTTGTCAGTATTCACATAATATTTTGTATTTACACTAAATTATGGGGCAATATCCTTTCATTTTTCATAACTGTTCTAGGGTAAGTCACTGAATGTGAAAAGACACAATGAGTGATGTATTGTCAATATGCATTAACATGTGTAGAGTGTGGTATATCATTAATATTTTAAACTTAAATGTGCTACCTGGAACACATGCAAGTAAAATAAGGGATTCACACGTTATTATCATAAGGCCAATATATAGTGAAGCCATGAGAACAAGCCATTGCATAATATTCTAGGGGGTAGCATTGTCCGTTATTAAATTTTATTAGTTGAACTTATTTACGTTTGATGATTATAGTATATAAGTAGGTGAGGATCGGAAAACGTGAGAATTTGCCATCAAAATCGCGTTTGAATTTGTAAACCCCTTAATGTGGGTGACCGTCTAGAAGTCTCCAAGGTCATTATTAACATCAAGCTGGATTTTATTTTCCCCATGATATAAATACATGTTTCTTATGTATTAGTAAAATTCTCTACGCATGTATATTACTATTGCTGTAACTTTCTAGCTATTCAAGGATCACGATATGTTGTGCTCGAGTTTCCCACCACAAGCATCAATTCTGCATGGTTTCATCATTACGAAATTAGAGAAACCTACTTTATATTAAATGCCCTTGCAAATTTTTAGATGGTATTTGTCAAATTGAATCATGCATGCAGTTTATTATTGTGTCAGTGTTTACTGCGGGAAATATTCGGGTGAATATTTGGAGCTCTTTCTCCACTATAACCACACGTGCGATGCATAAATGTAAAAATATTGTATCATATTTTCATAGCTTAGATTACATTCATGTTATGTAAACGACCGTCGCCGTCGTTTCCTTTTCACCACATTACCATAATATTCTATACTAGTACATGTCGATTTTGCGTTTAGAGACAAGCGGAGCTGATTTGGTGTGTACAGGGAGCGGAGCTAATTTTGATGCTGAGTTTCTCCCATGGGAACCAATTTAAATTGTCAAAAGTGACAGGAATAGTAAAATAATGAAAACTCTTTGCAAATTAAATTTTAATCTTAAACAATGCAGTATGAGATTGTGCACCGTACCTAATGATAGCTGTATGTAGACTACACTTTCGCTCTTAAACTGAACATATGCATATATGTGCAAGTTGAAAATCATGAAATTTTGATTGTCCATAGCTGAGGATGAATTTTAGTTATATTCTAATATAATCATAACATGCAGGTGCTCAGTAGAGCTCCTTACCCACATCATGACTATCATCAGTGTAAATGAATCCTGCAAGTGTAAAATAAAAGGGTAGAGTTGTAGTTCTATGTATGAACAAAAATTACAGCATAGGTTAAAGGAGTCAAGAGACGCTTTTTTTCTTTACGCATTTCAGAAAAATCATAATCATGTATTACCAACACTTCAGTTGGCACGCAAGCAAGCTCCTCTTTACTCCTTAGCTCCTTGTAAAGGATATGTAGTAGAATAGATTATGAGTTCATATAGATATACACCTCCTTGATGTGACATTTACGATAAACTTTTGGAATTCGCTAATAGAGGTATAGCATTTCTTGCAATTCTCAACACTGAAGGTATTTGTTTACAGATTGAAAACATACAGGTAATAATAATTATTATTGTCTGACATCGCAATTATACGACTATATCGCCAATGTTAGCAGAAACGGGTAGCTCTTTGATATAGTGATGTTATTATATCTACTTAAAATTTGATTAGTATACGTGACCCCTTACAATGATGTACATTAGCTGGGACATGTGAAGCAGTAAGTAAGCAAGAAAAAAAGCACCCAAGCAAAGTCATTGGTATTCCTACTCGGCAATGCTTCGGCTTTCAAGTTAGCTATAGTCAGCCACCCATGTGCTTTTTAATGTTTAAACTACATTCAGGAGACCATTAGTTTGTACAACGTTCTCTTATACTCAGTAAGATCCTTTTAGGGAGTATACATACGACGTTATACTAGTTGGTGTGTAACATAATCAACTCACGGCTGAGCATACCTTGCAATATTTTGTTTTGTATACAGTTAGGTGCATGGACATACAAACAGCTGAGTATTATAACAGACGATGCTTCATCAAGTAACGTAACTTTAAGTGGCAGAAAAACCCCAGTGAAACGTACTCTTTATGCAAGCGGCGGAAAACTTTCGCCTTCCTTCTAGTCAAAAGTAAATAATTCTCATTCTTCTTGGCAGCAACACTTTAAAGAGTCATGACTGTTGTGTACAACAACATTCAATAAGTTTTTTGTGGTACGCATTTGTTATCAGATTTCTGCTGATTTTTAAAACCTTTTTAAAATATACTTTTCATTCTTGAACCAAACCTTATCTTCATTTCCTCTGTCTATTCGCAACTCATCTTAGCTTACTCGTCGTTTCTCTATGCTCACTGAGCCTAAAGGAGCCTGCAAAATAATATAAGGAAAAAATTAAAAGAGCTCATTTTTAAACCCTCGTTCGTATAGTGAGGCTGGCTGACCACTACTAGGTTTACTTACTACGGAAAACCACCGTGTCATTAAATAATTATTTTTCTACAAGCTGGACGCGCTTTTATTTTCAAGATATATTTCACTACTACTCGGTGTGTATAGCTTCTCAGTTTACCTTGTTAGTTCTTTTCAGTGTTTTCGGATTTTGTGACCCCAATAAATCAAAATAAATAAACGAAATTTTGTTATTACTAATACTATGATATTAATTGTTCTGACATTTTTTTCAGATTAAAAGAAAATGAGGTGGACACTTATTGTTGTGATTGTATTCCTGAGCGGATATGCGAGGTCTCATCCCGTCTCTTTTGACGGAGACAGTAGCAGTAGTAAAGTAGGAAATGATATTTTATCCCAATCGGAGTTGTCACCTAGACTTCGCCGAGCGGAAGATTCTTTAAGTGCTCTGTCGGATAAAATTTCTACTTCAACTGACAAAGAAGACTTCTCTACTTCCGCTAGTAATAATGCCGAAACTACCCAATACGCCGAGTCCAGATCAGTAAGTCAATTCTTTATTTAGTTTCATTTAAGGCACATTGTTGTATGTATATTTTTACATGTATCAGTATTATGCGTAAATTTTACTTGAAAAACTGAATTCATTATGGAAACACACTTCATTACGCAAGGTATTTTGAGTTAAAAACCCAACAGTGATTGTGTAA
Organism: Lipothrix lubbocki; assembly: GCA_034696945.1. Classification (NCBI taxonomy): domain Eukaryota; kingdom Metazoa; phylum Arthropoda; class Collembola; order Symphypleona; family Sminthuridae; genus Lipothrix; species Lipothrix lubbocki. The sequence continues at coordinate 112,844 of JAQGAK010000076.1, read as the reverse complement.
TCCAAACCAGGATGTACATAAATATTTACAATTTACGTCTCTTGAATGTAAATCTTAACAAAACAAGAACATATATGAGAAGAGAGGTTGTATTTAAAAAACAAGTCTTCGCCTAATGGGTACATCGTACAAATATAGAAATCCAAAGCTTTAAGCCAAATGCAGTATTATCTACTTATGTTTTAATGAAGTATGTACTTGCAAACAGCTGCAAAACGCATTCAAGCTGTTGTGCAGGGATAGTCAAGTCCTTAGAATGCAAACTTACTTGCAATTCAAGCATAATGCAAAAAGATTAGGAAGCGGTGTAGGTGTAGGCACATATAATCTGTATATATCTACAGGTTTGTTCATTGTGTGTAGTTCCTAAAATTACTTGGTTCTGTAAATCTATTTACTGAATCGTTTTCCTTAACGAACGAAAGCCACTTTGGCGTGAAGTGCAATATATTACTGCACCTTTTGCCTCTATATAATATTCACGTAAACATACAGAATAATAACTGCAAAGCAGTGGTTTCTTTGGAAAACCCACGGCGATCACTTATGTGCATATCTACCTGAAATCAGATTGCATGGGTGTAGAGTAGATATTTTTTGGTCTTTAATCTGTATTGCTCTTGGTTTGATTCCTTACCTTATATATTGATGTACAAGTTATGAAATGTGAATGTGCATACAATAGTGAAACCACAGACTTGAGAGCACATTTTTAAGTAAGCCGTGTACAAGATTAACATAATAATTATAATACATAATTTGCTGTAGTTTTTTGTGGCAAACAAACATAGTTGCAATACACAGCAATATACATAGGAATAATTATTATTATCCCCAAATTAATTAATTTTCCTAAGCGAATTATTTGAGCTTTGTATGAAACGATTAACGTTACGATTGGCTGGAGGCAGCCCGATTTAGTATAGGAAAATGTGCATAAAAAATAAAGGACGGAGCTGTTGTAAGCTTGTGGAATTTAATAATGGGATATGCCAGTCCTGATTAACGTCACTATATATTTTATTAAAGACTTAAAAATTATAGGCTAATATGTAGATCAATACTTGAAAGCATTGATTGAAAATCGAATATAAAATCAAGTAGCCTAATTCAACTCAGCAGGTGCACCATATACTACGGGCGTAAAGTGCACTGTTCATTAGCTGTCAGGCACACACAGGGCAGGTGGTGTGTTATGTCGAAAGGTTAGTGTATGCATTGCACTATTGTATACCTGTATATGAGATTAAATTATTGTTTATGTAATATACATGACCTGAATGATCACTATGTCAATCCTTCGATATCTCATACGAATATATTATTAGTAATCAAGTGCTTGTGCAATAACAACAGCAACAAGTGAGCCATACCCTAATACTTTTTACTCCCATAAAATAGGTTGACAGCAAATACGAGTGGCAACTTGACTCGTTTAAGCCCTTATGTATGTATTTTACTCTGACTGAATTCTTGTTGAAAATCTTGTCAAACAGGACAAACAATCTCACCAAAAGACTTCATCAGCTCAATGAATGTATTGTTGTATTGGTATTCTGGAATTGTATGCTAATTCAACATCTTGCATAAAATTCTTGTCATGTATTTGCAACGGGTAGTTATATGCCTTACAATTTGCTAATTTGAAGACTTTCCTAATGAATTCTTGGCTAGGCACACGCTACCATATCTAATAAACGATTAAACAAAAAGAATTGAGGTTTTTCATTAAATAAAAGAGCAACATGCAAATTTTGCTTTTGTTGTACCTCTAGGACGAAATTGTGGATGTTCTCAAAGCTTTGAATTTGCCCACGGATTTCGCGGATCAAAAGACTTCCAGCTCTTCTCCACAGGGAAGCACCGCCGAATCAAAATCCGATAAACCTACAGTCCCATCTCCAGTATCGGCAGCTGCAAATGATGCGTCTACTACCAACCCTCGTATTGCTCGTCAATTCATGACTGGAAACGCTATGTTGGACAAAATCATGAATTGCCCCTGTGCCAAGGAACAACTTTCTGCTGTTGGAGTGAAAGGAGTTGAATATTTCAATCAACCTAATCCTGCCATTTACAGAGAGCCACCATATGGACCCAATGCCCTTGGACCTGGAGATGTCATTGCTACCAATTTGAAGAGCGTTGGTGGAACCACTGGAAATGTATTTGGTCAAATCATCCGTTTGCTCCTTGGCATCCCCAACCTTGCCTTGTCTCTGCTGAAACCATTGATTGTCGGTGCTGCTGATACTCTTGCTCAAACTACGGACGCTGCAGCCGGAGTAACTGCTCAAGCTGCTAAGCAACTTCCTGTGGTATGTGGTTTAACATATTTCTGTTATTTCTTTGTACGTGAAATAACGACATTAAGATAATTTAAAAGACACGCAAATGATCTTTTAAGATTGTTGTGGTTGGTAAGTCAATGTAGTATTTAAAATAGTACGGAAAGTGAAAATCCATCTTATATACACTAAAATTGAGGAACTGGATGGCTGTAAATAGGAAGCTAAAAATTTGCATGTTTTCAAAACAAAATGACAAAAATGCAAATGATAAGATAAACACGCATTTCCTCCATAAGTGCACGTACATACCTACATTGGGTTAATCATGATTTGCTATTTATGGATCCCTTCGTATAAAGTCAGCAAGCGTAACCCGATAAGATCAAATAGCACTTTCCTTCAACACAGTAGTTCCGCAAATGCTCTGCATTAAATTACTCATTCAGAGTGTGAAAAAATTTCGATTATTGAGTAAAGACTAGTTTCATTTATCATTCAACTTGGCAAAGTCGTTTATTGACATACGTGAAAATTGTGTTTTTGACTGTACACAGGCTTTGCGCTCTGGGGCTGTCGTTATCAAGAGATTGTTGGAAACCTTTGGAGATGTAACTGGGAGCTTATTGCACGTTTTCTCCAATCTCGTTGCTTCCTTGGCAGCTGCCAAAACTAGTTTATCTGGAACTCTACCATTTGCATTCGATATTCTTGGAGATGTTAGTGGAAGAGTTGCTCAAACTGTCGGAACTGCCGTCGATTGGGTGTCAGGCACTACGGAAATTCTCTCACAAGGAGTTGTTCAAGCCGCCAAGACCAAGGGTAATCTCTTCTCAGGTCTTGTTGAAGGAACCAAGGGATTCAAGAATGGTCTTTTGGAAGGTATTAAGTATGGTGTTAATGATGAGCAGCCACCTGCTGATCCGAATGCCCAAGCTTGGAGACGTTAACTTGGTTAATTTTAGTCAATATTAGAGTATTTTTTAATATATTATTTTTAATACTGAAGTGTTTCAACACCTGTAGAATATTTTTCGATTCAGCTCCTTCATTTTTTATTTGCGAAAACCTAATGAGAAATGCAAGATTTTAAGTTCGTTTTTGTATTGTGATTTTACTAGATAACACCTTGAAAATTTTGTTTTATTTCTAATTATTTTGAACAATTATCGTCACAACGGTAATTGTGGAGCTTTTCCTCGAGCAAGTTTCATTGACTTGTTTGGTGTGTTGAAATAACAAGTTTTTGTACTTGTCTACAAGCCTTCTCTGTGATGTCATTTTTTGTCATCTTCTTCAATATCTCTCTGTACAGGGAAAAACAGGGGGAAACGAAATAGTACACAACGTGTGAGTCAGAAAGAAACGTTTTTGTACCTACTCAATACCTAATATTTACTTTAATGGCTTGTATTAGTTATTGTAAAATTATTGTGTAGTTACAAAAACCGTATGTATTTTTATTTAATTAAACCCAATGAAAAGTTATATATCTGACGGTCAATAGAAATTTAAACACAGAAAGGAACTGACAAATTAACCTGTATAGTTTTTTAAAGCAAAAGAGTGTAGACTTAGTTTTAAGTTGTCTCATGTTATTATTTGTCATGCAGAAGCTACACAGTGTGAAGGTTCTGTAAAAATATAAGAAATATAGTTGGAAACAGTATGTATATTATACGTAGTTGTAATTAAAATATTTTCAAACAATATACCTTGTCGATCTTTCGTGTGCAAAGTAGTGTGCTCAACCTAAATAAGTCACTACAATAAATTTTATATTTACATATGTCCTTATATATACTCAAAAGTAAATTGTGCACAAATATATTTTATACATCTTTTGTATAATTTAGTCAGAATTCCTAAGCATAATATATTTGATCTGACAAATTAATTACTTGTAGTGAAAACTTTAAAAATATTTTTGTATTTTTGTAAAAAATATCGCAATCGTTTTTGGCTATATATATACTATGAATATGTGCGACATCAAAACTATAATCTTGTGATCATGTTTATTTTAAACATCCAATTCTTTGATCTATGTACTTCCATATTTAACATACAAATGTAATTATTGTAATTCGTATATGTATGTACCTGTGAGAAAAACTATCACTTTTTACCTGTAAGTATAGAAAATCATGAGATCGGCAGCTTATTACCTTTGCCACAGTCTCATGTAGGCGATAAACATGTTTAGTGACTTAGTCGTCGTCGTTTATTCACACGTTCGTTGTGAAAGTTTTTTTTGTAATCGTATGAGTTATTGTCGGTACATAGTGCAATAATATTTTTCTATTCAGACACACCTCATCAGAGTTTTTGCCCTTATTTTATCATCCCTTGCTACGGTTGTTCATTTTTGTTATCCGGGTTTTTCCCATCTTTTGCTCTTCATCTCTCAGCTTTCTGCAGCTTATAGACGAAAAAAACATTGGGCTGTCATTAACACGAAAACATAATTGAGGAAAATCATCATCCCCAGAAGATTTTTTACCAGTGTTTATTGGTTAACATGGTGCATAGCTGCAATTTGACATTCCGTAGGTCCATCTTCGTGCCAATTATTGCGTTCGCACGGGCTCGTAACGTATTTGAGTTACATTCGCATCACTAACATGATGTAACTAATAGATAACTGAAACATCATCTCGTACTATTGCCACACTTTTTAGCAACTGCATGTAGTAACAATATGATCACTGGGAAAGGATGTTATTATAATCCTCATAAAAGAATCTCGTAGGCTATGGAAATGTCAAAAAATGCTACCTACAGGAACTCTTACAAACAAAAACAATTTAGCAGGTACTTGTCTAATCCTCTTTTTAAAGTTCCTACGCTCCAACTCAAAAAATAAGATGCAAGATATTAGAGATTAAATAGTCCCATAAATTATGGATTATAAGACATTGTATAACACTGTAGCATGTTGCGTGTAACATCTTTAGTATTCACCATTAGGATACATTAAAAGAATACACATGTACGAATCAATGTACAGTGTACTTTTACCATCTGTAGTATTCCAAGTAACTCAAAAGATCATAAAAATAATAATTATAAGAATAATGCCAGTTCTTAAGGCGATGAAATTGCATAATATGGCAATTTTGCAAAATGCAGCTTTATTTTCTTGTCATTTTCTACCAGAAGTGCCAACAAATTCTAAGTTCCTTCTTGAGAAGGAAGGTTAAAATCCTAACACAACAAAGTATGCAACATGTATTCTACGTACATGTAAAATATTGAAAGGCGCTCCGAATCTGGTAGTGTTTGTATAACTGCTGTTACGCCAATTTTAAGGAGCTCTGTAAAAATGAATTGAATGCCTTGCATCTCAAAAGTTATATAGTCATTAAATGTAAGTTGTTGTGTGCATGAGTCTTCATGTTTTGCATGCATTTTCTCTGAAAACTACTCCTGTGCATTTCAACATAATAATATTTGTCCTATTGTATTGTAACAATATCTTTTTGTTGTTGATGTTGCGCTGCGCTCATAATGAAGTCCGGCATTGCAGCATGCTCACAAATAAGTTAATGCAAAATGATGAAGTAGTTCAAAATCGTTTGATGGATATTTCATCCACCAACTTTTAATCTCCTTTTTACATGCACATGATATGGAAGTATTTACGCAAGTGCCGGTTGACCGGCAAGGTATGCATATAGCCGCAACACATACATGTTTTCTATTTCTCCTGTGTATTATGTTGACTCCGCATGTGTGCATCAGTGGCATAAACAAAGGGTAGTGGAAATTTCTGACGGGTCCTTAAGTTAATATGCCATAATGCAAAACTGCTTATGATTAAGTATAAGTATGGAAGGAGTAAAAAAAATTTGCCGGCGTAACTGTTGGGTAACACATTATACTTTCTGTCCTTTACTACTGCTAGCCACAAAAAATTGTCAAAAATACTAAAAAAATGTTCATACGACTAGTATCGTAAAGAAAACAGGAAACCAGGTTACAATTTCGTTTGTGGTTGTGTTGCACCTAAATGACCGTATAATGAAGTAATCATTTGTATAAGATTATTGATTTGAAAAAAGTAACTACGTGTTCACAATGTGTAAGCATATGAAATTCAGAATGGTGAGCAAATTAGGAATACTGATATACGTGTGTAAGAATGTCTGAGATAATAATTTAAACCATCAAGTATCACTAAATAATAGTTATATTGGTTATTAAAAATGCATCAAACAATTAAATTCCCGGATTTATAAATCTGATTCATACCTATAAGCCTCCACATTAATTCAACCCTAGTGTAAGATTACATATGTAGTCTACCTGTATCAATCTGACATACCTAAACTAATCCAATAAGATGTTGTGATTTTGTTCCTACTGCACCTCCTAGCTTTTTACTGTCATTGAATGTATTCACAAGACTATACTGTGTGCAGTTGAAAGGAACAACAACAAAAGATAGTTAAATTCATGCCCCAGCCAGCACCATTCATTACTATATAGCTACGAGGATATTAAGTATCGTAAGGTTATTACTTTCGATGCACTTCACAACAGTAGTCGACTAAAGGTTTGCTCTGTCAAGCACATCTTGAGACAGAAAATGGAAAGCTGACCAGGAAGCGTACACGATGAACGAGCACGTATATTAGAACTATATAATACAGATATTATTTTCACGTAATATCCTATCCTAACCTCTTCCATACATATGAAGTGCTATGTAATGTTGAACTTATTACGTAAAACCAGCATGCAAGTTTTTAATAATTAAGAGAACAATACGTGTGTAATTTATTTCTATCCGTTGTAAGTTAATTACCAACAGCTTTATTTATCATTGATACAGTTTCATTTAATGCAATTCATTAATGTCATATTTCTGATTCACTGAGATTAGGCTTGACTCTCATATGAGAAACACGGAGACAAGGGGTTAAAAACTATTTTAACTTAGGCAGAAAATATAAAACATACATCTCGAGTGACAATCTCGACGTAAACGTGACAACTTCCCCTTTGAGTTAACTTGTAACACATAATTAGGACGTTTACATTCCCATCGATTAAGGTTTATGTGCTAATCACTACTGCTGGCAATTGTACATACTATCATTAGGATATAGACAAATGTCTTAGAGTGCCAATCTTGTGTAAAGAACGTAAATTATTTGATATTTTCAATACTAGTAAAGAGTATCTACATATGTAATAATACTTTTGTTTTGGTTTCTATACTTTTAATTCAATTCTGTCATTGACTAAAAAATATACATAATAATTAAAAATTATTAATATTGAAAACTTCCCATTATGGTTCCTTTAGAAGCTAATGGTCCTCCAAATACATCGCTTACAGTCATTATGCAATAGTAATTGTCGTTATAAGGGGACAGTTACTAGTAGTACAAGCTTTCAATCAAACTCAGTATCACTTTAATTAAGGGTAAAGTTAATTAAAAATCAGCGCAAGACTTTGTTTCTATGTATGAAATATCTACGTCTCATGTATCTCAAGATGCGATGTGACTAATCCCAGATAATTTGTTGGTTTGATTTACCAATTCTTTTATTCCCAGTTTATTCAAGATTATAAATGCATTTTACACATACATACCCACTAACGTATTGTGTCGTACAATACCGGTGTAAATGTTCCATCATCATCCCTATCGTTTGTCAACCTATGGGAAAAACTTCTTCTATGCGTTTGTATTTAATACAGAATACGGCCATTAAGCTGGGAGCTCGATTTCAAATCTGATCATTGCATTAGTGTAATAATATGGACTAAAGAATTTGTGCGTATAGGAATCCTATATGATGACATCATAAGCATACAGATGTCGGACACTGACCACAGTTAGCTGCTTCTTAGAATCTTGAATAATAATAATTCTACAGGTAAGGAAGCTGGAATAATTTATGGTTGCAAGTATGAATTTATTGTTATAAAAACGTATGATGATATCAAAATTACAGTCATTATGTATCTTCTATTTGAATCTATGCCTGTAAAAATTTTCTCGTAAAAATGTTTGAAAACGTATGAGTATATTATTAGCCATATTATGTATCAGTATGTTATTATTAAAAACGACAACTCCCAAATTACATCACAAAAATTAGTATCTATACCTCCCAAATGAAACTGAAACTTATCATCAGCAAATTCTTTGACCTAAAAACTAATGGTGTGTCAATTACCAGTTTTTTCCAAATTATTTCTTAGATCTCTAATAATGAGTTTGAAAACTACATGAACGAGTAATCAAATAAATTGTTGGCGTATAGTCATCCCATCCATCCTCAAGATGCGCGTGGCAACTCCTATAATTTATTAGTACACACGCTTAAGCATTCCCCTAGAATGAATCAGTGAAGTGCATGACTTAACAACTGCTTCCACTCTGATGTTTTCAATTATTACAAGGTATTTATCAATAAATGAATTATGAATCAGTGCTGCGGAGGAGCACGTAAAGAGTAATTAACAAATTGGGGGCTGCTTGCTCTGAGATAATTTAATGTCTCAAAAATACTCTATATGATTTAATTTTCTCGTGTAAATAATGTTGATTTTTGGCATTTTGTACATACACCAGATTGATTGTAAATTTAAAAACATGGAATCTGTTGTCTACAGTCTTAGCTCGTTTTATAGCTTAATTAACTTGTAATTCGTAGGTCAATAAAAACAATTCACTTAGGCTAAATGAAAAAGCTCGCCTTTGTATAACTCAACATTGCATAGTTTAGGTGTAGAAATTTCGCTGATCATTTCAAAACAATCAAACATTGCTAGTGGCTATATATTAATGAAATATACGACAGAATCAATTAGCAAAAAACGGATAAAAGGTGCAAGTTTTGCAACAAGTAAAATGAACATTTTGACGTGAAATAATCAATGTATTTAACATACAACTCAGGATAATTAAGTAAAACATGAACGACGAAGATAACACTTAGCTAAAAGCTACGAGGAACTCATGCTAAACTTTAAATTGAAATGTTAGTCAACCAAGGTGAAAGGCTATACTGCTAAAGATTTTTGAACAAATTCCGGTGAATCATTCAAGTCTTTTTCATCACGATTTTGACTCATTCATCAAATGATTGGAGAGTTATGCAGTGAAAACCGACTGCCTACACATTAGAAACTACTCATTATTTATGTTTATCATTTAGCAGTAGCACATAATATTAAAAAAGCGTACATCAGTGTTGTTTTTTGTCCCATCAACGACAGCAATCATTTGTTATGTACCAACATGCAAACAGGCTGTCATGCAAATGCGTCTATACAAGTAGTACATCCCTCTTGCCTACTATTAACATTTCTATTTTCTATATATTATTTTCATTTATGGTGTGAAAAGTCCCTTACGTATTTATAATTCGACGCCATTTCTAGCTTATCACAAAGTAGCTCACGAAATTCAGATGAAATACGATCAACGTACATGGATGTTCATATATTCTAAAGGTGAACTACTACTAATAAATGCAATATTGTTGTTCAGACGACAGTTGAAAGAGTTTGAACTTCATATATGATCATCGTACTACACAAATTCTAATGCTGACTTGACATTTACTATCTTCCTCGCCCAGACGTTTCTCTTTAAGAAGGGTTGTGTACACATGTGAGCGTACAAAGGGGCATTGGGACACTGACGTCAAATGGTCTTATACTTTATTTATTCTCAAATGGATGTGCATGTCTACATCAGATTTGCGTAAAGTTTGGTGGAGGATGCACTTGCTGTCTATTGACTAGCATTACAAGGTGTCAAACACATACTTAAAATTGATGTTACAGACCAAATGTATTCCAAATGGACATGATAACAATTGTTACAGTGGCAGAACATTGAAGTACTTACCATTTGCCAATTATTGGTGCAGTTTCAGAAATGCATTTTCATAAAAATGTAAATATTAAGAAATTAATCTGGGATGCCAAGTAAAATCCGTATTTTTATAACGACTGACGATAATTCAAATAATTATTCAACACTCACAATAATTAGACAACTTTATTTTACCCTTCCCATTACGTAATAGAATATTTATCATGTAGATAGGAGTAACAACGTACAACTTTCATGACAGCTCCAACTTGATTTATTGATGCGGTTTGAAGCTTTTGGTTGATGAGTGTATGCATAGGTAGAAGCATATGTAATGACATGTAGATCTGTAGTGATTTTAATATTGTCTGTAATTCGAATAAACCGAGAAGAAGTGACCCAAGTTTAAGGTACGTCGTGACAATAACTCACTGATTTAATTCAATTTATTCAATGTTCCATACACGCGCACTTTTGCACATATGGTTCAATGCTCATGGAAAAGCAATGTTTACATAGAATAAAACAGTTCATCACAGGACGCATATTTATTAACTTCATTTAATTTGTCTGCGAAGCTTAAAAATAGTATTTCTTATAGGTATAACATGCCCAATTTCAGTGGAGGTCACATATCATCTTGGTATATAAATCTTGCCACAGTGACGATTCACTGGGAAAATAAATACAGTAACTCTTTTTTATTATGTATAATGTATTCTTTTTTTAAACTTAAATGTATCTATGTATTGCTATAGATTATTACAGTAAATAATATTTGGTACTCAAAATGTATATTTTTCTTCCAATAATAACACGCCCATTCTATAGGGCAACACACGTGAACGATTCCAAATGTAGGTACATAATATTTTATTGCTCTTAAATTATTACTCTATTTACTTCGACATTATATGTTCTCTTGACAAAAATATTTTATTAGGAATGTATACATGATTGACATGTGACTTAACCTATGTTCAACATTTTCGAGGTTTTTTCCCATTCTTTCTCACCCCTCCCCAAAATATTAAAGTCAACGTGAATCCGTTCCCCATATACTTATAATATTATTTTGACCGATTACCTGTTTTTACCCGACGTTTCCAGCCGAATGGAGTTTCTCTCATCATATATTTAAAATAGAGTTTTTCATATAACCAAAAGTGAATGAATTTGATACACCAACAATTTTATAAGTTCTTAATATACACCACAAACCTTCATAAGCCAAGAAATCCCACCACATATCCAATGAGCCCCACAAAAAATGTTTCAAAGGTTTTTTTACAAACTACAAAAATAGTAACCGAGCCACAAAAACAAATAATAATATTAATAAAACAAAGCACCAAAATTGGATGGTAACAAAACCCAAGAATCAATACCTTATATTCTATATTGTGTTTAAATATTATATATGCATAGCATATTAGAAAAATTGATATTGATCTTATATAACTAGAATATAATAATATACGTATTTGTTTGCTAAAGTTGAGAGGAGAAATTATACAATCCTAAAAGCCTTTAAGTGAATCGTGGTTTATTATGACACAAAATAATTACACATCAGTATACTAATAATTTGTAATCAAAACTGAAATCTATAGCCTTTTGCAGTTTTGTTTCGTTGTTGGTAGCAAGTTTATCCTCTTCAACAAACCAAAGCGGCATTAACCTAGAACTTACTTTCTATTATAAATATTTTAAATAATAAAGTTATGTAGGAGGGAATTATTTATTGAACCTATATATAACAATAACATCAACATGGTCTGCCATCTTTAATAACAAAACCCATATAGAAAATTCACGGACCTCTTAAATAGCAATGATTATTACTAAGCCCCTGGTATTATTGAGTTATTCCCTTCCAATTAACTCGTTGCCCAAGCTTTTATCTAGATGCCCTATATATTTCTTTCTAATTTTGCTCTCTTTTACATGTAACGCCTAATCACTATTTATTTTCCGAAAATTCTATTTCGTACCAGCAAGGAAAGCAATTATTGTATTTAATTTAATAATTCTAATATTACAAATAATATAATATTATGTTCTTTCTGGTGTGTGTTTCACATTAAATAAAACTTATGTATTTATAGCTCCAGGCTCTTACAAGTATGTAGTGTAATTTTTACATTGTGAAATTCTAAAAATATTGCTCTTGGAAAATACCCATATATTGCAGTAACTATATACGTATACCCTACACTAGATGTTTAAATAATGTTATTATATTACTTAATAATACAGAAAATGGCACCCTTTATCAAACACTTAACACTTCAAGCAAAAATCCTAACCTAAGCACTCATAATAAAACAATTATTTCCAGAGTAAGTTCGAAGGACGGAAGACCAAAGATCATTATATAGTGCAGAAACCGGGGTGTGCATATAATTTTTCCATCATTAAAATACCTTATTGCCAAGTTGTTCAAGGTTTACTTCTAATATTAAATGAAATCACATTATTTACGAATAAATAGAAAAAATGCTTTCCCGCAACACACTTGTTGCCACTTAATATCATTTGATTTTAAATTATTGTATACAGCAATCTGATATTATACTAAATAATGATTTTTTCACTAGAGGAAAATTGCAGGACCTTATTATATCTCAGCATTTTACTGGATAACATGTTCTACTTTGTTCCAAGTACTCCTCCAAAGGTTGATTTTATGTAATAATAACTGATGAGTACTTGTGTATATGTGTATTATTGCACGACGCTTAATTGCACATAGACTGCATTGCACCGGTATCTCCATGAACTTGAGTCTTCAGCAAAAAAGGAAATATTACTGTTGAGATTATTACACTTAGTGTTGTGTCGTTTCCTATAATGATGTTTGTTCATGAAGGCTTGAGTCCTGGTTGTTCAGTCGCCGAAAGTAATCGGTACACTTATACAAAACAAAGGAACGGAGTTGTAAGATATTCACCAGCTGTACTAGTACATGTGACAACTGATTTGTAATATAATAAACTAGTATTGAAATTGGCAGTCTTAAGTAGTCAGTTGAAATCAAGTCAATTAAAGTAAACTATTTTGAGGCAACCCCACCGGAGCACATTGGAACAAAAAGCAATGACTCACGAAAAATTCTTCCATATTCCAGCTGGAACTACATAATAGTATGTAAGTGTCTGTTCACTCTCCTGTTGTTGTAATATGTGTTGCTGTAATGTGATTTTAAGTTATTAATAAAATTTTAAAGTACGTAACAAGTGATAACACGCCTATCACTCCTAGAATTTACGATTAATAACAATGACGAGTATAAGGAAAATCCACTCGGGCATTGAGCCAGATAACACAAGGCAGAAACACATTATTTGAAGACTTTAATGGATGACTGAATACAAATTTCACCATAGGTATCACTTAATGTGTCACTTGATTCGTTGAAGCGAAACACAAGAGATATGACAGCGATATTCTACGAATTTTTAATGCTTCCATGAACTGGTGGGTACCGAAATTGTGATAAACATGAATTAACTAAGCACACGAATACCTCATCTGGAAGAGATTGCTGCGATCATTTTTCTTAACATAGGCTCAGGCTGGCATTCACGAGGATCGCACTCCATCATTCCTTTGGAGCCACATCTACAAAAATAAATTACATAAGTTGAATCATTTTATATTTCCAAAATACATCCAAATCATTCAATTGTAGGTGTGTTATTAACCTGCACTCTAAACATGGACCAGACGTGGCGACAATAACTTGACCAGTTTCATAATAATCTCCTTGGATTTCACAACCAGGTCCAGGAATCATATTGGGTGGTGCTACACCTTTATCTGAGTCTCCACCATTACCTAGAACTTGACCATGGTAGTAAGATGGAGGGAAGAGTGGTGGTGACGCTGTGCTGTTTCCAGTGCCAACAGGGCATTCATAGCGAGGGCAGCAGAATCCGGGAATAGGTTCTTCGTAACATCCTGGAATTGGAGGTGGGCAGGATTGCTGCAAGCAGATAATGTCACCTCGGAAGCAGAAGCAGAAATCACATGGATCATCTCTGGGAATCTGTTGGGCTGACATGTACACTTTTCCATCGAATAAACAAGCTCCGCTTGACATGGCTGGCTGAGTTGTAGAGCTAGTTGGATATGGCCATGGTGCAGGAGAAGGTGTTACACTCGTGGTGGTTGTGACGGGGTATTTTGATCCGGCAGTGACATTGGAATCATTGGAAGCATTAATAGTACTGGGGAATACTTCATTTTCAATTGTTGTGCCGGCCGAAGGGGTTGAAGAGGAAACGTAATTCTCATTAGTAGCAGCGGAGGAGGAAGTAGAATCAGGAAAGGTTGTTTGCCCAGTTCCAAATCTGTTGTCAGCAGTGGGACTGGAAGTAGAATTCCCTGCAGCGATAGGAGGTTGGCTTTGAGGAGAAGATGCACTGGTCCCATTAGCAGGTCCGGAGGATGAAGATACGGAAGAAACGGAGGAGGAGGATGACGATGATACAAGAGATATTTCTGTTTGGCTGTCAACACTAGTTACAGTGTGAGGTTGAGATACCATCGTTTCAGGGGTAGTTGCAACAACTTCGTCAGTGGTCTGTGGTTTTTGACTCTCAAGATTACTGACTCCAGGTGTTTGAGTAACACCAGGTTTGGAAGTTATTTCGTGAGAAGAAGGTGTTGTTTCAGTATGGCTATCTTCAGGATGGTCAGCAGCTACATGACTTTCAGATGTTTGAGTTTGTTCCGTACTAGACGACGTGGCACCAGTGGAGCTCTCCGATGGCCTTTCACTTGAAACAACAGTTGAGCCATTTTGTGTAGATTCTTCAGTGGTTGGGGTGGATGAAACAGACACATTGCTCGCATTTTGAGCCGCTTCGGTTGTTCCGTTGCCGTGGGAAGATGTCACTGACTGCGAAGTTACAACAATAACATCAGCAGGAGTGGTGTTTTCCTGGTTGCTTGGTTCGGGAGTGACGGTTACTGACGGGCTGCCCGTGGAAGTTTCTGGAAACCAAATTTAGTTTTTATATTCGCAGTAAAATTAAGTTAACCTTCAAAAATATTAAATTAGCATGAGTACAGTCTGATTTATGGAGATGAAAAATTCCTCCTTTAATGAAATTCAAATTATAACGATTGAGTGTTGTTGGATGAGAACACTCAACAGTTCCCAATCAAAAGCTATTTTTCGTGTACACCCACATTAAAATAATAATAATTGTTGTATAAATCAAGTTATCCGACACAATATTTGCCCTTGTTAAAGTAATATTTTCTAATAAACTGACAAAGTGAGCTTAAAGAATACTTTTCATAATTAAGGCTATTGAATTATAAAGACATCATAACTTTATAAAGGAAACAGACGTAGTTCTTACCACAATTGTATTCCGGACAACATATGCCAGAAGTATACACTGGTTTACAACCATCAGATGCTGGTGGTGGGCAATGTCTGAGAAGACAGTGGACGATACTGTTCTGGCAAGCACAAGCAATTTGGCAAGGAGTTGATGGCGGAATGCGAGATCCATTACGGTAAGTAATTCCTTCGACAAAGCAACTGCCTTCACCAGGGATCCTTGTTGGAACTTGGGAGACAGGCGCTTCTTCGGATTCGGTAGTAGCTGATGAAGTATCTTTTTCTTCACTACTGCTCGTACTTCCAACATCATTACCAATATTTCTAATCGTAGTAGTAAATATTTCTGCGGGTTCCGTGGAGTCGTCGAATGCAGGTGACGAACTTTCGACGTTGTTTTCATTAGATGGCTGGCTTTCTGATGAGGTTTCAACAGATTTAGATGTTGTAGTTTCGCTAGATAATTTATTGTCAGATTCAGTTGTAACTTCGGATTCCTCACTGGTTGGTCCTGAAGTGCTGCTGATACTTGCAGAAGATGTTGAAGATTGAGAGGCGCTAAGATCTTCTTGTTCAGAGCCTGTGGTGGTTTCGACTGTATCTGTAGGAAGGGTAGTCTCGCTGGTAGCCGAAGAACTAGTTTCATGACTGATTGATTCAGTTGTTCCAGAGGGCACAGTAGTACTGGTAGATTCACTAGAAACGGCAACTAAATCATTAGGAGTATGTGATGTTGCAGGTTCTTCACTGGCTGCAACAGTTGTGCCTGATACTTCCGTACTTGATGCTTCAGTACTTAAACTATGGTCAGCTGGTGGAACTGTGGTTTCTTGAGGTTCAAGGGATATCGTGGTAGTCTGTGGTTCATCTTCGTGAGCAGGTTCAACGCTGGTTTGTGGTCCCTCTGTCGGGGCTTCGGACTCGGCAATTTTCTGAGTGGTAACTTCAGCCGTGGGTTGCATTTTCTCCGTGGTCAATTTCTCTTCATGAGATGTTGTCTCTTTGGCTATTTCTCCACTGATAGCATTTTCTGTTTCATCGTGTTGAATCGAAGGAGTGGTATTAACGCTCCCTGTAGAGGACTCTGAGCTGCTGTTGTCAATCGGCACAGATGGAGCCACGGACGACGATTCTGGGCGTGCTTCACTTGATGGTATCACGGTGGATGAACTACTAATGGACTGGGTAGAACCCACAGGGGCTTCAGTGACTCCGTGATCTACTTTTTCGGAAGCATCAGTTGAAGAGGATGGATGAATAGATTCAGCGGAATTGACGGTAGAGGTTTCTGATGTCACTTGTTCTACAGGACCGACAGGGGCAACAGATGGCTGTTGTTCATGGATGGTTGTAGAACTAACCGGAGATGCTGTTGAAGATGATTCCTGTTGAGCGGCGGTATTAGAACTAACCGGGGACACTGAAGATGATTGTTCTTGAACTACAGTAGTAGAACTAACGGAAGATGTTGAAGATGATTGTGTAGATTGAGGAGCGCCTGTTGTCGGTTGTACAGTGGTCTGGTTTTCCTTCTGTAATTGCATTACAGGAATTGCTTGTTGATTATCGGACTGTTCAGGAATAATAACCATATGTCCCTCGGTCGTTGCAACTATAAATGGCGATTTGCTGGTGCTAGTGTTTGAGCTTCCTTGAATTCTATCGCTGATAGTAGCTCCTGGAGGAAGGATAGTAGTTGGTTCGTTCTGCTCCTCGGGAGACAAAGTTGTTTCTTCGAAGATGAAACCACTTGTAGTCGCCTGCACTTCAGCAGGAGATGATGAAGCTATTGATGATTCAGAGACTACTTGAGCAGATTGTGTTGTTTCAGCTGATTCTGAAGCATCATGAGATGGTCCTGATGTGGTTGCTGGCGGTAATTCTGAAGTTTCGTGAGCAGAAGATTGTGTAGTTTCTGCTGGTGGTTGTTTGGATGATGCATGAGCCGATTGTTGAGTTGTCTCTTCCTGTGGTGGTTCTGACGTGCCGGAAGCTTGGGTACTCACCGCAGGAGGTTGTTCTGACGTGAGGTGAATAGAAGATACAGTGGTTTCTACGGGCACGGCTTCTGACGTTCCATTACCAGGAGATTTTGAAGACAATTCTGGTTGAGTAGTTGTTGCGATTGGAAGCTCCGTTTCATGTGAAACTTCGGAGTCATCGTGCGAAGGAAGTTCTGTCACTGGAGGTTTGGATTCTGAAGTTGGTTGTTCTGTCACTTCACTAGAAGCAGCAGATGTTGTGGCAGGTGGAAGTTCAGATGTTCCCGGGGCAAGTGTCTCGGATGTACCAACCGGACTAGACTCAGACGGTTTTGATGGAGGAAGTTCTGTTGCTGGAACTGGAGATTCAGTATCACGGGAGATTGGTTCAGTGGTTGTGCCTGGGACTTCAGATGCTCCTTGAGCAGGCGCCGCAGAAGTTGAACTGGCGCTAGGTGCTGAGGTTGGAACATCAGATGATTCAGAAGAGCCATTTTCAGAGGAAGAAGCAGTAGTCTCGGGTTCTTCGGATGCAGGGCTCAAGGTTGTGGGTATGATTCTTTCTGTCGCAATACTGGAGGCAGCAGATTCCACAGTAGCTGGAGAAGCAGTCTCGTGGCTTAAAGAAGGCGATGATGTTGCAGATTCTTCTTGAATGTGTTCAGGTGCAACAGTTGTTACTTCAATTTCGACTGATGTAGTTTCTTTTGGCATGTCTGTGGCTGGACTATCTGTTACATGCTTTGGTGGTTCACCTTGATGTACGCTAGAAGACTCTTGTGGAAGAGAAGTGGTTGCGACTTCATCAGCAGAAGGAACGTGGGTTTCACTTTCTGGAATTTCCGTGCTTACTGGAACAGTTGTGGTAACTTCTGGAAGAGATTCATCATGACTTGGCTTCTCAGAGGCAGCTCCGGTTACATGTGTTACAGGTAATCCTTCAGTTGTTGCTGCAACTTCCGTTGAAGGTAAGCGGGCAGTTGTTGCCGAAGCAGGGGTTTCGGAGGATGCGTTTCCAGCTGGTGCTGACGTTGTTTCCTCTTCAATTATATCTAAAACTGGAGTCGTTCCTACATTTTCATCAACTTGTGAAGAGGAAGTGGTTTCCCTAGCTGGTGATTCAGGTTTAGAAGCACTGACAGTAGTTTCATTTTGTTCTGAGCTTTCTTTTTCAGTAGAGGCTTCTGTACTTGAAGCGACAATATTTTCTGTGGAGCTGGGTGCTAAACTTGTCATTGCGCTGGCACTGGGCAACCTTTCAGTGCTTTCACCAATTACACTTTCTGTGGTGCCCTCGTGGGAAACGGTTGTTGCCGCTTCAGTTGTTGAGCTTGGTGGAGAAGCAGCTGTTGAACTTGACACCAAGCTAGCTACCGTTGTTTGAATATCATCGTCAGAGGGCGACTCTGTCATTTGAATTTCGGTTTCAGTTCCTTCGGAGGTCTCGCTAACTTTCTGAGAAGTTTGAGATTCTGTGGTATGAGGAATTTCTTCCCCTTGGTCCTTGGACGGAGAATGTGTTTCAGAAGTGGGTTCCTGTGTTACCTCAATATGGACACCTGGAGTCAAAGTGGTGGGTACTTCGTTTTCGTTGGACAAAGATGGAGTTGAACCAGCTAATTCGACTGTTGTTTCAGGGGCTTTGGAACTTCCTACTGGTGAAACGGTAGAAGGCGAAGAGATCGCTTCTGCGGTTGTTGTTTGTTCAGTTTCAGGCTCGTCATGATGTTGCCCTTGGGAAGGTCCAGCCGTAGTAGTGAGAACCATTTCTGTAAATGTTCCTTGGGTACTGCTAACACTCGTATTAACTTCGGGGCTCTGAGTGGTAATTATAGGAACTGCGGAGACCGCAGAAGCATTTCCAACTTTCTCTTCGAGTTGGTCATGAGAGACTGGGGCAGGTGATGATGTTGCTTCGATTTCATTTTCAGAAGGGTGAGCACTGCTGCTGGAAACCAGACTTTCCGGTAGACCAGTTGATGCTTGCTGATGAACGTTATCCGGCATTATGGTTTCTGAAGAGACACCGCTAGATTCAGTACCGGCATGAGTTGACGTTTCCGTGGAAGAATGACCTCCGATAGTTCCAGTGGAGGTGGCACCTAAATTTTCAGGAGCTTGACTCGTATTATCTTGATGATCATCGGCTAATGAAGGAAAGGTAGTTTGTGGAGCGGTTTCGTCTGGAAGCGAAACATGAACGTGGACGGTTGTGGCTTCTCCAATAATATTCTCTCCAGACTCGGTCGTGGTTCTGATTTCTTCAGTGGTAGAGGTAGAGCTAGGTAGGCTAGATGCTGATGACGATGATGGCTGTTCAGAGGGTTTCTCAGAGACGAGGGCTTGAACTGTAGTTTGTTCAATTCCTTCGGTGGAAACGAGTTCTGGTACGGTAACAGCAATAGATTCTGTTGTCTGACTAGTTGTTTCATCCTCCTGCTGTTGACCCATATCGGTTTCTAAAATTTATTAAGGTTCAGTTAGAATTCTGGAAAAATCCTCTCCACATCACAAAATAGCTCAACAAAGCTCTTTTGACAGGTTTATTAATGCACAAATATTTTCCATTGCACAGGAACGTTACCACATAGTTAGAAATTGTTGCTTGCAGGATACCACTATTTCATCGACTTCTCTGTTTTAAGCTCTTGCTGTCAAATGTTTAGTTAAAGGTAACAATTGTTCATGAAAACAATTTTTTCGTGCTTGCAATAATCATTACGCCTTCCAAGGTGAAGTGTAATAGACAGTGCTTGTTCAAAAGCTATGATTATTTAATTTTCAATAAGTCACATCAAGTCAAACATTAAGACAGTAATGGTGCAGAATACATGATGAGGATACATCAGAAACGGAGCACAGCGCTTAAATAAGAGAAGTGATGGAACAGAGCTGCAATCACAAATAAAAACGAAACATTCAACAAGAGGTTACTACTATGTACACAGAATAGAGACAAGAAGAGGATTGTGAAAGAAAGAGTGTATTGATTGCTATCACAAAAGGATAACAAGGGAAAATGTGACTGGAGGCTGAACACAAAGTGAAATTAAACAATACTGTGTTATTGATGTGACAGATAGACCGGACAAGACAAGAACGTAAACTCCAGTTACAATTATTACAGTGAAAAAACATTGAAGAAATAAACCACATCCACATATGATTAAAACGAATGTATAATATGCAGACAACAAAATATTATTAGTTTAATATATAGGAACTAATACTGTAATACAGATAAAAAGAGGAAGAACAGAGCAGCAACTAAGGCAGATTGTCTGCGTAATGCATTGATAATTTACCATTTTTATGCAAGTTAAATTTTCTATCCTGCCTGGAGCCATCTGAAAACGAGAAGGAAGAATTGCGGGCATAAACCACTTCATTCCAATATGTGTGCTAAATCAAATTGAATCCACAGAAGAGGCAAAAAAGGAGGCGAAGAAGGCGAGTATACATACATACATTGGAGAGAGATATGCAAGGATTATTCTTCATACAATATGAATTGATTTTGTACATTTAGACATAAAATGTCTTGATGCTCAAAATAATTTTTGATTCATCTTGATGTATACTACAATACAAGGTTACAATACATGATGGTCAACTTGAATGACTTCAGGTTTATAAATAATAAATTCAGTGTATATGTTTGAAAAGACAGGAGAAAAAGAAGAAGATATTGTTTCACCATTTGCCATTTACATATGCTATTACTATAGCACGCTGTTGAAAACTCAATACTTACGGCATGCATATTTTTCCGGGCAACAAAGACCAGCTCTAGGTGGGATGGCAGTGCAATTTCCTCCTTCATTCTCCAATGGACTTCCACATTCTTGGACGGCGCAAACAATCTAAACAACATTTCCACTTTAGATAGGCAATTAATTGCATACAATTCGCTACGTAATTAACAAGCACGTTTTTATTATCCCGCGCCGACTGAAATCCGCTGGCGCCTTCCGTAAAATCTTGTTATACGTAGCCTACATTCGTCGGTAACAATAATATCGAATGGTAGCTTGTCATCCTTTTTTGCATTCCTTCTTTTATTCGAGAATGCACTCAACTGCCCTGGCTTATATAACAGGCGTATGGGCAACTTAAGGAATTTCTCAAGCTTGAAGCAATGCCTGTACTAATCAAGTGTACAAAAGTTCATACAAAAAATACAAATATATACATACGTCTCCCCGCATACAGTAGCAATGATTGCAAGGATCTTCTTCAGGGTTTGGAATCTGTGATCCATCAGCGTAATATTCACCATCCCGGATGCAACCTCCTGGTTGTGGGGTAGAAGATACTGCGCCAATTATACTTGAAATTGTAGTACTGATCAGATTACCTAGACCTTGTGTGGTAGTTTCGATTTCAAGGGGTGCATCGCACTGGTACCGAACTGGACAGCACACTCCAGGTTCAAAAATAGGTTTGCATCCTTCAACATGAAGAATACACTCTTGCATCACACAAGCCGTTCTGTTACGGATACAGTAGCAAAGTTCGCAGGGTTTATTGTGGTCAGAGGCCACTTGAGCACCGTCAGCGTAATATTTCCCGTCCATTTCACAACCCCTCTCATGAAGTGCCACTTCAGAGGACGGTACAGTAGCTGCCGTAGTCGTTGACGTCGTCGTCACCATTGCGCTTGGGGTGACGAGAGACACTGGGACTGGTTAAGAAAAGCATGTAGTATTAAATATCACATACCTAGTATTTAAAGTTTAACAAAAACTGACATGAGAAAGAGCTGATTGTAGAATAGAATGGATTGCCAAAAAAGATCGCTTCTGACGAATTAAACGAAGCGATTAATTTGAAGTACATTTAAACGAAACTGTAAAACGAGGGTGTAATTGAAGTCGAAAGAAATCATCCTGAAAGGTGGTGTGCGGATTTTAACTCCTGCAACAACGTGCTTTTACGTAGATACATTTATCAATATAATTGATTGGAGCATGTCTAACGTAAAAAAATGAAATAGGGACTTAGTGATGCATGTGTACATACAAGGAAGGAATATAATAATAATGTATTCTTGTATTAATCAAGATCTGATTGACCGTGTGAGAAGTTTTGAATTGACATAAATGATACAAGTCCGTTAAATAGCAGTTTATAAAATAAACCGTGACTTAATTATGAGTCGATTGTAAAGAGTGAGATTAGATAGTAGCAATAGATTGGAAGATGGTCAATCAAATTGCTCTGTTGCAGATGCAAGAGGTCGATATACTATGGATTGGAACGGGGATTTGCAAGAAATCAAAGTAGGAGGAATTTGCGTGAGGAACCAACGAAACTTCTTGTTGTGTCCACTCATTTTACTTTTCCTCCCATTACATAATGTACATACGCATACTTATCCGTTTATGAATATAATCTATATAATTATTACATATTATTCTAGTTATTTTGTATTCATTTTGCACTTTAACCTTAGATCTTTTCCCAATTTACAATTAACTGTTAGCTTAAGTTGACAGTAGCAACTCGAGTTTCAGCAAGTTGCTCTCTCTGAGAGTATATAGAGACAAATTATAAGAGCTTGAGTTACATACCTTGAGGACAAGTAATGACGGGGCAGCATTGATCCGGCTTTTTCTCAATGGTACAGTCCTGACCAATGGGTTTAGTAAAAGGACACACTCTGAGGTAACACATAAGCATTGAGTTGTGACAGGTGCAGTTCAGGCATGGTTCATTCGTCAAAATACGGTCTCCTTCTCCGTAGTGATTAAACATATAATAGCAGCCACCTTGAAAAAATTCAACAACATAGAACATGATTCCATCACCAGTTCATTGGAGATGTCCGTCATAAAACGATAGAATTCTTTTCTCCAACATCTTCTCAAACCGGTCCTTTCCCTTTTTGCTCCTCTCTCTCTCTCTCTAGTCTCTTTTAAGTTCTGTTATACATACGATGACCAAAGATGCAAGCTAAACTTCAAACGCTTCTTCCTCATTTTCATCTTAGACTTATCATACACTCAAAATCACATGGCTCTTTCTTAGTACCAGACAATTTACACACTGTCAAGTGTAGAAGTGTAAGATAGAGGCAATGGATTCTAGTAACATCTATAAACCTTTATCTTTATTATGTCTGGCAAGCGACACTTCCTTCTCCCTTAAATATTACGTTAGACGAAAAGAGATGCAACAATAGTGTAGTACGAAACACTCATAATCTTCAAGTAGGTACGTATGATTGAGCATTTGCAGCTCCGTATAGGTAAAAACCATGTGAATTCATACGCAACACAATGGGTCTGACCACTAGTCTGCCTGAACCAAGCTTCATACTCATGTACCAATGACAACGTCATGTCACTCACTGTCTTCTATACAGTTATTTTATTACATTACATTAGTATAATGACTCAGGAGAAGCTGTCGAGTTGAAATGCCAACTCAACAATCGAGTTCAAATTAAAAAGAACCCCGTCTTCACGGCTCCTCTTTCACCTATCCATACTCATTCAACTTTTATTCTAGCTCTACCTTCACCGTTTTGCTTCCTTCAATTTTACAAATTATATGTACATTAAGTCCATCAGCATCACATCCTTTAGCTTTTCAAACCGTTCATAAAATATGACCGTCCAAAAAGCATATAGTCAACCATTCTCAACAATGAATTCATCTCTAGTTTTTGTTTGGTCTACTCTACATTGAGATATTATCTCTTTTCATCTCCCATATTCGTACTCTAATACGAAATGTACAAAAGTAGAATACATTTAGTTTGCTTTCTACAATCAGATCATGTGCTGTAACTTTGCCATGCTCAGGTACATACATAAAAATAATCTTGCATAATTACACCTCTTGTTGAGATAGACAAACGAAAGGGAAATGCAATTGAGACTTCGACGTGCTGGAATTCTAATTTTTTGCATTTGCGGAAACTGCAAAAAACGTCAAATCATAGCTATTTTCCATCTGCCTGTTTGTTCTTGAATGTGGTATAAGCGAACTTGTATTCCATACTTTCCTCTTATACAGATACTAACTATACTCCATGTACTAAATCGAGACAAACTAAGATTCTATTTGAGTCGTCCTAACTTGTACAGTCCAACTTTGAATCACGCGATTGGAATGTACCATCGCATCGTTAGCTATTACATCGATAAGAATTCCTCGTAAACATTAAATTTCTTCGAGTGATTGTACGTTCAACGGCAACAATATATTTAATACGTGTTTCTGTAGCTAAGAATTAAACTGTCTGGACAGGCTTGAGTGCTGGATCCTTTCCAGTTGAATAAATCTCAGGAAGTTAGTCATGTCTTTCTACGTTCAATCTAATATTGTGACCTTAAAAGCAATTTACTACATGGACAGAAAGTACATACTTGGTGGTGAGCGATTTCGCTTGTGTAACTACGTCTCTTATTATCCATATACTGTCTTCATAAATATTACTTTCCTGTCAATAACATTTAAAGTACAGAGATGTCTTCTCACCCTCTATTGATCTTCAGTGATTTACCTGTATTACGAGTAAAAACTTTACTCATCATGCTGTATCATCCATGCATTACTAAACTGACTTACTGATCCTGATTTATTCTAGCATTTTCTTCTCTGTAAGAAACTTACTTATCATTCACAAACTACGAATAATTCTACTGCTCAAATTATTGTGTGGCCCACAGGCTTTTTAATTACTATCCAAACCCGTCAGCTTTTCATTGCTCACTAGTTAACATTTGTATGTATGTTTCAACATTTAGAATTATTACGAAGTAAAAAATTACTAAGAAAAGAATCTGTCTGTAAGTTGCATTTTTTTCAGAATAATATGCAAACTATGGCGTAAAATAAGCTGTAAAAGGCATATGAATAGTCAGTCCTATATGATCTAGAACATAACATTCTTTAGTCAAAATATGATAATGAACTATCGCTCATGCTAGAAACGACCCAGGAGCTTAGTCTGACATTGAAGAGAGAGAGAGAGAACCAAGGAAACCCTCCCACTTGAACCGACAGCCGTCAATATTTATTTGATTTGACGTGACGGTAATAATGGCAGGATGGAAGGTGCTGGATCCAAGTCAACATGTTGTGCTTCATTGTCTTACCTTCAACATCTTCATCTTCAACAGCCGGAGCTGAAAATTAACAAAAGAAAGGTCATTAGAAATTGTGGTTCACCAATGTGCACAAGATACAACAAAGATTAGAATTTAAGATGTATTTTTGTACCTGGGATGTAAATTTAATAAATACAAAAGTTAAATAATTATTGTTAATTGTGCTAAACGCTGTGTGCAGACATTTATGTTGTCGTGTGTACATGTTCGTATTATGAAATTTCCTATCTTGAATGTATACATGAGGAAGGAATGAAGGACGAATTCTGAGGTTCGGGTTTGCATGATCTTCATCATTACTATTACTTTAAATATCCGTGAGGAAGGTATGTTACTGTATGAAGTAAGTTTGTTTACAATACTGTTTATATTTATTTACATTACAGGAACGTTAGCTGTACTACATGTACAAATGCACAGCTGTCTATAGAGAATATTTGGTCCTGTAGAATGAAAGAAAGGAGTAACGCGCCTTAAGCCGTTTTTGTGCAAAGTACACAGAGTCGTAAATGGTTTGCTGATTATAAATACACACACAGTATGTTGCTTTAATCACGCTGTTTCATATCCATACCTGTCAGCACTATAATTTGGTTACAATTACTTTGCTAATTAGGCAGTTGACGGTGCCGAAGGAAGAGTATAACGGAATCAAGGAAATTCGATCTCATATTGTACAGCACGTACATATACAAGGGTTATGTAGAACAGTAAACTTGAAATTATTTTGCATACCCCTGATCAATAATGCATAGAGGTCTGGGGAGCGATTAAAAAGATAAAACCTTCTGACTCATGAAAGTTGCCTTCATTTATTTTAACGCGAACATGACAAATAGAAGTGTCAAATCCTTGTTTTCTTTACATAAGATTTATAAAGATATGGTATATGGTCAGCCAAAAATATCGATAATATTGAATACTAATTTAAATTTTGACTAGTAATGTGTTCATCCTGCAGTGCCGTTAAAACACTGTTGTATATTATTTTCTCAATGAAATTATGAATTTAAAAAATTAAAAATGAATTTTAGATGATATTATGATTTGATTTATGAGCAGACGTTAACCTTTGCATGGTTTCTACGAACCATGTCTAATGTGTAAACGTTAGCAGAATTTTGTTAAGTTTTGCTAAAAAATGTGTCTGGCTGTGTAATTGAATGGTGTAGTACCCACGAGACCATTTATTTCTACTTCCTCAAAATTAAACGCTCATAATATTTATTTGTTGCCAGGTTCCTGTTGGATATGAACGCTATAGTCACGTCGTTCTCATACATGACTGTAACTACGAAAATGATTATCACAATATTAGATAAGATTATCAATTTTCAACCACCATGACGTGCACGGTTATAAGCCATTGAAAAAACATGGGGTTTTCAGTTCGCTCATGCACATCCTATTATTTGCTGAATACAAATTTCCAAAATTCTCATTGTTTTTTACAGGAAGGAGGGTCAGGCATAAGTGCTTTTAAAGATTAAGAACCTGTTACTACAAACTATACCGCACTCACAAGGAATCGGGCTGGAACCTAAAAAACCTGTTGCATGCCCACGTTTAACTAGCCGTTTGTATTAGGGCATCTTCATCTGGAGCGCATTCTAGTAAACAGATGCGTGCTTTTACAGAAGCAAAAAACTTGCGTACGAATACCGTCACTATACAAGAGTCGAGCATATAGTGAGTACAAGTACCTATACAGAAAAAGGTGTCACATGGAGTGAGAGTTGATTCGGTGTGCCATTGTCATGGTAAATTATTCACAAGATTTCACGGCTGCAAACATCTGGAGTTGTTGCAGAAATGCTTGAGAGGAATGATAAATGATAATACATGCGTGTAATAAACACCCGTTGAATCGATTAACTTGTTAAAAACATCGCATAAATATGTATCTTATCTCCATTTTCATGCATGCATTATCAACAACACTGAAACATTATACAGCTTCAGTTGTTTAGAACTAGCAAGCATACAATGATATAAAATCATTTGCATTTAGCAGGCACATAGGCAAACCCATTCATGTTATTCGTTTTAACAGTCGATGTAATTTCTACAGAAATCTGAATAATTATTATCGAATGGCATTACATAAGATTTAGCTTATTGGAAACGAGGAAGAGCATAAATATTTGATAATATAATGTTGCCATTCAGTGTTTTAACGAGTGAGCATCATTCATATGAGGGCACATGTGGTCAAACATTCAAAGATTTAAAGGAAGATGAAGTAAACTTATTAAGCGCATGGAATAGTTCGGTATATGAATTGTACAGCATTGAAATGCAGGTATAAAATGTGTAGGTAGTATGTATACAGCGGAAACCTTGGCATTGAATTTGCGATTCGATACGTGAAAGTTGGTTCTGTTGTTAGAAGTGTAAAGGGCTTGTAGTTTGAAACCACGTTTTTTCACTGCCAAGGAACGTAATAGCCGTTTCCCAGCAGGCAATTTACCGTGCATTATACAAGCCGGCTAATGACAATAATGGTGGTCGGCGGTAGATATTGTAGTGTACAGTGGTTTTGTATTAGCGGCGACGGCGGAGTGACTGACCATTCCATTATTAGAAGCCCTTTAAGCATCTTCTCCTAACTGTAATCATTACAAAGGATTCTCCTTGTCCATCAAATTGACGAACGATTTTTTTGCCTCAATGCGAATGTCACTCTCTTTCTTCATAGCTCGTGGGTAATACTTTACGTTTTGAACAGGAAGAACCGCACGAAAATTTAATATCAAACATAACATTACTTTTTGTACGTTCACAAACACACATGCACAGATTCACTATGCCCCCATGTTATTCAGTCGCATATTATGTGTATGTCGCTCTTGATAACTGCTGACAAGATTCTCTTCCTCCCTGACTCTGCACACTGTCGAAACTTTGTAAAGTACATACTGCCCACAGATCTTGATGATCAGAACTTCATTTTCTCCCGTTTGTCGATGGGAGAATATTTGCACGATACTCAAAAAAATTAATATTCATTTCATGCCTACGTACATGACTACATAGCATGCATGACCCGCAATCAAGTCTCCATTTCGCTAACTTGGGTATACAAACAAGCAAAAAACATCTTCATAACCTGCCTATAAACTTTCCTAACAACAACCATCGAATTCGGTTCTAATCCTGAGCCATGCAATATGCTATGTCGACTGCCTGAGCAATACACACGAAGCACATGTGATTAGCTAAATTACATGTATTCAAGTGTTGCAATAAAGCCTCCAGTTGTATTTCCGTATTGAATAATATATGTATGTATATGCGCTGTCATAGTAGCAAGGGGAACAGTGTGTTATTGCATTCGGATGCAAAATTATAGCGCTTATTATTTCAATATCAACTTGAGGATTCTGTGTGTAGAACGGTGAGAGACATCAGTAGCAATTGCAGTAAATACAACATTCCCATCACCTCATTATTTAAACCGTAACTTTAGCCGGAACCATTTACCATTTTCAACATTTCTCATTGTCTTATTGAGTCAATAATGTGCTTCTTTACCCGCAGGCACCGCCTAGCCAGCAAAAAAACATAACAAAAGATTTTTTCATTGAAGACAGATACTAGGGCGATATTCATTGTTTCTTTGAATCATTATATCATCATTACTGCACTAACTAAGAACCGTCGTTTCTTTTATGGCATACTAATATCGATGTAAATAAAAATTTAGCATTAGTTTTTCATCCATGCTAGAATACTACTGAGTATCGCTAGGATGAGGCGATAGTGTTTAATACGCACTGACTATATAGTCAAACTAATCCGGAAAGAAAGTCATTGAACAGGTTTAAATTGAACATTTTTTTTGTTATTATTGCGACTATACTTTCATACTTTGATGTAATTGTATTATCCTCTTTTACCATGCCGGTTCCACTATGAATGGGTCTATGGTAGTATGAATTTTTATTTGGAAGAAAATCGTAAGCAATTGATAATATAACACGTATCTAGCAATTTCATTTAGGTTTTTACTTCATTCAGTTCATTCATAACGATCACCCCCCGCTCAATTAATGGTATACATAACTAGCTCATCTCGTTCAAGTAATAATGCAAGTATCAATATTTACAAATATTATTCAATGCCGTAAGTTACAACCTTGCACCATTATTAAAGATTCTTGCTCCGCAGGATGCATGAAAACCACATTATTCTTACTGTTACAGTATTTTCTTAGTAATAAAAAATGCCGATGAAAGGAGAACGTTACTATAAGTATACGTATAATACACAGGTATGATACCTTATACTTATTTCAACTGAAAATCCACATGCATGTAATACATATAACGATAATCGTTGAGTACTTGCAAGTGATTATGATAATGAACATAACCATATACTGGACCAGATTCTTGAATAATTAATTTTCACGGCTGTTTTTCACAGTGCAGTTACACTTCACTGTACGATTACATCAGCCGCCTTCAGCGGCTGATGCTTCTCTTATTCAGTTTACAACCTGAAATTGTGCAATATACAAAACATTTTTAAGTAATTGCCATTGTATAACTGGTGTATATTTCAATCACGATCCATCCATTTATTCCAAGAATTTATTGTAGTGTCAAGACAATTTTTGCAGTGCAATTAAAAGAAACTTTGTGGCGATGTGCAATGATGAAAATTTTAGCAAAAGTATCTAGTAATAGCAAATTTTGCACACGAGAAAATTATAAATAAACTGTTCAGACATTTTGATCTCTTGAGTATACTTACTAACCATATAAAAAACAAGCAGAACTAATCTTGGTTCAAGTACATAAAAAATGCTTATGACTAATCACCTATTACTACACTTAGAAAGGCTGTACTCATCGTTTTTCTGTGTACACATTGCCGTCCTGTGTCTTAGGTATACATACGAAAGTATACAACATCAACGCCATCAAGCATATCCTCACAGGAACGTGATCTTATTAAAAGCTCAATTCATTGTGTAATAAAAAGGTATGTCTAGGTTAAGGCCAAAGGAAACTTTCATATATGCATGTGCACTGCAACAATTATTTGGTTCCTTGGTTTTCACTTGGGTAGAAGGTTAGTGAATGGAGGGGATCTCAAAATTGAGACATTACTTGCTACACAAGTTTAACGTACTGATAAACATCGTTTCCGATTTTCAAGGAAAGGAAATAAGCTTCCTGGCTGTAACTTGTAGAACATCAATGGCTCTCGAATACGCCAGAAGAGATGCTCACCACCGGGAACATCCCTTATTACACTTGCTTGTATGAAATTAATAACTACAAGTACAAAAACAATGCCTCGTCTTAATTGCTCACAAATCTTTTCATGTCTTCCCCGAATTATATCTGCACAATCGGCAGCAAAGGAAGCGATTTAAGTCTTAAAATGTTATTTAAATGCTCACAATGAGATCCATGCCGTTCACATAACAACAAAACTTTATGGAGATGAACATACGATTAATCTGTTCTGGGCACCAAGAATACGAATGTGCGTAAAAGTTGCGTACCCTGCGAGATCGTAAACTTTCAGCAGGTTGCATATTTAAAGTAATAAATCCTTCTTTTCCGTCAATTTTAGCAGAATTCTGTATTCTAGTAGTTTAGTTAGTAATGTATCAATGTCTCTGTGAAGTAATCAACGACGATGAAGATCTTTAGATGGATGTAATAACTGAACTAATGACAGTGCTATTACACTAATATATAGGAAGACCGTGCGCTACATTGTGATTTTAAATTTTTTTTTGGCTACATTATACATTGTATGATTATGTAATCTGTTTTTATTTATTCAATGCGCTTGGACTATCCTGGGCAATCTAAAGACTTGCACATGTACCCTGAATGCATAATTAAGGTTGCTATTAAGGATTATTAGGAAGTATGGAAAGAATTTGCGAATGGTACAGTGGGCAAAAGAATAGCCAAGAAGAACAGTACAGAATGAGGAGATTATGAGACAAGCTTCACAAGCTCTCTGGTTCCTCAAGCCTGCACCATGCTCTCTCAAGTTCAATGTTAAGCGCATATAATTACCCTACTATGTTTAAGAATAATAGCAAGAAAAAAAATCTTATAAGTAATCTAATGATGGAAAGATATTGTTGAGGATGATGTGACGAAATGTGCATGTTTGGGGATACACAAGACCTAACGAGCATGATAATGCTTCACTTATACAATGATGATGACAATGGATAGTTCCCAACTATGAATTGAATTACACACATGCTAGACTACATGTAGGAAGTAACACACGGGAGTGAACTTGATCCGCGTGTATAACCCGTGTTTGTGGACACAAATGGGAAATATGATCATGCAAGGAAAATGAAAAATCAAAACTAGTAGAAGGATGAGTTGATATTTACAAGCATGCCGTTGGTGTAACAGGACGTTCTAATGGTCTTAGTGGCTAAACCTCTGTAATTTAACAGGCGTGGTGAAGTACGGGCAATTTGTCGACTTCTTACATGAGTTTGAAGATTCCTCCAGTTAAATATACCTATAAAGTGAGGGAAATGTATTGAGAGTCAGGTGGAAAAAATTCTCTTGTCCAGCGGCAAGGCCACATGGTCTACTGGTATTTTGACCACGAGTTGAGAAAAAAGACTACCGCCGGCTATCTCTCGTAGATATATAAGTAACCCTCGTCATTCTTTCCTCTATAAAGAAATTCGAGTCAACGAACTTGTTCCTCCAACAATGTTATACAACCATATTTATTGCATTGGTGTCCTCTTCGTTTTGTGTCGATTTACTATCCCTTCGTTACCTGCAAATTCGCCGTGCGAATTTCATATGTATATAGTTTATCTTATGTTTTCGGTGTAAATACTGTAATGCTAACAGATGAAGACTTACATTATAGTATGCTCGGTTCTAGTGTATACTTCTACTTAGTTTGATATTTCCAATTTTTTCAGCGTTTCATAACGTGTGCGTATAATAAAAAAGCTTTACGGACCTGTCATCCCCACAAGGTATCACTGACGCAGTCCTATTTTGTGTCAAAAGCTTGAAGCTCCAAAAGACTTCTACGCAATTATTGTTACTTGATTTTCGAGTAACAGCAATCGGCATTCCCAACCATAATTACCTTTTCAGCTCCAGCCACACAGAGAGAACTTACATGTGCATGTGTGAAAGACAAGCCAAGAACCTTTCTTTTGGGCTTGCAAAAAATCTGACAACGTTACTTCCTATAAAATTCAACCACCCAGTGTAACACAATGTAACTGACAATATCTAAATAGATTATTTCTACTTTCATTATCATTTAGCCTCTATTGTATTCCCACATTTACCAATAGATATCCCAATATAATGTAGTTCTATCATATAATATATAGTATAAGCAAGGAGATGTTGGATGTTTGCAGTGAAATGTTTGTACTCCATCAAGTGATGTGATAACACAAAATTTAATTATGCAAAAATACATATTTGATTACCAAATACTTCCTTAACACCAGGGAAACATGCATTGGAATTGTATGTAAGAATGCAATTAATGAGTCTTTTGTTTTTAAATTGTAAATCGTGTGATGCTCTAAGGAAGGTTTGCTTATGCTAAAGCTCGTTTATTTTCCATGCTTCCGCTGATTTGCACTGAATAAATTAAAATGAATTAGGGGTTACCTCTCGCTGGCAATCACGCATGGAAAAAGTATTTGAATTCACAACGAAAAAAGCATAGAGGAATGAAAATGCATAACAATCCTGAGGAGAACCAACACCCTCTGAATTATGTACTGTACTTGACAATTTGGAAGTCCTTTGAAGTTCGCCACGTTTTAACTATCTTCAATTATAATGTGAATTTAAAAGATTCCCATCATTTTTATAACAAAATGGTGTTTTAATTATTAAAAATGATCTGCCTCGACGCTCGACTTTACACCATTGAAGAGAGTTTTAAAAGCTCAACACACACCACTCTGAAGGAGTGTTGTATCAGATAAGGAACTTCTTGAAAAGAAAAGTAAGGATGTTCATGAGATAAGGGCAACACATATTAAAGAAGGTATCACTAGTAAACAAAGATCACTTTATACCTTTATAAAACATTTTAAGAACATAATTAAAACAAGTTTTACGGCAGAAAAATTGATAACTCCCAATTAAAATGAGAAGCTCTGCCTCTAGCAAACCAAAAACACATGGCAAAACATCATTATCGAGTACAAAAAATACATTTCCTAGCTGCCAGCAATGAGTTCTTATTTAATGGAAAACTAATTCATTTTTGATTTTCTAACTCTTCTTCAGGGCTTAGAGCGAAGTACTCACATGTATAAGTACATAAAAGTTGATTGTTTTTTGAAAAGTTGTGGCAACTAAAAAGAATATTCATACGTGCAAACGTTCGAGATTATTCTCAGAAAAATACACTCTCAAGCCTCACCTGTATCATCGTCAGTCAGATCTTTACAGTTACATTTTTTTAAATGTCAATGCCAAGCCTGAGAAATCGGAAACACTAAAATTCTTTGAAAAAAGTAAAATCCAAATCACAAATATAATACAGGAAAACATTAGAATTTTTTATAGAAAACCTAGTTGCAGTAAGGAACAGTTGTAAATAACCCACAACAAAATGCTGACTATGTGAATATGCGATTGTAAAAACATTAAAGAATGCATACATGCCATTTCCTCCCACGTCTCTACATCCTTTCCAAGTAAATGATGGAATCTTAAGATAGTGTTGTTGCTTTCAGTTTACTATGGTGGTGTGTATTCTATTAGCACTACCTTTACCACAAAGTCAGTTTCCTCTACACTGAGCACGTTGACTGGAGTATGTATGTATTTATGTAAAAATGACAAGCTATAAATAATTCAAAACTTCCCACAACACAATAAGTCATCATATTATATACTACCTGATATGACGTATTATATCCACATGTAATGTATCCTCTGACATGTCAGTTTCCTGCTGCCGATGTCATATTTGCGAAACCATATCGTGGCTAACCGAAGGTGCTTGTAAACTTGAAGAACATACTAGCAATAAGTACATAATTGAATTTCCATATCCTAGTGTTTGTCGAAATGAAACAAGGTTGAGAAAGGTCCGAAACCGGTGGTGCTGAAGAAGATAATGTCTCTCTCGATACCTTCACTACAGCACATGTGTTCAGTGTAGTGTGTAGCAAGTAGCTTGCAAAACAGTCAACGTCCTCACAAAATAATCATTAACAGTGTGAGGCGTCTTGACGAGTCTCAGTTTTGCAGTTGTTGTATCTCATTTCTTCATAACTTGTGTATCACTTATTATATCGTACTTTAGTCAGAAAATTTTGTCAATGCCCAGATTATTTTACTTATGTGTAAATATCGCACTTCTTTACACGGAGTAGAACTACACAAAGAAATGAAATGCCTGGGGCACATGTGCTAGTTTAATACTTATGGAGATTTAATTCTAGACTTCGATGTGGTTAATGTATGTTATTGATTAATTACAATAATGTACCTTTTTCCATTTTTAATGGCGAATAATTCGACCTTATTTCCATTCGTAGTAACAAGCAATGTCCGGAATGTGTATTTCTACAATGCCCAGTATGTGTATAGCATGCTCGTGTAGTATGTTATATGTATAGGACATCGTGTATCTACATGTATAGCAGAAATAATTGTATGTTCAACTCAGAACAATTTTAAAGAGGTGTATACATTCGGGCTTACAACTGTAAAATAATTCAGTAAAAAAGACGCTTGTGACTAGCGATCCCTACTAGTATGACGAGGTATGTATACAGGAAGAGACTCCTGGATGAGACGATATGTGAAAATAAATACCTGGTTTGCATTATGTTTAGAATTGCAGTTGACAACACAAGTATGGATGATAAATGCAAGAAAGTTTATAACATTTCGTAGGCCACGAAGCGTGCAACTGTACAGTTGGATAAGAAGACTTATTTCACTTAAGCACAAACGCATGGTCAAGGAAGGTTTTCATATGTGTGGTGTAGTGTTGTTTTGTACACATGCTACATATATCCAGTGTATATTGTAATTGTGTGTGAATAATTGTGATGGTTGAGGGTATACAGTATATAATGTGTGTGCGGAAGTACAGCTTTAAAGTACAGCAGTCACAGGAAAAGGACTGATGTCGACGTGAGATATATAGCTATATATAAAAGGATAAAGAGATGTAACTTACCGCATTGGTTCCGGTCTACGAGCGCTCCGAAGAGAATCAGCAGCGCTATGGTTAAGTGATGTAAATTGATTGGTCTCGATGGAGACTTCATACTGACCAGAGTGTTGTGACAAATGGTCGGACCCCCCTCCTGTTTACGAACGAAACGGCGTTGATCTCTGTGCGACAGTGAAAATAACACACATTTTCTTTAGAAAGAGTTACGGAAAAAACGGAAACCTTCACTATTATAATATACTTCTACCGTTTTGTATTACCTCTAGATTCTATCAAGTCAGTGGAACAAATGAATGCTATCAATGTCAGGAATCTTGCATTACAACTAACTATTTACATTACACTTGATCAGAACTTGCTATTTTATGATGAACTTTGTATGTATAACTTCCTATGTCAATTCGTTTATTGACGTTATGCGAATTACAGCATGCATGGATTCACTTCCACTATTTTGGATTTGTCCAAAAAATGATAAGTTGTATTTGTGCGGACAGAAGATACTAAGACCAAATGAGTTTGAAATTTGCAAATATACGACCATAGAATCACTACAATAAATACGAGAGCCAAGAGTGAATACCTTGACAGACTAGAGAACAGACTTGGAACTGAACAAACACTGGTGGCCGTCTGGTAATTTCCTTTGCTCTATACCAGAAGATGACAGATATTTT
The DNA here is from genome assembly GCA_034696945.1 of Lipothrix lubbocki. Taxonomy (NCBI): domain Eukaryota; kingdom Metazoa; phylum Arthropoda; class Collembola; order Symphypleona; family Sminthuridae; genus Lipothrix; species Lipothrix lubbocki. Next base: position 76,382 of record JAQGAK010000076.1, on the reverse strand, counting down.
GAAAATTGTAAAATTAAGGAGTTGATGTCGTTGAGAATTTACGTAGGTATGTCATTCCTTTAATGAGAAGTTCATATTATAATTTTACATCATCTGCAGTAAAAATGTCGAGTACAACACTTACGTTTTCATTCCATTACAAAATAGCTATTATGAAATAATGTACTATAGTAGAAGGGGAGAGAGTATTAAGGTGACGAAAAGGAAATGGAAAACAGTAAATCCATAGGTCACACATTGGCTCCATAAAAAGAGCTTTCTCACTTAAATGTGACTTGAAGACTGGCAAAAGTCTAAAAAAATACCCAAGACGACAAAAGGCAAGACTACTTAAATATTTGACCAGTTGAAAGTGTCATGAGTCTCACACTCACAGGGGAGTCCTCCACATTATTGTAACAAGGTGAACAAAAGAAAATACTAAAGCTTGTCTCGTTGGTCACTCTCGATGTCGTCATTCATGATAATCAGATCATTCATGATGAGCTGATGTTGCGATGAAAACATTCGGGGCTTAAAATTAAGTTCTGCACTCTCTTAAAGAGCATGCCATGCTGCTCTAGCTCCTACAAATTTTTTCTATAATGATAACTTTTTGCAAATACCTACATAAAGTCCCTGCTGCAGAGTAGTAGGATTCTAGTAGTAACTTTTGTTGTTGTATTTAATAATACACACGGGAAAAGAGGATCTCACGTACATCTCCCGTACGATATAGCCACCTTGCACAAAATGATACAACTCATACACAGAAACACGCTACTCAAATAACATACACACACAGACCTAGAGCTCGGGACAAAGACATGAACAAAAAATTTAATTCAAAGTTCATGACTTAGGGAGAATCTGAGTAAAAACCAGAATGGCGTGATTATGTGGATAATAGATAAAGGTAGACGACTTTGGTCTTTTTGCCTTGGCCGATGCAACGTTTTGTATTGTTTACTTAGCGTGTAACAATACTATTATTCATTACATCACACTTTTTTCTCACATACTTAGCTATATTCGTATTTATTCATTTTTCTTTTCTTAAGCAGCCCTACATATATCTTTTCTGCACACTCTGTCTTCATGTGTACGTCTTTTATTTTTCAGGAGCAATGAATATCAAGATAGCAATAATAATAAGGATCTGGATGAAACATTAAAAAGAGGCCACAGAGTGAAGCATGTAAACGCCGTATATAACTGTAACGAATAATTATGTAGTGACCGTTCTGCTGCACTGATGAACTCCCATTCCTACTCCTACACTGGAATCATTACCATTTCTCATCGTATGCCGACTTTGATTTGCAAATATTTACATTCATTTAGGTGAAACAAGAGCAAATTGACTTGGCAAAAAAGTTTAACAATTACGATGAGGTTGAGGAATCGAAACACTGGCTTGAAAAAGAATTATTAGTGGGTAAAAGGATTTAAACACTTATTAGGCGCAAGATTTTAAGCAGTTAATGGGTACACGAATTTTAGCAAGTTACAGGGTGCGAGAATTTAAACAATCTGGTTACAAGAATATTTCAGGAATTTTATTACATGATTAAATAAATCGGACAATAATACAAGTAAAAATTTGTTGAACAGTTTTTATTTTTAGTACTTACCAAATGAGTCAATTTATAGCATGAACTACCTCCAATCAATGGTAAATGAAGACATATATTAAATAATTACATGACATGGAACACTTAACGTCGACGTAACTTATGCTAATTAATGAAATCCCTTGTATTAAAAAATTACATCTTAAGAATAATATAGAACGCAGGTACATATGGGGGACTGTGCATTCAATTGATCCGATCATAATCACAGTCATTGAACTTGGACAAGTATAAAAGTCAAAGCCGAGATTGAAACAGGGAATTTATTGGATTTATAATCATGTTGAAAAATCATGAGCAGTTGTGAATCACATCATTAATTTACTGCAAGCAGCATTATAAATTAAGCTAAGAGTAGAATGCTGCATGTACATTAAAACTACCTGGATATAACTTTTATGATGTATACCATGAACCGGTAAATAGCATAATTTCAAGGGATGATGCAAACAATTACACCCTATATACAGATACTCAGTGTTCGTACTGTGAAAAAAACTAGATAACAAGGAAATTCTTTGTGAATTTGTGTGAAATCTAATTATTATTTTCTTGTCGACAAGAATGTCTTCTTCAAATCCCTGTTTTCTGCGGAAAGAGTATCAGTTTCATTGACAATGATAAAATACACGCAAGTCAATGGAAATAATAGAGAAGAATAAAGATGGTTCTTACATGACGAATGAACAAGAGAATTAAACAGAATCCTTACACGGCGAAGAATTCTTAGAGATATAAACAAAATGATAATAGGAACAAAATACACCATCCATGTTGAATATAGGTCCCTAATTTATCTAAAGTTTCAATTTCAAATTTTTACACAGTAGTTAAATAGGATATTTACGGCCATTCTTGTCGGCGTAAACAGCAGGTTTCCAGTCTTTACTTAAAATCCTGTAAATTTATTTAAGTAAAAATTAATTGAACTGCCAGCCTGGATTAACAGGGGACATTAATCTCTCTATAATTATCTACTCGTTAGTATGTACTATAGTTGTGCTATTGAAAGTGCTTGTAAATATATATAAACATATATTCATATATATGCATATATATATATATATAAGCTATATATACATATGTACGACATCTACATACAGTTACATTTATGAGACTTAGGTATCCGGATTGATTTCCTTTTTAAAATGTTTTGATGTGATAGAGCCGTTGAGTTATCGAAGAGAGGGATCAATAAAGTAATTTTTATGAAGATGCTCACCTTACAGATTTGCACTTGTGTGGAGAGAGATAGAGGCACATCTCTCCGCTTGCATAATTTTAGACTCAACTGAAAAGCTTGTTTTGAGCATGGATAATTGCTTATGGAAAATCTTGTATTGACTTGACATTGAAGGTGAAGTAGCTATAATACCTAAGTATGTTCAATTACACTCTGTCCTGTCACGCCAATTTTTTTCGTCTTTTTGGAAAGCAGGACTGGCCCAACTATATATCGTTATATTTGCAAGTGTAAACGCAAGGTGAAATAACAGAAGATGCATTCCTTAGGGTCAGGAAAATGAAAATGATCACCTCTAAACATCTATATACTATAAGAAAATTTTTGCTAATTAATTCCACAGCTGGTTTGATGACAACAACCAAGTTGACATTATCTGACTTTTCTTGATAGGTTCTGTCGCACAACTACTTCTTGTCTCAGTAGTATCACCGTTTTTAGCCATCTGACTTCTGTTTTTGCGCCCCTAAAGAATTCTAATTGTATGAGATATTTTCTCTGATTCTCCTTTCTACCAACAGTCGCATAGAGAAACAATGGGAGACCAATTTCATCGTATACACGACAGTCAAAAGTTGTATGTTCCTAATGAATTCTTGACTTGAGTTCCCATATAAGCCCACGACTTTTCTTCGGCTTGTTTTATACAAAATCTAAAGAGGTTTTAAGATACACAGGAATACAAGGAGAGTGCAAGTTCACCCTTCCCAGAACAGACGTTCATGTTATTATGGTCAGTAATCTTTAATTGGTTTCAATGAGTGAAGTTCCTATCACGAATTTTTATAACTTTTTTATTTTGCCCCTTGCCTCATGCTGAAGACGCTATAAGTTGAAGAAGCTACATATGTGCTTAAGTATAATATGCCGGTCTTAAAGAATTCTATAGCCATGCTGAAGTGATTCACAACCGCTCCATGCAATCGACAACAACATCCATATGAGTTCAGAATGCAAATTTCTCTGAAGTTCGTTCTCAAAACAACAGAAAGTTCACCCGATTACACGTTTATCGTTGTTACATATACTAAGTAGTTATCCCGCTATATCAGCACATGTAAAACAAGAGAACAGACCTGTGGCATGCACAAAAACAGCCTCTATGCATAAAACAGTGCCAACTGTACTACTCTGGGAGGCTCAAGGTAAGGTCGATTGTTTACTAGTCTTGCTACTCTTGACTATGGTTCATCGATAAGTCATAAAAGTTATTTACAACCCGTATAAATATTGCAAGTCGTGTCATTCAACTTTAGAGGAGGACACTACCCGCCTAGGTTGCATATGAACATACGAGTATTTTACTTGCATTTAATGGTGTGACTTTTATATTGTCCGATACACTGTTTTCGCCATTCTTCTAACAACCTGACAGTACTCAACAATCATTATGTAATGAATGGAGTGGAAAAGATTGGAGGTTAAGTTGTTGAAGAGTCGGAGAAAATTCAACGTTTAAAAGTGATTTTTTCCCCATAAAGTTTAGCACTATTTGCCAAAACGTCGGGAAGACCATGGTGTATGAAATTATACATTTTGAACAAATCTTTTCCTGTTGTTTGTTACCGATAACGCTTTAAGCTTCAGCTAATGTCTACTATGAAGCTACAAATTACTCGTTGATAATGATGATTGCGACGCCGACGCCAACCATACATGCAATTTAATGCATCACCAATGGTTGAAATGTTCGTGAGGTTAGGGTGACATTAGGAGTGTTTAAAATTCTAATTTCTGCTGTTAACGCAACAAGTGTTGAGGATGTTGAAATCCTGAAGGATTTCTATCTTCTAATTTCGTAAAAATTGGAAACACGAGTCTGAAAATTGCAAAGATTCGGATAGTTTTTGCTCCAGAAGAAACCCTGAAACCAGTTTGAAGGTCTTAAAAAGAGTCCAAACAATCTCTCATACTATCCACACATACTCTTCTTCTTGCTGCATGTATATTATTATATGTAATTTTTTGTTGATATCGGAAAAAGTTTCTGTTGGCACCATCAGTTCGATGAACCCATACATTTCTTCTCTGTGTCTTGTGTGTTACAAAAACCTATAGATATGTAAGTATCTGAGTCAGAAACACACATGCCAACGGTTAAGGCGTCTAAAGCACACACGTACATACATATGCTATTCACTCAGTCAAGTACACTATATGAATACCTGTAAACACAAACTTTGTCTTTAATGGCCCCCGGTATTAGATCTCCAAACATATACTGGTCGTACGACTTCACATTCAGTCCATGTAAGTCCTCTCAATTATCATTTACGTTTTCGTGTACTACACCAATGTCTGTCATTGTAGAAAATCCAACGTTTTACGCGTCCACCGGATGCAATGAGTTGAGTTATAGAAGATCGCCCGACCAAATTCTAGCTGCTTATAACCATATCCTAACTGTTCGGCACATAAGCCGACAAGTTTTCTTTGCTTAGCCCACCAAACAAAAATTTTAATAAAATATTCCAACCTTCAACAGTACATTATTTTGCTCTTATATTTGCTCAGTCTAATGCCGACAACAATATTTTTACCTTGTTTCCCTATCGTTGAATCTGAAACGCGGTACTGTAAATGACAAATATGAGTATTTATTGACAGTGCCATACATGACATGGTCATATCATAACACTCCTTCATCCCGCGATGTTCAACGTTTTCACGTACAACTTTGAGTTGCATTTACAAAACAAGTTAAAATGCTTTAAGTTAACCAAGGCTTCTACGATGGGAGAGGGAAATTCAGGAAGCGACGCGCAATGATTGCAGGATGGAATCGGTCTGTCTTATGTAAACAGTTATGCTTATACAGGGATATGTAGTTTTCATTATTAGGATCCAGTACTGGTGTCTATGGAAAAGCGGAATGATTGATGGACCAGTTTCTAAACAATTTGCAAGCTTTAAAAGCTTATAAATTGAACGTTACCCACAAGTTGTAATGGTTGAGTCCAGTACGCCAAGTTGAATTTTATGATCCAGGGATAGTTAACTTTTTCTTTAAATTACTCTATTATTGGAATGATTACCATATCCTGTTTTTAATCATCAAAGCCAAAGATGTTACAAGCCAAAATTAAAGAGTTTCGAGATATGTAAAACCTGGGCTTCATTGGGTTTTATACATAATAATGTATTTTCGCTTGATTCACGGCGAATTGTAGCTTAATACCAATGTATAGTACAGTCTCAATACAGATGCGACATATTGTTCTATATAAATAAACCTTATAGAGAGATTTGTGAAGTATTTGATCATTAAATGGATTGAATTTGGCTCTAAGCTAATACAAGTTAATAGATTTCTGAATAAGTTTTCGAGAATATCGGAGAGTGTGGTATTTGAAGCCCCTGAAACAATTTTAAGCTGGAGGGCAAATTTAATGTGCGAATAAGAATGCTGGAAAGTTAGTAAATGCTGACTCAAATTGTCCTTTTGAACATACTAATCTGTGTATATACAGAGAGGATGTTACAATGTATGATAATGCCGGTTTTTCACCCAACTAAAAACTTTTTGCTCATTCCCCAAGTCTCATGTACTTAAAAGTTAGCACAGGATAGATATTGCGAAGATGGTTAAAAGTATACATTCTTTTAGAAATACAAAGGGTCGTATGAATGGTTATCGTTGACTCTTGTTGATGTTGAGCCTAATTTTTTGTGATTCTACTTACTTTCGTTCAACTACGTGCTCATGTGGTTTTTTATTCCCCGTCTTTCATACATACATTAAGTATTTTTGGTAAGTCAGACACATGCACTTGACTGTAAATATACATAATACTATATAAATACATACAATCGAGAAGAGACCTATCCTTGTATTGTACCTATATGGGAAATACAATATATACACTCCTTCCGTTTTGTGCTATTCTTTTCAAAAAATCCCTGTGATTATACAGGTGTGTGTGTGTCTGAACAAGTGTATGAGTGTTGTATAAGTGTTGCTATAGCTATGTATACATTGTTGTGAGGCTGACTACCTACTAAGACGCTTCACAAAGGTAAAGGTAGGATTTTTACTAAAATACAGCTTGATTTGTCTAATTAAGATGTCCCCTCTGAATCTTTGCTCATCCACACATTGACTTTGGTTGTTCGTGCACGATCCGCCAATTTTCTCTGTACTCAGTTCCTTTTGGCAAGCCTACCTTGAATTTGTTAGGAAACCCCTCTGCAGGTTTATAATTAGATGACCGTAAATATTCTCCCAGAGACGTATACGTTTGAGAGTCGATTCATTTTGAGAAATAAACATGATTGTACATTGGCAGGATTTTTACCATAAAAATTTATGTGGATGAAGAGGAATATAAGATATTGAAAAAAAAATGAGAATGCATCCAGCATCGCAGGTCTATACTCAAAAGATCATATAGGAAAAAACAGTCTACCCTTATTAAACCAAAAAGCAATGGATTCAAACCCTTATAACGATAGGATACCATGGAGATTGACCCAGCCGTCTAGATAGATTCACTTTAGTAAATGATTATTATAAAAACACACATAAGAAGTCTTAACCTCTATATCCAGCTGCGGGCTGGATAGGTAGGATATTTATTGTAAGTACAAAACATTTAGTTTCTAGTCTGGCTTGTCAAAAGAATTCTTACACACATTGTATTATGTATTGTGATGCTATGATTACCCCTGTATATCTTCCAGTTGAAGGAGTTTCACAATAATAAATTTGGTCAAATGAACGCTGCTTAAATCTCACCTAATCCAGGTAATACGTACCTTCAGCATTATATAAGCAACTTCATAAGTCCGGCTCTACTCTATCGTCAGTTCCACTTTTCTGCCTTGCATAACTCTTTGGCATTCTAATAAACGCGTTTCGCTACACAACCAAAATTCCTGATGTGCAGGGCAGACTCAAGCTGACTGGCACTTAGTACATATATCTACGTACGCGTAAATTACACGAATAAAAGCATTTTTCTATCCTGTGTTCATAGCTCGTTATTATTCTTTATATATTTAACTGGTATATCACTGGCGTGCAATTTATTTGCAAACGAATAAAACGAATTGAAAAAAATATCCCATACGACGTAACAGCAATATATATGCACATATGCTAAAATTCTTTACAATCTCGGTGTTCAGCGACCAGACAAAATGTTGAGTTGGTAACGCTTTCAAAACACCTTCAAGAGCCATAGAACGTCTTGCGTATGGCTTTTCTGACATCAAGTTCCAGGACTGGTCTAGGCTTGCACACAATCCAACCATTTCACACTTGGTTATTAAATGCTAATTCCTTTGAGATATGTGTTTGCCCCACGGAATGCAAGTCATGAATAGTACTGACCATTAAATACTAAATGATTGTTGGAATCACAATACATCGTGCAGAAATTAGCTAAATCATGATCAAGCATCCTATAAAGTCACTTGGGAATACTATGCTTGAAATTAGAAAAATAATGTACATATTATACTAACGCGCTTGCTTGTTCAACAACAATGAGCTGTAACATTGTTGTCTGTACAGTTTCTTCATGCAGCTCCTAAATTCAATTATTTTTTAAGGTTAAGGGAATTAATTCGGTAATTCGGCCTCTCCTCTTATTAAAATTCAGCAGCAGTGATGAAAAATCGAAAGAATCTTCTTATCACACTACATTTCAATCAAAGCCAAACACACAGGTAGTCTGTTTTCGTTGATAGATGTACTTTGTTATTATTATGTCAGGTACATCGCTTTTGACTTTTACTATAAGAGGATTCAACGGGTGCATGTCATACTTGAGAATAACCATTAACCCTTTGATAAAAAGCTGCTATTGATACCTTTGCAACCAATTTGAACGGAAATACATACATGACGACGTGATGATGACGACGAGACAGATTCACCAAATTTCATTGTACTGGTGCAGTTAAAAACAAGGGGAAAAAGGACACGAGAGAGTAAAGGTTCTTGAAAGTTTGGCTTTACTCAATCAAGCCTTTACTTATGGCAATAATTTCTTGGTGCGTACTGTATACAGAAGGTTTGTCTGTATAGCTACAGAGATCAAAACGTTAAACGTCCCTACCTATTTATATTTGTGTATACAGTGCTGGGCATGAGGTGAAGCACGATAAGAGATGAACAAATATGCATGTACGTGGTGTTTAGGAAAAATTGTTAAACGGTTTGTGTATGTGCAGTTGCCGCACTCGTCTATTTAAAATGGTAATGCATCTACTTTGAGAATAATTTATTCACCAAAAGTAAAAGTGGTTTTGCACTCATGGTCTTTACGTAACATAGCCAAAGTTAACTGGTGCCACTTGCATGTGCTTGCTGACGCATCGTTATCATTACTTCATTATTCCTTTAAATTCTTCTACAAATATGATCATTCAATTAGCTTGTATCACATGCATCCCTTGCACTATTCAATAGAAACTGCAACGTACGATAAATTTTTTTTTTGCATAATTTGTTTTCTTTGCTATGTCTATCTGTATAACTGGACTGATTCCATTTGATTAAACGATTACAATGGTAATTAAAACCAAGACTCCTCAAATGATTTTTCCTGTGTCCACTAAAGCGATAGCATTTCTCTGGAGGTATACGCAACAGGTTGTTTTATAGTATTGAGCCCCGACTGGGACATTCTCAGAAAAAATTGTGTACTTGTTTATATACCTACTAAAGATAAGATGTTGTGTAAACTTACTTCAGATCCGAAGTTTTTATACGGAAGTTGCTTTATGTGCAATACGGTTCTTCACCTTTCTCGCACTTGGAATTTTTGTGTGAACAAGGAAATTATAACGTAAAAACTGGCTCTGTAAGAGCGTTGTAGGTTCAGCTGGATAGTCTCATACTGTCCGATGATTAATTGATGGCACTGAACGAATAGACCAAAGTATGCCACTTCCACTGTTTCTTCTTCAACCCTGTTGATTGTCACGTTTTAAAAAGTTTTTATTAAAAAAAAATTGTCTTGGACTGTTTGTGACAAAATTACTTAGTATTTTCCAATATTGTAGAGCTTTCGTCTCTCAGAACTCCAGTCGGTATTTTTGGAAAAAAATTAAATACAAAATAATATATTGTTGGCACAATCCAAAATAATTTCACTGAGATCATCCAAAAATATTTTTGCAGAAGAGACGATATGGTTCTTGGTCTCGTGGACTTGTGATACTGAGTTTAATTGGATTCGTAATGTTACTTTTGATGCCGAGATAAGTTATGGAAGGAAGGACCTGCAATTAGAGCTACACTTATGAGGGACAGTGGTTTCTTGGAACCGCTCTCCCTTATCGATGACAAGAGGTTATAAGTGAGTTTTTGACGATGATCTTGATGCTACTCCGAGGAGTCAAATGAAGGAAGTATTCTTTGTTAAGGCTCTTGTAAGGCTTCCTTTGACGGCAAAAGCAAGAAGGATTATTTTATCCAAAGGGAAGACCTGCACTCACGGGGGCTGATGTATATAACTGCTGCTGCAGTTACGGCTCTTCTTGTTGCTTCAACCGCTTGTTTGCATGTATGAACCACCTTTGAAGTTGCAATTCTATGGTCGAAGGAAAACGCATGTACATATGTGGCAATGTGCAAGTAAGTGCAGATTTACCTTCTTATAAAACTTTAGCTACCTCTCCTCATCTTCCTTGCCACTTTGGTCTTGTCTTTTATTCTGCAAAACGTTTGGTGTAGGAAAGTTCAGTCTTTCCAACATTTGTCTACCTGTTGTGTCTCTACTTTACGGAGGGAGTACGTAGGCAATCCACAACACCTCGTCCCATTTTAAGCATATTTCACATATGTGTACAGATCAAAAAGAATGAGTCTAGTCAATGTTATTATGAATGATGGAATCAAACTTTGTGATACGTCCAATTTGCCATTAGCACTGCACACACTTATATAATCATTATAAATATTATATCAACCAGTCACATCCTACCTTCACATGATCAAACATTAAAGTGTTATTAAAATTCCATTGTCAGCCACTAGCTCCTATAACTCCAGCCAGGTCAAACGACGTTGATTCGTCAATTTGCTAATTTTGCAATCACGCTGACCAAACCCTTTCAATTTACCAATAATAATTATTATTTAGTCTGATCATCAGCGTCGATGTCATTTTGACGGTAAATTTATCTATACGCCAATATTTATGAAATCATGCTGTGGTATAGGAATAACATTCGGCAGAGACAAGTGCTGATTATGGAACTAATTGATTGCTTTCATTTCTACTTTGCCTGTCTCTGAGAATCATATATATCACAGCACCGAACTTTTTATTACTATTTTTCCCTCGCAATACAGATATATAGATCACAGAATCGTCATAAACCAAAATTTGTATGTACTTGTTTTTACTTTACTTACTGCTCAAGTCAATTGCTTATTGGCAGTGGTAAAATTTTCCAGCAAGTCGCGTTATTATTTGATTTTGCATTACTTTTATGGAATAGATAATGTAGCAATAGAAGAGTTTTGCTCTGACTGAAGTTTTGCAATGACTGGAGTTTTTGGGAGAAACTTGAGCATGCTTCGTGACATTGAAAATTATAGATGCACCATATTCATCAATAGATTCTACACTATAGATCATGAAGATTTGGGATGAGCAATTGTGAAAAGTGAAAAAAAACCTTTTTAAATAAGAAAAAGCTACATGAAGTATAAAATACACAGTGTAAACTTATATAGCATGGATATACAAATCATATAGTCATGTCTATAACCAATGGATAATCAGTGTAAGTATGTGCATCATTATGTGTGTAACTTTAATGAGAAGATCGGTAAGGTAGGTGAGTGGCTTCTCACGTAAAAATAGTTTGTATGAGCTACATAGATACGAGAGCACGTCTCCTTAATTAATTCCTCAAACCTTGTGAGGGAAAAGTAGTGCGGATTTACAAAAATGACATTTGCTTTCTTGATTTTATGAAACGAGTTACATAATTTGCAATGTAGAACCAAATATTGCTAAGCTCTTGCAGTGGGTGTACGCCCATTTGTTTGCATTAGCATGACATTAGGGTTTTAGCAGTCATAAAATCGCAATCCAGTACTATACAACTCGCGAAATATCAATGAGCTGAGCTGAAGATAAGAGTGGTGTCAAAAAATAGTTTTACGTGTGCAATTGTATTTTCAAGGAATGTTATAGTTATAGCATATGTATAGTAACGTTCCCCCCAAACGGAGAATATTTTACAAGAATCCGGCAACAGTAGATACATATAAAAAGCTATGAACACGTTATAACCCCAGGTGGTTTATGAGAGTCTATATGGGAAAGATAATGCATAATGCACAAGCTTACATGATTGAGTGAAAATCCATCCAATGCCACTGAATCATATCTCATTATATTATACTAACAACCAATATTACATGTCCATGACTTAAATTTACGTCTTTAGCATCTGTTAAATAAAAATGGAAAATAAACACTTTTAACCTGTAATGGATTACTGAAACTCAAGCACCGCTATAGAGATATTATCTTTGGAAGCATATTTGTTATGACAACCGTATTTATGATTACTTATTTGTATTCCCTCTATGCACTACTACACCTCCAATCATGTCTAAATGTTAAAATGTATGTAGAATTCCAAGCTGTATATGTGCCAAAAGTTATACTACTGTTGTTTTTTATAGAAATGTTTCCTAAAGTGCTTTATATTGTATCAAATGTATCATCAACGTTTACATTATCAAGCGTAGCGTGGAGGTAGCGTAAACATACACGAGAAATATTGCTGTTCTCATCAAGAACATCATGTACAATGTCAGTATGCATGAATCCCAATTATATTCATGAAGAAACATTTTAAATGAGCAATCTAATTTGACAGCAAACAAAAATGTAGTGTTCATAAAGCTTGTATACCGTCGCGTTGAACCAAATCCTCACAGTTACGCAACACTCCTATAACCTTCCAGTCTGTGTATATTTGGATCAGAAAATTTGCATCTTCTCAGTCCAAGGAACTAGAAACATGAGCCATGCGGCTCTCTTAACAATATACCATGGAGCCATAAACAAGGCTTTCACACTTGTTACAATTAATTTCCTATATGAATGATAATTGTTACATCTACATGTCCTAATGGATCATTATTTGTTTCTCCTATAGAACAACCCTGCTAGGTACGGCAACAGTTAGACGATTGCATCACTTAGAACTCCGAAGATTATGAAATGTTTATTGCTGTTACTTATGAAAAATGTGAACTTGAATTATCAACAAATTGTCATTATTTGCAATATTACATGCCTTCAACGGGAGTACTGACGCCTGAAGCCTATTGAGTTGTAGGCCCGGAAGTCCTAATTTAATATGATTTATAGGATGAAGTTTGGGCTATTCTTGATATTTGCCAGTGTCCACAGTTTTAGAGTGAAACAAATTGCCTATAGTTAGTGGCGCTATGACAAATAAAAATAATGTAAATTTGTCAAAAATGACTTTACATGCCAAGGCTGATGAAGCGAACCACTTTGGTTATTTTGTCATCCGCTCTTCGTCAATAACAGCATACTTTATTATGTTATGGTCATTGTAATTTATAAGTAAACATTCATATCACATCCCTATATATCCATCAGGTGCTGTGTGTAACAAGCGATCAACTCGTCAGAAATGCTATATAAGTATTACTATACAGTACAACGATTTTTCGCCTTACCTTTCGTTTTTTTAAGTTCCTCATATCTTTCATCCACATATATACATAGGTATACTTATTTGCATCTAAGTTTTTCCTCCTCAGAGCATTTCAATAATCGTCGTAATACCTTTACAAGCTCATCATCAACCGAAAATTTTCCCATTCAGTGCCATTCATAAGGATCTCAAATAAATAATAGAGCCATTCATTTGTCAATAAAACATAATTGCATTATCGGCCACGAGATTTTCTTCAAATTGCAATTTACTTTTACACATTATATATACATTTTCACTATTTCGCCGTTTTTTATTTTCTGTATTCTGCTCAAGTCATGTGTACTTCTTTATAAAAAACCAAAATTGCTTAAATTCCTTCAAAACTAACACAGGAATATTTTCTGTCTCTTCATTAACAAAACACTTGGTTAATTTTTGCTTGCATTCAGGAAAAAAAATCTAAAGATGAACCATGAAACGTCTTAACTACGGAATAAAATATCAGCAATTATATATGAGTAGTAATAATATTATTGCACAAAAAACATTGTTGGAGAATAAATTATTCATGCGCAAATCTTTTTACCTAATATATCTATTTTTATATTTGCATCATAACTTTTCAAGTGTATTTTGAAATTCATTGTAAAGTACACGGTAGTGAAGTGGCAATGTTACATACACACTATGTATATTATTTACATGTAATTATTGCTCACAGGAAACAATTCAAGTCGTCAACTACTATGTGCAATGAATTGTTTTTTACATCTAACGCTATACTATAATTATTTTTAGTATTAATAGCCCGACGATGCACAGACTGTAATTAGTATCTAAATTCCTTAATTTTTGTTCAAGATGTTGTAAAACATCTTGATTTCAGCAAGTAATAACATTTAAAATAATGAAAACAATCATTTTATTTTATTTCTAGTCATTCGATCCAAAAAAATAATAAATGAAAAACAAGGCTTGTAGAATGGGGCAGCCATCAACACAGGCTTTCAAGTGGTTTAAAAAATTGTATGGCCAAGGACGAAGCATAATGTGACTCTAATGTCTCATGCATAGCTAGACAGCATTTAAATGTCATGATGCATCCAAGTAATTTCTTTAATAACGGCCAGACACATGTACACAGTTTAGGTACAAAAATCAAAAGTCCCTTGCTGTTGCTTTTGTAACGGTAGCGGATTTAAGACTGTGAACAACAAACGTTTTTAAGTAGTTGTAAAAGATAATTTCCATAAATAAATGTCTTGCATCTATTTAATTAAATATGACTTACAGTGCTTCAAACTCGTGCTTGCTTACAATAACAAAGGTTTGTTTCCATAATCTACAGTAATTGTATTATTATAGTAAACAATATTTTATGTCAAATCCTATAAAGGATTTGTTAACAAGGTTTCAAGTCGAATGCTTTAAGGTTTGCTACTATCAACAATAATGTTTTTGAGTTGTTTCAGTGGAAATGAATAGTAAGTGAACCTTATTAGTTCTGAACCTTCAATATTTATGCATAATACATAACTGAAACGGGAAGGAAATGGTTACGCTGAAGTTCACGTAATTCCCAAGTATAACAACGTTTGTTACATGCGTTCAGGTGTTGCACCATGTTGTGAAGGAGATGAAATAATGATTGTTATTGATGTGTTTGCCAGAGCCTGTGATGCAGTATATGAGTTTATACATAATATTTAATAATGTGTACACGAAGCTCCGCCGGAGTGATAAGATAGAAGAAATAAAATACGATGACCAATTTGTTATCAGTTTTCACTTTTAATTGTTCACTTTTGCTTTTGTAAATTAATAATAATTATAAACATCTAAGAATACATGCTCTTCACACTCGACGTCACATGAATAGTCTTCCGCTGAATTTTTGCTACCATTTAATAAAATAATAAATTCAAATAACCTCTCTCTCTTTTACAAACTCTTTATGCAGCCTATGCATAAGCAAAGACTATTCGATAGCTTCCGGCTTTGAAAGAACAATGCTTAATCACTTTGGTCAAAATCTGCAGCGTTACGAAACAAAGAAATTACCCTCCGTATTATTATCCTGACTTATAGTCAACAGAAGATGGGAAAAGTGTAGGAAAATTCCTTTCATTCACAGTAATCTTGGTATTCGTCGCTCTTCTCTATGTGAGTTGAACTTGAACTTGTCTTGTTATTACTTTACAATCCAAAATTCGCCTTACTTTCCGCTATTACTTACTCATATCCTCTTTACACTTTCCAACGATCCTTTATCTTATCGTCCAAGCTACTGGATATTATTCACCCCAACCAACCTTATATGACTTTACTCACACTTGCCCGTCCACTTGAACTTAAGCAAACCTGATAGAGTGAGTGCGAAAATAATTACATGACGAAATAGTTGTAATCTTGATGAATGAATTTTAAAGAGACACACGTGCATATCCACCGCATATCAACACAAGCAAAGTTAGTTCCTTTGACCAAGTGAAAACTTGTGGAAGAATGATATTCTCGATTCATATCCGATTACAACTTAATTTCCGATAATGTTAGAATTTCAAAATCGAGTATTGCAGATATAAAAATATTGGTTGCATGTAATATAGATATAACTACAAGATCAGGTGTACATACGGCAGGGTTTCTGAGATACTTCCCATGATCTTCACACACATACATGTGCTCCACAACCGGAGAAGTCATTGCCTGAGTTTTTCAGCACACACTACCTGTGTATATGCTAGAGTGTCTCTGTCTCATGTGAATCTATCTTCGAATTAAATATTACGTTTAATAACTTTGGTGACCGTTTGCTGAAAACTATATATACAGCAAAAATAATGCTGTGGGTAGGCAAAAAAACAATGCGAGGCTTGTTGTGTCTCTCAACGTCTGCATGGTATGTTTATACCGGTCGTTTTTCATCTACAGATATAACTTATAGAGAGTAGTCAGTGGAACCAAAAAGGATGATTCAAATATGATATTCCACGGCTACTGAACATTCATGCCTTCACAATATCATAAACCGGAACTGTACTTTTTCATGAGTACTACATCAATTGTGGTTTAGCTGAGGACATACTACATAATGCATGTCCACATACTTTGATGTGTATGTATGTACTTGTCCGTACATATTTTGGTTCATGTGTGTGTTCCCGTACAAGCACTTACAAGTATCTGTATGTAAGTCAATGGTGTACCATCTACATTTAAGACATTTAGTACACAATATAAAAATATTTCTATTTTCTTCAAAGCACTACATACACTGATTTGATTATCTTAAAAATGTATATAGTATACTCGGAGTACATAATAAAATTCTTATATATCATTATCTCCACACACCTTATATGTATTACGTATGAGCCCTATTCACAACACATATAGCGTTTTTGATGACGGGGCTCCAAGTCTGTGAATGATTATTATCCAATGTATTAATCTCCCATCCAGCCTTATACTTTAGAGATGAACTTCAAGTGGAATGAATTCATACTAATGATCATGTGAATATATTTATTATCCCCCCATTCTGTCCCATCTCCTTATTCAGATATGCAATAGAATTAAGAAGAGTCCACTGTAAAGACTAATAATAAGTACGCCGACCTTAATATGCAAGAGGATGTTTGTAATAATTGAATTTCCGAATCGTTTAAGTGACTGATGCATATATGTTTGAAACAATAGTGAACCCAATGCAAGGATATACTCTTGCAATATCTGCCAAGAGATACGGCGGTGAGAGTAATTATATGTATCTATATAAGCTCATGAGCTTCTGGTACAGCACTGAACTTGGTTTGATAAAGCACTGCAACTTGAATAAAGCACAATAATATGAGTTTGATATACATAGTATAGCTTACACTGCATTTTACTATAGAACGTTGGTACAACACTATACTAGACGATTAATATAACACTATATTATAAGATTGATATACCATTATTATAATAGATGGTTGGTATAAAAACAAAGCTTTGCAGGTATATACGGATGTACATGTATGTACGTGTCCAGAAACACTATAGCCTTATGATTGTTTGTCTGTTTATTGTTTTTCAGTAGCTCTTGTACACGGAATTTCATGTACAAGAGCAAGTTTTATTAATTACAAGTTACGCTTCTACCATGTTTCACATCACATTAATTCAGGTTCATTATTGTTCAAAAGCTACAAAGTATTCGAATCAAACCTGGTTTAAAGGCCTTTGAATCTGTTGTAAAAAGATGGAAGGAATGCCCCATAAATACTTATTGCCGTACAAGTATTAAATCTACTACGCTACTGGTTTACAAATATAGTAAGAACATTAACATTATAAAGTAAATATGCGAGCTAAGAGTGAAAAAAAATAAGCAAAAGATAATAATATTGCGTCAGCCTATTTCGTAAACAGCATAATTTTTGTAAAATCTTTGACTCCCTGACTACCTCCAACAACGTTTGTATTCAAGATGATGATCAAAGAGAAGCATCCTAATTGTTCCTTCCTTCCTATTCAGTCGCATGTAAGCAGGGATATTTACGCTGATTCATACTTGCGATGAAATGCAAGATTTTCCCTGATGATGATTTAAACGGCTGGTAACACAAGAAGGGAAACAATTCCGGCTGCCAAGTCTACTGAAATAATTGTATGACATCATAATATACTTGGTTGTGATGCGAAGGAGCGCTTAAATGCCGGACCTGATCAGAATATGCAATGACTATGTATTGTATTGAAACAACTTCTGTGGGTAGCGATTAGATAATCAAAGGCATCTGGGACATAAAGTATGGAGAAGGTTGGTTGCGGTAAACAGTAATATTAACTAATCAGTTAAACAGTTAATAATTACAAACAGTAGTACCTATACGCAGGTGAGTGTATGTACAAGCAATACACTAACACTACCATGCGTGACTACAGTGATGACATCGACTCTGGAGAATTGGCAAACAGACCTTAGGAGAGCTATTGAAAGTTAAATTAATCAATGAGAACTTTCAATTAAATATGGATTTTATTTATTTTGATTTTCCATGAGGTAAGCAACTCATTACGTAATATCTTAGGCTACAATAAAGTTTTAGCTCACAACGTAATAAAATGTTATTATTATATCGGTACCTTATTCTGCACAACAAATTAAATTGGTTTCCAAAAAAAGGTTTCCTTCATGACGTCAACCAAACTTATTTGATCATCACTAAAAGAATTTACTATAATTATTATAGTATCAATGAAAAAACTTCAATGTCATTGACAGTGATCTTGTCAGCCGAACTGCTACTTAAGGATTATCGAACCACGTAATTATGACGAATGTTCAAGAAAACACCTGCTGCCATGATCATAGAAGCATGTATGTACTTTAAAATATTCATAAACTTTATGAGAAATAGCTTTCATTATTATTTCAATTCTTTCTTGCCTTAAACTCGTGTTGGGTCAATTCAATTCATTCAACAAATTATCATTGTTTTCTTGGTATGAGGCAGGAAGCTGGAAGATAAAAGTGCACGCCACGACGAGGCTTCCCAAATTAAAACTTAATTATTAGGTATTTTTTTCAATGCAATAATAAATAGGAAAAATTAATTTCCCCATCGTTGGAAAATGCTTCAAAGGATCCTTGGTCATTGTCATGAGTATGGTCAAATGAGTACAATAATCCTTACTTGAAGTTTTTATTTACAAATCTAAGTATAAATATCCTAGGATGTAATAATAAATACAATGTAAATTATAATTCTATAACTTAGGTGTATTCAAAAATTACCTGCTGCGATCTTATACGAAGTAAGTACCTATTTAAAAAAGAACTTTTTGATGTTTGTAAACAATTCCCTGGTCTAGTGCATCAGCCTATCATTCAATCATCCCGAGAGATTGCTATTTTGTACAAACGCATGGATGTTCAATTACAAATTATTTCGGATATCATACCAGTAAATCGTGCAGGATTTTATTAAAGCTGTCAAAAAAATCATAATAGGCCAATGAACGAAACTTTGTTGTCTCCTATTATATGACATATTCCGATTGTTCCGTAACAATGATGACAATAATGATGCAATGTCAGTACAACAATCACTTTATATTACTTTTTTCTACAAACTTTCCCCCAGCATCCTAGTTATTATTTGAAGTCAAAAAATCAATGCCAACGAACCATCATCAATGGATCAATACAAAAATAAGCACGCTTTGTATGATTGTTGAAATGAAAACAAATAACGAATTTAATGCTTCATTTCATTTTAAAGTCTTGTATATACGAGGCTCATTTTATCTGTCATTTACTTCAAAATAATAAAATAAGTGCGTTAACAGTTGTTCAATATTTTCATATTTCAAGAGCAAAAGTACTTTTTTTCTCCGTTTCAACTTTTTTAACAGCCACACCACATACATAGCTGTCAAGGGCGAAAGATCCAGATCTTTTGTGGACTATTTTATTGTTTCCTTACTTGCTCTCATATAATTTGCAAAAGTCCATGGGTAGATAACCTCATGAAAAAAATTAATCAAGCTATTTCCATAGCATGGGGCAACGTACGAAGGCAGACGACGCACAAGTTGAGTCATAAACGCTCGAGGCACCTATTATTATTTGCGAATTTCTGAAAAGAATTAACAATATCTGCTTCATATGGGATAAAACTTATGGGGATCAAGATAACCAATACAAGGTTACAGAAAGAGACATGGAAGTAATTAAACAGCAGTGTGTTGGGGTACCCCACTGGCGACAAAATTTCGGGGAATTTTCACATATACCTATTGTTCACAATGTCATGACGTACAGATTTTTCCTCGTATGATTTGCATACTGGTATATACAGGTTAGTATAGGAAAATATTATCTAACATCATCTCTGCCTACCGTCGTGGTCACGGTCGCTAAGTATGTATATATAATTGAAGCAACGTGTCTGTGTAACTTACTTATACCACTGTATAACACTTGTTGCGCCTTGTATCGCTTAATTATGCGCTCTGCAAATACACATTCAACACGTTGTGGTCTAATCAATGAACATTGTCCACTGGACCGACTAGATTTCTGCAATATATTGTATAAGCAATCCATTTCTTCGTTGGGGATAATCAGGAAAAATAGGGGTGCGCTTCTTCTTTTCTTATTCTATATCACACATACACTCTCCGGAATACTTGTTTTTAGTACACATTAGTCTATCGGATCGTGTTCACATCCTGATTCTCAGTTGACATTTTTATCGCCATGAGTCATGATCATGATGCTCAGTCACATTGAGCATGGTAATTAATGCAACTACTAGAAAAATCATGACTTTGGCACAGCTATAAAAAATTAAAGCATGAATCTAATAATAAAATAAGATGATAAGTTGCGATCTTTATGGTAACCTTCGCCTTTCTCATTGGCCCGATGACATAGTTTCAGATGAGTAAAAGTAAGACTTGTGAAGTAGAATTTAATAATGGGTCTATAAGTTCCTCAGAGCAGGAAAAAAAACTACTCGAGATTCGGTGCAGACTAATAAAATTCATCTATATCGTGATTTAAAATTTTTGGGGATATTACGGGCATTTTATCACAAGTCATCCAAATGACTCTGTGTCTCGCTTCATTTCGTTTAGTATTCTAGTTGAGCATTTGTTTACTATTTTTATTATATTATTATTATTCGAGATTTTGCAGAAGATTTTGAATTCTCACTAACACAGGAGTAAAGGAAAAGATGGAAGATGCAATAGTTTACGACTAGCTACTACCTATTAACCTGTAATGATGTACTTATGTAAATCTAAAAATATTAGGTAGACGAGTTTATATGCGAGGAATTCTATAACATCGCTTCCACAGATTTAAATAAACTACAGAATGGATTTCTCGAGTTGATGAGACCCTAATACTTGCAGTACCTTGCAGTATATAAATATTACAAAAATGGATTCCTTTTATGATCAAAGCTGTTACTAGAAACTAAAAGGAAATATCTATATTTTTTTTCATCTCAAAGATGTACTACTATCCAGACCACCATGTGGGCGACGTACAGTATAATTCCGACATTTATGACCGATTGGGTGATACAGATGAATACAGATTTCACATAGGATTATTCTCGTATTGTAGGCTATACAACTTGTAGTGTAGATATTTTTAGATGATAATAAAAACTATATTAAAATTTCAATTTAGGAAGTAGTATAGTACAGAAAAAGATGATTTAGGGTATGCAGACTCAGTGGATTCCGTTACTAAAACACTTACCCTCTAACTGTGACAGTCAAACGACCGCCTGATACCATTCATTGGGATCTGCGAGCTGAAGGGCAAGGTCCATGAGACTAAGAATATATACACTACTAACTAATAATAACTAGAATATATAGGGCAGAGTTATGTGAATCTATATTGCAGTATTTTAAGTGTCCTATTTAAGCGATTTACCAAGGGCTAAATTTGACAACGCGATGTGAGTATTGGCATGTGAACGCGAAAAATAGACCACTTGACCACAGGGTTTTATATTGCGGAGCGGGCGGACGGATTATTGCATACCATATGCATATGCGTACATCCTATGAAAAATTATATGCTATATGCCATAAACCCCGTAGCACTCAACATTATCATTTATTTTTAAAGTCCCCCCAATACACAAGTGATGTACACAAGGAAATTAGCTTGGGCCAAGTATAGTTGACAGACACTCAACAACTCAACCAATTAGTTGAATTAGTTGAATTCATTCGCGTAACACAAACGCAGTCATTTCTATACACATACCTACGTACATTTGATGTATCCAGGGTGCTAAACGTTACATTCATGAAATTGACGTTGGGATAACGGTCCCGCATTCCATTATTTCCCAAAGTACATCTCATTCAATTAGTAAATTGTTCTGCGAGACAACATTCTATATAATAATTAATATGCCTCCGGATATATACTATAGCTTTAATAATTGATAAAGTCCACAGTATCGCCTAGTAAAGCAAAGTCAGACAAATGTTCGAGTATCTGTTATAAACGTCTTCTCAACTAATGGAGAGTCCCTATAGATATACATACATATGATTATCAATGGGTCTAATAATCCCATGTATTCCTTGCAATCCTTCAGGTTAAATGAAGTGTCAGAAATAATTATATACAATGAAATAACAAACCGTAATGATGTTTTCTTACGAACCATACGGTGCATCAGGGGTATGTAATACACCTAAATGCGGCTAATTGCATACTCTCCGTTCGACCAAGGTATTGTGTTACCATCCACAATACACAAGTTGTACAAGAGCTGATCATCCATAGGACATGTACTTACAATTTATAAAACGGGTAAATGCATATGTGTTTATTTTATCTATATATACTTATACATATAAGGTGGTGGTTTAAACTGTTTCAATGTTTTTTTTGTTTTTTAACGTAAAAAACCCGCCGCTTCATCAAGACCGCTTATCCCACAGATAAAGATTAACGTTTCTTGAACCATAAAGGAATTAAGAAATTGGAACAAAATTAGGAATTAGAAAATGAGCAAAAAACGATGTAAGAACAACTAAATAAAATTTCCCATTTATTTAATATCTTCTTACCAGAAAACCATACCAGATTTTGGATTCTATCATATACACTATGTAGGTATATAACATTGATGAGGATGAGAAAAAATTGGTGATATTAACATTACTACAGGAGCAGTTTTATAACTGTGACATCCCGAAAAGTTCATAATGGCTGACTGGAGGTGACCATCAATAAGAAATGAGAGGTCTATAGCCTTGCGAATTTACGACATGCAACCCAAGCAGACACAACGCTAGAGCATTATAGGGGAGACATGGCACAGGTACATATGTCCTTCTGTCCGTCTCATCCTACGTAACACAGACCTCTATAATGCTTTCCGCATATGCAAGGCACACTTCAAACTGTAATTACCCAATCGTCCCATGGAGTAAAAAATGACTGCACACTTATATATTCCATAATAGAAGAATGAGATTTCGGTTGGTCAGCATTGGGACATGCATTCTGTTGCCGTTACTTCTGAAAGGAAAACGTACAGGTGTAATCGTTATCAGATATTGAAAATACTCTGTACAAAGAGAAGCATCAAACCAAGTTCAAGTTGTTTTTCTGTATAGCCCGTCAACAGTATTACATGTGAATGCTTTGGATTGCGATAAGAGGATCAAAACTGTTCACATCACAGACAGTATTGTAATGAAATGCTTAAAGGTTTGAAGATTATTCGATTTTTACTGAAGGATTAATGCGTATTCTTTATAGTGCATATGCAGTCACTGCACAATACTGGAATCAAATGACATGGAAAAAGAAGTTGAAACCTGTAAAATTTTCCTTTTTATCTTAATGAATTCACTAGACCGACTGTGATTTGAGCAGATAATAAATGCATAGATGCTGCAGTCACCACAAGATTCGTAACTGAATACGTCATCCATCTCTGCGCTAAAAAGTATCCATTGGATTTTAGTTTATTGCACAGCCTCAAACCACTAGTTTGGGTTTTATGGCAGATTTTAAAGCACTCTTCCACCAATAATCATATAACCTGTTCCTTGACTCTATAATCATCTAATTACACAAACGGGAGCAGAAAGAATTAAAAAAATATGCATAGATAGATCCGTAAATGATTGCATACTACGTGCAGGATCATGTAATCACTTCATTTACAAAATTGTACTGAATTTTTGGTAAACATATGATGACTCCCCTGGTACCAACAACCTCTTTGGTGCTAAAAAATGTAAAAGTTGTTTGAACAGAACATTCTTGTAATGATGAAGCTTCTGTGTGCTGTTTATGCAAATACTTTTACAAGAACGTATTTGCAAGGGAAAAAAATAATAAGAGCTGAAAGGATTTCTAATACATGACACCCGGGCGTCTGTCTTCTTCTTGTCAGACGCGGATGAAATGCCTCCTTTTCAATATACATCAGCAAGCATTCAACACAGTAAAACAGTTCTTTTGATGAGTGTTTAGCAGATAACGGGAAACTTGAGCCCGGCGGCACGGACCTTGCCTGTATTACATACAACATCCAACTCATAAAAGGACTTATCGCCACTCCTTAACAACCGTTTATGTAACACCTCATATTACTTTTATCATGCCTCAAGACTCCCGAAAATTCCACCAGGAAATGTCCCAGCATTCCTCTCGCGAGCAAATATACATGTATTAGATATAATAAATGATGCATGCAAAATAAATATATATGGCAACTTAAAGTTAGATGAAGAACAATGATGCTCGATGCTGTTTGAAAGCTTACACTGCAATAGCTTCAAGTACTTGGCTAAAGACCA
This sequence comes from Lipothrix lubbocki, assembly GCA_034696945.1. Taxonomy (NCBI): domain Eukaryota; kingdom Metazoa; phylum Arthropoda; class Collembola; order Symphypleona; family Sminthuridae; genus Lipothrix; species Lipothrix lubbocki. The sequence goes on along the minus strand of JAQGAK010000076.1, from coordinate 51,506 downwards.
TGTCAGCCAAAAGAAAAACATGAATAAATATATGCATTATTTTTATTTATTATGTTTAACTACTTTAATTATAAATAAACATTATTAAGCTTTGTATTACTTAGCTACAGACGCTCAGTTGAATCATCGGCAGATGAATTATTCAAACGATTCAGAGGTAATCCCCTGGTGCGAGGGATGTAAATGTAGATACTCCACTACTTTTAATAATACACCCAAGAGGATATGACATAGCTTAATCAGTTCAGGGGGAAATTCTTGTTGTACAAGTCATTTCTAAGGAATCTTTCATAAGGAAAATCAAAATCTACATTGTTTTATAAATGAACTTACCTACTACTACTAGTAACACATTAGTATTAAAACCTCGTGGCAAATGAAGTCCAAAAAAATTTCACCTCCAATCTGGTCCTGAAATTCATTATAATGATTGTCAAGTATACTTCGCAGCTTTGAATCTTCCTATAGAGTAGTGCCAAACTAACCATATAATAGCCAATAATTTACCAAATGTTAAATTCTGTAATCCTTACATATAGATCCCATAATAATGCCCTCCACATGTAAACCCTGGAATAGGTACATTAGATTTTTTAGCAAAGTTTTTCTTCCTCTTACTTAGATTAAGAAATGCTATTGTCTTTCCAGCAAAGGTAAACGTGTGGGCGGTTTTGTTTGAATTAAACGAATTTATGTAATAAATGAGCAGCTAAAAGCTACCCACGCGACTTCCTACCCTGGCTTTTGTTCAGCTGACGGCCGTAAAGAACGTCTCCATCGATACATGCATTATGATAATGGGGTAAAGTGAATGGGTATGTACCTACAATAGTGAATACACCAACGTGACTGAAGGATCCCAATGAATTTCTCCAGTTCCATTCACACTCGTATTTTTTCTGTCTGCAACAAGTGCCTTTCTTAATTGACTTTTCAACTACGTCCATTTGTATTGTTTCTACAGGCGTTGAAAATTACTTTTGGGATTATTTTGACGGATTTTATAAAAACAGTTGAGTAATTTGTGTTTTGTGAGTAGAAAAACAATATAAAGTTTTGTAAACCTCTGAAGCGCAATCAAAGCCAGAAATTAATGTTACAATTTGTGCTGTAACATATAGCCTCTCAGACATTTAGGCAAGGCGTAATTGTTTTTTGCCGTTGATCGTTTGAAAGCCGTTCCATCCATAATTACGAGAAGCTCGGGGGTAACGGCATGCATGTGGTTCTCTATATATTTTATTTACTTAGTCATAGATGAAAATGGAAATGAGCGAATATCTACTAATAATGATTGCAAAAAATTTAAGAGGAACACACTTTATATATTACACATGTGAGATAGACAACATAGGTAAGAATCTCATGTTAAACTGTAAAGCCTTGATAGAGTATAAGTACCCTGTATCAACATGAAGGTCCAGGCGCGGGTATGAAAAAGGTTGTTGAGTAGCTGCTGTCGATGAATCTTTCTATAATCCTGGGGTAATGCGGAGTTTTACTGCTGCTTGTTGTCGACAACCACAACAACATTTTTAACGCGTAAAGCCTTCTTTTATAATGATATTGTACTTACGGAGGATAATAATGGTGATCATACTGAATGGTAGTGGGAAACGGGCGCAGCCATAATAGTCTCGTCTATTCATTGGCTTGAATGGTCATTTTGAAGTTGATGATCATCAGTTTAATTCCATTGAAGTCAGTACTTACCAGAAATCCATGTCCAGGTTGGTAAACTGGCGCATTCATTTTTTCTCTAACAACGTTCAACATTTTGCTTTATAAACTATATTATCCTTGTGAATTCTACTTGCATATCAGTATTATAAGCTTATAGAGTTTGTGTATATCATGTATAGTACCGACTGTCTAAACTGGAGGCAGTTTCCTTACACTTTTACAGAAAGAAAATCTCTTTTAGAAGAAATAATAAAGTATGAGTGTACAACTGCGAGAATGCAAAAAGAAAAAAAGAGAGGATGAAGAAGGCGCTTCTTCTCAACTCTCATTGAACATCTTCCCTCCATCGTGATTTCCACGACCTTGCTGATTTTGCAGCAATACAACTATTCATTGTTATGCGCAGATTAAAGGTTTGAAATTACACATGAATGCAATACATATTATCATTAACTTGTTGTTGATACACGGAAAAACATGAAATACTTAATATTTCTCCCACACAACCAAAACTCAAAACACGAGGGTCCATATCCACATCCACGCACACATGCATTCCTCCTGTGTATATTATTACGTTCGCGATAATTTTAAATCTATATGCATGTATTTTCACCGTTGAAGCTTATTTTTACATTATGCACGTCATATCGGTGATGCAATATACTTACAGTATCCGACTGGCTTATTAACTTGTTTGTACAATCCTTAACATTGAATTCAAAGTATGAGCAAACATACTCTGGGTACAGCACTACACACAATGTACTCGCATGGAGATTTTAGACAAACATTTGCCAGACGTCACGAATGAAAACCAGCTAATCATTCATGCTAATGTATGTGACCAGCTCCTATTACTAACACCTCTTCATTTCGCCCAAAGTCAGGCAAAAGATAATATATTGGTTTTAACTATACCCTCCATTATTATGCTGTCTGTTACAAGACGATGTTATAACCTTTAATTATTTCTTCTTGTATTACATAGATACTCTCGCTATATACATGTGTACCTTCGGACGGAACAAGAATACAAATACTGTACACAAGATGATACAATCAGAGTCAACAGGTGATGAAAATGGGAAAAAGTCTATGATTGGTAAACACTAAAAAACATAAGTCTGTTGTTGATAAATTTAGAGAAAAAAGTTATAGTCTGCTGTGCTGATAAATTTAGATAAGATCCTTAGTCTGTATTTTAATTTAGAAAAAAAAATCGTTGTCTGTAGCCGTAATTAATAAATTCAGAAAAAATTCATAGACTGTAGTCTTAGCTCCTAAATTTATACAAATGTATAGTCTGCAATAATATTTGATACAAAAAATACGAGACTGATAAAATTATACGAAAGACGTTTCGGTCGATTTCGGCAGATTTCAGGAAGTCGGCAGATAATTAAACATACTATACTGGTGAACACTTAAAAGATTATGTGGTTTACCTGATTCAATGTAGGACCAAGGCAAGGCTACACCCTGAAGGAATCTCAATACCTATAATTACGTACATAATTTTCACTTCTCTAAAGGTTGATTTTTTGGAACATCTTTCCGCCTTTAGTTATAATAAAGATTCTAAAAACAACTTTTGCAATTTTTATAATACATCATCGTGACTGAAGGCGTTTTGCCAACTTGAGATTTCTCCTCTGATACCCCTAACATTCATGTAATTAAACTTCCTTTACGTTAGAGCGTATAATATAGCTGGTTCGGGTAAATAAAAATGTTGATGATTGTCCCAGAGGCACAGTTTAAGAAATTAAAAATCAAATGATTTTTTTCCATGTACAGTCGATTTGGTAATAATAGGTAAAGAAGAATGCATAAGTAAAAAATTAAGTATCCTTTTGTTGCGGTTTTTAGTTTTTATCACCTTAAATAATTCCACATGGTAAATCCATGACACGCATGTTGTGAGCCATAGCTAATTTGAACATTCGACTCCGCTTCCGATTTTCCTTGATTACTTAATAAAGTTATACTTACTGCACTATGCCGTGGTGTGGAGACAAGTCTTAAAAGGCCCATTAGTAACGTAAAAGTAGAATGGAAATGGAAAACTTAAATTTTCACTTTCCGAAAGTGAAGCAAAATTCAATGCAGTAATCTATAAACCCTCAAACACGCTTGAGGGAGAAAGCGAAGGGCTTCATAATGGGCTTATGGTATGTATTTTCTTCATCTTCTGTTGCTCTTACTATTACTCATTCAATTTTGACTCGCTTTTATCCAGGTACACGGTATACACTAAATTTGAAAATAACTACATTTTCGATATTTTTACGATACCTACTGCATTATAATATGATTACATTAAAATGATGAAATGTGCCCACGATTTGTTATTTTGTGCAAGCCCATATAGCTTCACAATGCACAATCACGGCTTTTGTGTAGCATCTTACCCCTAATCTTCTTAGGGAAGAATACCTTCCGCTATCTTTAATTAAATTCAAACAAAAATCAGTGAAACAAAGTTCATTTGAGATGCATTCACCTCCAGGCACACAATTATATTCCCAAGTTTATCATATATCTGGCAAGGGATACTCAGTTCACATGAGAGATACTTGAGATACGATAAAAACATTGACCACTGTGTCATGTGAACCCTACATAGAACGGTTAAATAAATTCGCCAAAAACAACAGGTGTACCTTAAAACGGTCAAACAATAATTGAGTCATAAACTGTACTTGCATCTACAATGTACCATCGTTATCTCAATAGTATTTTGAACGACATTACAACACAGCTTTTCATACGTTCCATCAGCAATAAAGTATTTCAAATACGTTTAAAATCAGTGCAAATGGTTTGTTGTGGCGGTGATTTATATTGTAATAGAGACGATTGTGCTTTTAAATAGCGTTATTATAAAGTAGTAGACCTAAGTATAACCACGTTTAACTATGCAAGGATCGTAAATATCCGTGCAACATCATGTTCATGATGCCTATTGCTGTCGTTAATTGTAAAGCATCTTGACCGTTTGAACATCGAACGAAGATAAATCTTATGTTTGAACATACACAAAATATCACTTCAAAGTAATACATACACACCTGAATGTGTTTAAAGTCAGATTTAAATTAAAATCCAAGATTGTATGAATATGCAAACTGACACCTAAGTTTCTCTTTTCGAGTGGAATAACAATATGCTCTGAAGCTGGTACACTATTGAAGGAAATACAATTCATTTGTAAAAAATATTTATAGCTCACCCAAACCTTTCTTTAAACAACCGTAGATCTTTCTAGATGTTTGCACTTGCATCTAGCACAACTTAAAATTCCGTTAGGAGGGCCAAGTTGACGACTCCCAAGGATTACTAACGATTCTCTTCTAATATATCTTAACGCAACTAATACAAATCGAATAAATAGTAAAGTTTAAAAGAAATTATTAAATGACATCTCAACTTTAAAATCCAATAATAAGTATAAGCCACCTACATCCGGGGATGATCGGTTGGAATTGAAAATCAAATATGTACGGTTATTGGGTATAATTCAATCAAGCAATTACATCGTAAAGTAGTCCTGTAAAATTGTGCCGGCTTGACCAATATTAATCAAAGGAATTATCTAATAACCTAACCTAGTACACGAATAGGAAGATAAATCACGTTGGTTGAAAATCAAAACCTTTCGGAAGTAGCGAAAAAATGAAAAATTATGGCTAGGCCATTTATAAAGTGAAGATAGTATACAGAGTTTGACTTGTATAAGGAAAAAACGTGCCGCCTGTACCCTTGGAAAGTTCTAAAACTTGTTACATACAAAACTATGACACAATAAAATGTGCGAAAATGACATGGTCATTATCACATTCACATAGACACAGCTGGCCATTCCGCATGTATTACTAATTGAAAACCAACTAAAAATATACTTTATAGAGACAAAAATACTTTACAAGATACTCATAAGTACATGGTACTAGAAAGCACACAGAACGACTCCAGAAATCTAGTAATAGCTCATAAAGGATAAAAATAGACAGAAAATTCCTCAATGAAAATACAAATGTTGAATCGTGATATAACTAAATATATATAACGTAATAAACTACATATACTATGCATACATACATTGAGGAAGACACTGAATTTTGGGTTCTGACATTGTGTGCAAATACAACCAGTATAATTGATAATATTCTTATTGTCGCGTCATTATTACAATTCTTAAACTCATCCAAGCATGTACATAGGATGTATAAGCAGGTTTATATTTATAATTCTGTATAGATATTAGTGTATAGACAAGAGTGTAAATAAATATGTTCTTTTGAGTAGTTTTATTGAGATGTCATAAAACCAAGTAACAGGTAATTTAATACGACACTCACAAGTGCTATTTTAAGAGAAATAAAGAAAAGAAAAGTGCATTGCCAAGCTTGCAAATCCTTCAAAGAGATGAGCAATAAAACATGTCCACATCTCATATGGTAGGATATTCCGGAGTCTAATGAGCTATTTAATAGCTTGTAATATCTAAGGGGAGGCAATTAAATGACACTTAGAAAGATAAAGAGACATTGATCCACTCGCTTGGATGAAAGTAGAATGTGATAATACCACATTTTTCCATTTCCACCAAAAATGTAAATTTGCCTGAACGGAAATTTATTGCAAGAACAATAACAGCAAAGTTTTTCTAGTCCTTATATATTTCCCATATAGTGTCTGTAGCACTAGAATTTTTAGGTATGTATAGCTGCGTAATACGCTTATCGTCGTAATTTCAGCCACCCTGGTGAGAGATATATACGATTAGACAAATGTCCCCACTAGTGCCTGTCCTCTTGAAATATTTACATGTGTAATATATTGGTGATGCAAGTCAGACGAAACCCTGTAAATTCTCACTTTGAAATACATAAAGGTTGTTTTGTTTCGGCCAGTTCAAGGTGCAATAAGAACTCGGTGACTTCTCTGCATGCTTTGTTTTGCTGAAGAATCATTAATTATTGTAATTTTTGCATTGCTGGAAATAAAATTAAATGCTTACGTAATTCGAAGAGAGGCTCAGGAGCAAGTATATATTGCGATTGGAGAGACAGACAATAATCTTGAAAGGTGAAGAAACACTCTACCCTTCTAAATTACTTCGCATCATTGTCAGGGTGATTAGCGATTATTTAAATTCAATGAGCTGTTCACGCTACCATTTAGTGTGAAGCCTTTTCGCAATCACGATATTAGTAAATATTCATAATTAGTTTTATTGAATAAAGTAAAAATCATATATTTTCATGCTAATTTGAAACGGGGAAAAAATTAGCTGTAGTATAAAGTAGCAAAAGGAAGGGAGGGAAAATAAAACCACACAGAATTAAAAATTTCAGGTGTGCGTTCAGTTTCAGTGACAAGGGCGAGTGTTCTGATTAAGACGTGATGCTATAAATGTAGACTTGCGCCAATGAATATGGTGAGATTCCCAAGTCTAATCGTGTAATAACTATTTAATGTTAATTAGAAGACGCACGTCCATGACTATATGAATGTACTTGGGGAATACAGATTAATTTCCACAAAGAGGCAATCAGTTAACGCACAGTTAGTGGCGAGAGGGTTGAACAAGTCAATAAATAAAATAGTTTTCAGCTACAGAGGCGGTAAAAACTCACTGAACTCTCCCAACTGTGTTGCTACTAGATCAATCTGAAGAGTAACTCCTCAAAACATTCCATTGAAGCAATGCATAAATTGTTTTTTTTCATTATCCGAGCACCTTACAGATTATCACAATAATTAATAATATTCAAGCTCTCAAATTGTTAAACAATATTGTTACAAAAATAATAAAAACAACAATAATAATCAAACTGGTTACTATATACTATTATGCATTAAAATCTACACATTCAGAAAGCATGGAAAACTGAATTATAATACCAAACCCTTATTAGAGTAAGCACTTATGTATAGCTACTTCTTCTGAATGTGAGCAATGCGTGTAAAAAGATGAGCTACCAATTAAATTGTGCCGCTAAATAATTTTCATCTTCCTCAGTTTAATTATTTTAATTGTCTTCGTGGTATTTTATGTAAATCTCTACACAAATCCCTTCCTTCTAATCGTGTTTGCCCATCACGGAAATACATAAGCCCTGGATGTCTATATGTATGCACATTCAAGTACACTACTGCACATACGCTCCCGAAGATCCTGAGCCAGTAGATCAAATTGGACAGCATGCATACGTTACAAATTACAAAGTGCATGAAACATATATGCAGGTCGTAGGCATAAATGCAAATTAGGTAATAATGAATGAGCTATACTCAATTGAAGTCATGCCAAATTACTGCGAATAAAAAGCTCCACCAAAGAATTGTTGTCGAGTTGCTTCTTCTAAATCACCTTTTATGCACAAAAACTGGGTACTGGTCTTTAGTTTGGTTTAAAACAGATGATGAGAGCAATATACATACGATCTTGTGAAATGCCTAAGCGTTCGGATGAGAGGATAATTTACATGCCAAAATAATCATCCACTATACTCGTTCGCCTTGCAAGGTTGAACACTCCTGTGGTAGCAAATACTATGTTCACTGAGTGATGTGATTAAGTGTAGATACTACGGTTCGTTATACACGTCTACTATTCAAGCTATATTTATTCATAGGACTATGTATGCAATAAACGAAGACTGAAAAGAAAAGAAGCCGCTACTCGCGTAGTTGTCGGCATTTTCAGCATTACTTGTAAACCAACGTGTTATATTGGTGGAGGTTCTTCTCATCATACAGCTGACATAATCAGCTGTAATTGATAATTTTATGACATATGAGCTATTAGTCATTTTGTCTTGTCTGTAACATTGAAAGAGACAGCCTTTTGATTAAACGAAATGTCAGGTGGGTGATTGAAAATACCAGACTTCCCACGTTAAGGCCCATCATTTCTTATTATTATGTGGGAAGATGAGAAATCGCGGTAAGCTACTCTAATTATTTATTTTACTCCTTTGAACTCCAGCCTGACAGATAATATCATCGTATGATAAACTGGCAAAGGCATAATTTGCATACTACTTTTTTGAGAATTAGCTCAGTTAGTTAAAGAATCCGGGATGTAATTACGACGTTTGATTTATGTAACCCACACACGGCTTGCAATATGTTCTAAAACATTAAAATCTGTTTAGCTGAATTACTTCAGCTCTCCTGAACGATGATGTTACTAACTATAGCGCAATTAATTGCATAATGCAATTTATTGGAGGTAATGAATAGGCTTGTACTTCTATACATGTGCTATGCAACAATGCAATGTGTGTTCATTTCCTGAATTCTACATCTTAAATTTTGAACTTATATAGGAAATTACAATACAGATAGAAGGTTCTTAAGAAGTTCTCGCATTTAAGGACAAGTACTCCGTTTATCGATTCTCCGGAAATTGTGAATATTAGTACAAAAAAATGTGACACTGCAGATATTAATGCAAAGGGGAAAAATCCAAGAAACTTTTATGTATACAACACATGCTGACTGCTGGGTACATGTATACTAACTACTGCTCTCCATTCACCTGTTGGTGTGTTCACATTAAATTACAATAGCATCATATATACATATTATGAGAAGAGTGTGTTCAGTATATACATAAGTATACTACTGACTGAATGTTCGTAGAATGAATGCAAAGAAGTGTTAGGTCAACACATTCACGGCACTTCCTCCACCATTGATACGATGGCGACCGATAGAAAAATTAGATTCGATTCTTGTTTGCCGTTGGAAAATTAAGTGCCTTCGCATCCTCACCACTCGAACTATATATGGCTATTCGTTGTTTTTGTTATCATTTCTTATCCAAAGTCTCACTGAGTGTCAAGATGAAGATAACTTGGACTTTGATGTACGTGAGTGAGAGAGAGAGAGAGAGAGTTCCTCTACTTTTTCAACCTTGCCCTGCCTGTTGATGTTTATGTTTAAAATTCATCATGATGACCACCACGGAAAATCTATATTATACAGTGTAACGTGTAACATTGAAGGTGTACGTCGCTGTCCAAATATATGCACTGCTAACTGCTACGGAATAAAAGTACGCATACTCACCTAATTAGGTCGTACAAGGAGGTACAAATTTTTAAAATATACAGAAGATATTACATATACACTTGTCATGCTCTAGTCATACTTTTACATATATGTAACACTGATTGGTATCCGATTTCTGGGAATAACGTTATTTTATAGAACCGCACTCGTCAGTGTCGAGGACGTGAATTTTGACTTTAGTAAACAAATCTATCATCCCACAGTTGTATAACTTGTAAGATGTAGATATGTATAATCAGTGTACGCAGAATACACTATTGTACATTGTATTCGTACCGTCGCAAGTGTAATGATTAAGGATCATGGGGTGCATTGTTTGGCGACGATTACAGTAAGGTATAACCTGCAGGGTATTTCCGACTTGGGGCATCACACAGGATGGAATAAATAAATACACACTAATTGGTTCCTGTCAATACATTTTAGGTAATCTATTTTGCTAGTCTGAGCTTATGAAAATACGAAATACAACTATTTAAACGAGTATCCCTGAAGCCTGCAGTAAGTGTACATTAGAGTTTCATTTACCATTTTCCCTATCCAGCTTCATATGCTTTCATTTGTAAGGTTTATTACATGCCAATAATAAACCTAATAAAGCTTGTTTATAGCTAAAGTGTTTGCAAATTAATCCTATAAATGTTTCTGGCTGTCCCACCTCGTTAACACTGGATAAGTCCATAGAATGCAAAGGAAGTCCCAAGATTAAAGTCGTTTAGAGGCATACATTAAATGAAAGACTTTGTTTATGAGGTGATGAGTACTTTGTGTATGGTTGTTTATTGAAATGCATACATAAGACATTCATCATCTCGTTTTGCTCATGTCAGTGGAGTGCAATCAATGAAATGACCACCACCTTAATCATTCTCAAGTGCCCTACCGAGTGTTAGATGCTCATTGTCGTTTACAGCACTGAGTGAGTGATCGTATGTATACACAATAATGAAGACTATACGAATGGGAGACAGGTCATAACTTATGTATACTTACTCAAAGGTCCATAAAAATCAATGAGCGGCAGTCACAGTAGATATACATAGACACCATAGGTCATTTGTACATGGGATTATGTATATTGGTGGTATTATGTCGATGATGATAATACCATTATTATTTTGTCGACAAATCATTCAAAGAAAAGAGAGGCTCTTCACAATTATTTACTGCACATAACCTATATGTATTATTCATGCGCTAAACTCGGTTCAAGACTACCGATCTCTAGAAATTTTACTTCTTTATTGCCTGTAAAACACGTTTCAAGGTATGAATATTTTCATCCGCTTTGCAGCCCATCAATATTTACAAACTCTTTACCTCTTCACAAGATACTTGCGCTATGTAGAATGACTAGCTAACTTTCCATACACGACTATCTTTATATGATCTAGCAGCAAATCAGACGAGGTTACCGGCAATTAGGAAAACATGGCAAATGATATGAAGCCGCAATAAAACTCCACATTTATAACAACTGGACATATCTTCCTTACTGTCCAAAAAATAAATTATTATAGCAAAATGTTGTAAATAATAATAATAAAAAATATAGTAACACGTAAAATATAATCGCCTTTAAAAAGTGTGGGAGGTTTAAGCATAGGCATGTAATTCATGCTCATCTCATTACCTCTGAATAGACGTAATTAGATAATAACTGGTGCATATTTTACTTGAAACTCTGTCAAGTATCAATAAAAGTTTGTCGTTACCACTGTAGTTAATATTTATAACATATGACAAGTGTAATAGGAAACCAAAAGATGTGTAATTGTGATTTTGTAAATTTGAGATGTAATCTATGTCACTTATGGTATATCGCATGCATGACAGGTCATTTTAAATACCTACTATTACTATTAATTTATTTTCGTACCCATGCCTACACTATAGCTTGATCATACAAGACCTAAAGGTTAGTCATTAAATAGGAATTACACAATTAAACTATACGTAGCATAATCTTCCACCAAGTCATTTAACCTTCATTAATATTCTGCAAGGGAGATGACAATCAAGCTCTTGATGTACTTGTGAGCAAAAACACTTGTACACACAGTACAACATTATTTTAATGACAAAATCTGTCCCATTCAATGATTTGATATTCCACAGGAACAATTGCAAAGTTATAGAATCCGGGTTTATATGATATTTTTCGAAGAAAGATAAACCTCAAAATGTACCAATTAAGATGCGGGCAAGGTGTTACGAAGCGTTAAATTAAAAAACCAATTCGCAACAGTAAGAAGTTTCAAAAATTAAATAATGAAGACAAGCGTAGTAAGCGAAACCGAACTTTAAATAGACTTGACTCGTGTTGTTTACACAAATCGTTGAGAACAACAATCGTACTCACAAGTACAAACAATAATATTTACATGCATGAGTAGAGTAATTAGGGGTAACGAGTGTACTAGAAAGTAATTAAGGTAACTCATCTGATCAAATTTTGGACTGAAGGTCACAATATCAAAATAAATTATTAATCAGACGAATGATGGTACATATATAACTGGAATCAGTGAATATTACTTGCTTGTATACCTGTTTGTATCGTACTTACGTATATAAGTTTAAAAATCTTGTTATTTTAGATGCATAACCACTTTGGACAAGCATGGATTTGTTATTTATGTCTGCTATCACATACTACATAAAATGCCGAAACAATGCATGCTGAATCATGAATGATGTCACTGAGTCTTACTGTAATTTTAGCAGCAACTAGGAAAACTTAAATTGCCCATTGTTTTTACAATATTGAAAAAATTGGTTTAATACAATTGACATACTGAGCAACATTCATCGACATTACGTAAACACCTTCAGAAACTATATGTTTCTACACACAATACCAAGGAAACTTTGAGTGCACATTATTTATGCTGCAAAATTCACTCCGAATCCTAACTTTTCAAAGTTTCAAACTGTACAAGATTTTCAAACTGTATAAGAATGTGATATTGTATAGGAATAAATCTCTTCACCCCATAAAAATTTATCACCTTCATGAATAAAGCCTCACGAGTAGCTAATAGTTTTTGCATATAGAACATGATGTCCATACAGCTATTGCTGTCGACACAATTTTTTTCAAAATTTCTGTAATAAAGCTACAAAGGAAATCCGAATGGTTTATGCATGTTCTTCTCGGGTGTGAATGGAGATTGAGGTAATACAAATGCAACTTATTGCTTACCGTCCATGCAATGCATATATTTCTTGTCGTTCATGACTGAATGAACAGCATAATTTTTATGAATGCCACATGAAGGTAAAATCAGATTTTTGCATACTTTAGTTGTTAAGGTCAAATTACAAAATATACTGAGAGCGATTACTAACAGTACATTAAACATTGTTCTGGCATACCTAGCTCATCAGCGTAAATACAAATTCGTGAGGGAGTATAAAACGGGAATACGACATTAAAAACGTGCGGGTTACATGTACATAAGATGTGTTTATTAGATTCTTTATCATGAAAATATTGTCATTGGTGCTAATGCTTCTGTCCTCTTCCACAACAACAACACAATTTCTATACTAGTATACCAAAGTAGGTACGATAGTAAAGCGTTCAAAACGTTGCATGTACTCCAAATTCTTATACAGTCCATGCAATTGCACGTGAATTCTTCCTTTCAGGATCTTAGATAAATGATGATGTTGCTTCAACTTCAACTGCAAGCGTGCAGTACACCATATGAAAAGAATATGTTCGAATTCCTTGGTACCAGCCAGCACATTGCCCATAGTACGAACATGCTGCAGCTGAACGAAACATTCTGGAATCTCGGTAAATGCCAACGCAACGGTAAGAATATAATAATATGTTATTAAAGAAGGAAGTTCGGTGAGGCAGATGCACTCGTTTAAATTGTGAATATTATTCTTACTGAGTGCAAACATATTACATACGTATGCTTACGAATGGTCACTTAGGAATCATATTTTGTATATGAATACGAAGCATAATAAACACTATATAGTCCAACATGTGTGTAATCAGAAATGCTCTTCTTACAAGCTTGAATTTAAATATTATAGACTTTATTATTACGCTTAATGACAAAGAGTTCCGTACACAAAATTAGTACTTACGTAAACCAATATTTTACGGGGATTACTGGGCATCAAATATATATGTATATAGATATATATCTAAGGAAATATTACAGAAAAATTTACATGACTACAATTTGCTATTGAAAATACAGCCTAGGAACTTAGTAGCCGAAATACATGTTCAATGCAATAACACTAAATATTACTGAAACTTAGGAAACACTCCATTAGAGTGTATAATCCGGGAAATAAGTACAGAAATCGTAATGCAAGTATGTATGGATATAATAATCTCAAGATATATTTCGGAAATATAAAAATATTTCAAATGGCAATGGCAATTGAAAACAAGAAGTTGCGTTACAAATGTACTCACTCCTATATATGTATCACTTGCTGAAAAAACAACATTATATAGAAACTAAATATTGTTTGAATACATTCATACAGAATGTGTTGAATAGTTGATTAACTGAGACGCTAAGAGGAAGAAGCGTGGAAAGTTATCTTTGTCTCAGTTTGCTTTGCACTTGTAGTACCTAAGTTTTCATATCACAAAGTTTATTTTTTATGACTCGAATTACGTTACGATATTTAAACTCAACAAAGAGCTGGGATTCCGCTAATATCCTAGCATCAATTTCACACAAAATACCACTGTTTCATTCCTTTCCTATAGTATGTATTAAATATAAAAATACAGCTGGAGATAGGTTCCATCGACGATCAATCCTACACAAATTTGCACCTATGGATAGATGAGTCCATCAGTTCTTAAATTATTACATCAATACACGCACAAAAAACGATTGAATTGTACCAAATGCTACAATGTAAATCGCTGAGGATTCAAGTCAATAACAAAACCACCCCCTTTCCACGTGCCTTGCCTTTGATTCCTTCTCCTCTTAATATTTTTGGGTTTTAGTAATCTAATAGATACTTTGGGTCCTGTGAGGCCTAAAAGACCTATGGAATTCTCATCGGGCTTCTTTGACCAGTTAACAAAATGGGTGTGATAACGAAGTCCATGTTCTTCTAGTGGATTGAATTCCAAACCCCACAGAAATCTTAGATTAAGTTTGATATCATGTGTACTAAAATACCATTGGGCAAACGACCCCGTTCTTCTAGTAGGAATATCCAGAGTAATGGTTCTAGCACCAAGTATCTGATCCCCTGTTATGAGAACTGTGTTTCGAAAAACACGAGTAGGTGTATCCAAACCTCTAATGACCTTGTCGTTGTACTCCAGGTATTTACAAGAGTCGAGAATCCTCTCATCATTTGTGTCTTCCGGGTTGAAATAGTTATCGTGTAGGTGTTCGTGAGGACTTACAGGCCGCAAGTACCTACCAGTTGAAGTTATCACTTGAAAAGAGGACATTCTGTACTCAATGAATGCCAATGCTGATTTACTTCGTTCAGCTACAATCGCATTTCTCGCAATTGCCTCCTTCGCATCAGGATTGTCAACGGTTCCATAAATCTTCTTCTGCTTATTAGTCAGACCTCCCTTACTTAGGCCACGAAGTTCCAAAATCACTACACAGGGAAATAATAAATACATCGTATGTTAGTTCTACCAAAAGACCACAAGGAAAGCTTGCTGTTAATGGTGGCAGAACTTTAAACACACTTTTCACTGCTTAAATAATGTTACTGCATGCACACATAATACCTTGACCTAATACCTACCTATATATCATCATAACGTAACATTAAGTAAATGACCAGGACCGTATTACAGGACGTATGCCATAATCAATATTGATTACACTTAACAAAATATATTGAAGAGAAAACCAGTTTCCGCAAAGATTTATACAGAAAATTTTCAGAATTAAGTGCTACGAAGGAAGTATACAGAGAAAAATCAAGTCTAAAACATGGGAGGTGTCCATAAGAATTAAAAACTTTTATTGAAAGAATGTAAATTGAAATTTGAACTCGTTGTGTGTCGAAACCTTGAGAACATATATTATGGTATGATTTAATAGAAAACAATAAATTGAAGACATTGAACTTGTTGAAATGTGAAAACGTAAGTCGACACACGTTCCATCTCCCTCTCATTCCTCCCTATAGTTTAGTGAGTCCCATCGACAACAAGTGACGATTAGGATAATACCCTGTTTACTTTAGCATTAATGAACTTAAAAATCAACTTTTTTCTTTCAAATACTGGCAAGTCGATCATCACAACCTTACGTCTCATAAAGTATTTTTATGACACTCTACGTCATGTGAATGGGTAAAAATGTGAGAAAGAGAATAGTATACCAACACTCTAAAATATAACTCGGATTTTCGCCTTAAACGACCCAAGTGCCTATACACAAATAACAAGAAGTCTACCTAAAGAAGATCTCTCCACAACATAAATAATACAACTGTAATAAAAATTCCGTGACAATAGTGCAACTAGTGATCGTAAAAATATTATCTATTGGAGGATAAAAGGATAAAATTTCCCCTTCAAAGCAAGAATCTCCAATTCTTACACATTCATTATTACTAAGGAGATCATTCGCGTCCAGTTAATAAACGACACCGGAACAGGTTTATGACTTGTGGAGATTATTCCTAACAAAACAATAAATGTAAAGACTTTTAACATGTACATGCGGCAAAAGCAGGATCATTTATTTGAACAGCGTGTTGGTTCAATTTTACATCCAATGAAATGAGATTTTTACATATTCATGCAGATAGACTATGCTCGATCCTTAAGTCAATAATGATATTCGGAATGAAAATATATAATAAAACCAATACCAAAGTTAATTTAAAACATAAAACAGTAGCAATATGTACAAATAAATAGACTGGTATACTCGTAAAGATAATTTTACCGCTCATCCCATTCTGTACTGTTGACCAGAGTCTCATTGATACTTTCATTTGTCGATCTTTACTTAATACAGAGTTATGAACTCTTGAGCACACAGTATTTGTGTACGGTGAGTACTTCCCTAGTTAACCTTCACTCATGTTGATAGTCAAAATCCAAAGAAGTCAACGTGGAACCCGTGTTAATTCTATTTACGACAATACATACTCAAGAATGGACATTCTAAGCTTCGCTTACATAAGCACTCTTGCTAAGTAGTTCAAACGCGGATGTAGCGCTTGCATCAGTAACACCTTTCAGTCTACCAACTGCACACAGAAATGACCATGAATGAATATGCTAAAAATACACACCATGGTTGAGAACGTGTGAAATCGATCCGTTTATAAGTCAAAAGAAATGATGACAAGAGATGAGCCGACGGTAGAAGAAGCATGCTCCCCTTAAAATAATTAAGCTGCTCACAGTCATAACCTTCACAAGTTGGTATCACTCTTACCCTGGCGAGCACAACTTGACCTCAATATATAATAGTGATGCCATAATTGCGTAGTATTGGTTTCAGAGCAGAAAAAGATATGTCTTAGTGATTCAAATTATTAAAAACAAAAAGCTGTAAAGATGTCAATGCTAGAATTTGCATCCCAACACTGGATTTCTAAACTAATTAACTGTGGTAGAGCTATAATGAAATGCATCTGTTAACAAATGAAAACAAATTAATTCATTACCTGTAACAGGTAGGTAGAACGGGTACCTCAAGTGTGGTATAAGAACCTCGATGATGTTCAGATCACGAATTAAACAATTAGTGTCCAAAACCACTCTCTTAGGACAAACAATTAATTCCGTAGGATAGCCATACTCGGCCATTAGAACCCAAAGCTGCAAAGCAAAATGAGAAAAATCGTAAGTTCCAATAACTGGTTCATACATACTGCAGCTCATAATTATGGCAGCAATTTCAATATGCACAAATACAATGGACGGCTCTTGAAGTAAATTATTTAGATTCACACCTTCGAAGTGCATAACAACATCATAGGCAGAATGCAGTTTTAATAGTATAAACAACGGAAAAGTATGCAACAACTGAAAAAGATGATACCTCGTAGTTAGGCATTCGAGTACGTTTAGGCTCCTTTGGCTCACGGCTACTCTCAGAAGACGCACTTTTCTTCGGTCTAATGATATAGCGCCCATTATTACAATCACCGGTTCGGTTGTTTGACTTTGGTCTCCTCATCTTCCTCTGTTTGAGTAGGTGTGATACAAGTAAATTCCTCGATGTCTTTGTCACTAGGTGTTGGTAATCACTCTATAAGCAATACGAAGAACAAATTAATTGCATCATAAAAAATAAGGAAACCAGTAATTATGAAATTTTACGATACAATATTCTAATAAACTAAACTGTACGCTAAACTGTATGTAAACTGCAGATATTTTTTTATAACCGTGATTGGTCGTAATAATTGAGAACCGTTACATGTGGTTGGCATTTACCATACAGTGACGCACCGAGTGTACCACTGACTGACCATATATGTATAAGCTTTAGAATCTATGCTGGGAATTTGCAATGCACTCCTGGTTAGAAAGGAAAACATCCTCAACAAAAAAGAATCGTACATACAACAAATCCACAGCGAACGCTACATATTCTCAGATCCAATATAATGACTGATAGAAACAAATCTTCCTCCTTGACTCTTCATCAGATCAAAGGCCACGTTTGCAATTTAACGGCCAGAGCAAATCACATAAAAACCCAGAAAAGACTACCCGTACAATGACCTCATCTCTCCTGGCAGTAGCTAATATGAAAAAAAACTAAAACTAACAATACGCGAAAGTCCACTGCAGTAGAATAGTAGTGTTGCAAGACATGAATCTTCATGCGGCACTTAAAACGTGGTTTAATAAGACAAGTGACGAATTTCCGCTAGAATAAAAGTTATTTCTACATGTATAACTATTACTTGATTCATCCTTATCATGCTAAATGACTGAAGTTGTATTATTTTCGTATAAAAAAAGATGCAAATCTGTATACAATTTTAATAACAATTAGGTTGAAGTTTACTATTATGTTTAATTTTTATGTTTGAAAGCAACGTTTCGGACAACTATCATCTACCCTTCAACAGGTTCAAGCATAAAATCAAAAACTATCATTACAAAATGTTTAGCAATTTTTAAGGTTAAATTCGGTATTATTTGAATATACTTCATCCACAATTTTGCTATTTTCCCTTCAGAAACTTCACAACAATTTTTTTCAAGTTGTATTATTGAAATGCATAGGAAGCACATAGGAGGGCGGTAAAACCGTCAGCGAAAATAATAATGTAACAAACAAAGCGGATTCAGAGAAAATAGCACCAGAAAAAATGCATAACTACCCGCACGGTACCTCTCTCAAGCCGCAAGAGTCTTTTGATTCCTTATCCCATTGCACTATCTTCGCTAGGCTTCTGTACTGGTTTACTTTGTTCCAACCGTCAACTTCTTCCAAAATTTTTACTTTCGTACACAGTTGTTCACCAAATTCGCATAACCTTACCAATCGGATGTAAAAAAACGCCGCTTCCTGTCATCACACACAATTCTTAAATCAGTTTCCTTTGAACATCAATCATAACACGGCTTTATTATAAGGTTCTTCATCTTTTGTCATTGAAATTCATTGCGTATTTTTAACAGCGTACTGAGAAGCAACATGTAACATACATAGAGACACAAAATCTGTCGTAGCGAGTTTCAATGTCCCTAAAGATGAGTACATGTACTATACATACTAAAATAAACTCAGTTCACTTCTTCACACCTTACTACTTGAGTATTTAAAATTCATGCTTACCGGATCCGCATCTTCATTCATAAAAAATTCACAGTTCATCAGACTGTTTGACTCGAAAACATTAAATCCAGCTAGAGCAGCATACTCAGGTAATTTTCCCATCGGCTTGGAGTATCTGATTGAACGCACATTTTTGCAATGCGGGAACAGATGAGGAAATCGAAAAACCACAATTTCAATTTCGTTCATCAGCTCTGCAAATTTCTCCCATACGTCGTCTTCCTTATCAGCTAAATTGTCCATTTTTGACTTCATCAAGCGTCTGTATTAATTAATATGTATAAATCAATAAAAGAGAGAAAGAGAGGAGGACAATTCATTAGCTAAGGTTAGTGCAAAAAACCTGCAGCGGATGCGGAACCTCATTCGCTGATGAGGCTAGGCTAGATGTTCATTTGAACCGAGGTATCATCATCAAGTTCAATAATCTAGATCAAATGCACCCGGAAAGGGGACTAATTTCCACAAAAGCGCACAGGTTATATGTACCCATGTATACAAAGCAAGTGAAATACAAAAAAAGTCACCCCTCTTTTCTATCGAGTGGCTGACATTTAGATATACTGTGTGCACCATTATTGCAGACACTTTTTACTGATTTGTCAGCTATATGCTCAAAAGCTTCCCTCCCATTGTAGTTATAAGTGACAAAATAAATGACAGGAATTACAAGATAATTTCATGTCTTTTTCCCTCTGTATTCCATAATATAAATTGGGACGTTGAAGAATAAAATAATATACTTGTAGATACATATCTCTGGTATTATTTCACTAGCAAGTTGTGGTGATAAACATTCGCCCGAGGGTCTCACTCTAAACATTATGCAGTCAGTAATAAATGTCTAATGTGCATAAGGAGTAGAGAAGATTAAAGATGCAAAAGGGCGGCTATAGGACACAAAAGTTCGACGAAGTACATACATATCTACCTCTTTGAAAAAGAAAAAGCTTCGTATGGTCATCAACGTATGCATATAAACCTGCTGAGATAACCTATTTATACTTTTATTATTGTAACGCGTCAAAGTAACAACTATAATAGAAAAGGTCTAACGGGAGACGAAAGATGATAGAAGTACAGAAAACTGCTTTGGAAAGACATATGAGAAGTGTCTTCACTCGATTCAGATGATGACGATAAGACGAGAGAGCTATGCCGCTACATCATGAGATTGAATGCGAAAGGAATGCGAACACGATGAAGATCAAGTTCACAAGGAAATTACATTTTTACAGTTGTGTTTTTCTTCCGGCAGCCAAATACTATATGCCTTGAAATTATCGATGGACTTTCTCTCCAATTCTAATTCTTTTGATCCTTCCCTTTATTCAACCAATTATAAAACCAAAAGAAACGAAAATCATTCTTGACATTGCGTAACTGCAGACTGCAGACCCTCTTTAATACCGAAATGCGACCGCAGCTACCACGAACATAAATATGCTAAATTGTAAGTACGATTATAAAAAAATTCCTCAAACTGTATTATTATTGCATAATATTTGCATAATAACTCGAATTGATTTCCCATAAAACCCAATGCATGTCCACTCTAGCCCTTTCTTTAAACATTAAATGCTCTGATAACAGATTTCTTTTACTTAAAACTGTTAATATGACTAGACATGTGTCCAGTACCCCCAACGTCTGCTATAATTCATCCGACAACAACCCGATGAGAAACTCTACAACGACATTTATGCCAGGAAGCTACGGATAAGAGCTAAAATATGTACTAGCATTCCAATGACACTCACTTAGACTTAAGTGTAAGCTGTCGAAAGTAATAACTCAAGGCAGTCGTTAATATGTATTCGAATGATAACTTTCACAGAACTTATATAAACTCGATGGAAATCTTTATGGTACCGGATTGATAATTTGTTTAAGCGGAGATGAGAAATCTCCTAACCTGTTCAACCTGTCACCGCCCCTAGAAGTGCATTAGCTCCAGAGTAATAAAAATAGTAGCACAGGTATCGAGTAGGTAAACACAGGCATTCAAACGTAAAAAAATATAATAGATGGATAGGTACTACAGAATAGGTACTACATATTACAGATCACATCATTTAGCTCTTCATTTATCAGCTCTTCCGTAATTTATATTTATATTTTCAATCAATACCCCTCTTTTACAACTATTGGCACTTACAAGGAATGTTGTAATTAACGGCATTTATGCCGCTGATTATGCGCAAACATAAAAATGTTGTTTTCGCACGAAATGCAACCAGCTTATATTCTTCCGCGCTTTAGGAAGATATTCATAATTTTTCCAATGTATTAAAAACATGATCTGTGACTTTGCGAACTGCAAGGGGAATACTTCCATGTTGAGAGTTACTACATCATTTTTTCTTTTTTACGGTGAGTATGTGTAGAAGACTACGATGTAGATCTAGGTAATAAACTGATGGGTGGTAATTATTACGAACCCAATAGGTATGTTGGTATACATTACCTATACATAGATACAACTGAAAATGCACTTCCTGCACAAGTGTAGGTAATTTTAAGGGGCACTGTGAAACCCTGCGGTAAAATCTAGGTACTACAATGAAATGATCTCAATGGCAATACCTACATACAAATATAGTAATCCGCCTGAAGTATTTTTCAAGATCAGTGTAGAAAAGCAAGGTCGGCCGGCCACCAGCAGGCTGATGCCAGAATAATTAAAACCTCTTCTTCTTAGCTATATAACAGCAATATAATAATAATAATAATATCTACAAGTAGTCACAGGAGCTAATCTGATTGTTGTGTTAATATTTGCATTTTCTTTTACAGCTGCCGTTGCACTGAACAACAACTGAGCAATCAACCTTCTTAAATGTTCTGTAAATACCCACTCCCTTCACCATTACTTTTGTGAATTTACCTCTTATTATTATTGTCTTATGTATGTACATGGATGCCACACAACGTATCATCAAAAGCTCTGGGGAGGACCAACATACGGAAAATATAGTTTTAGTAACTGACGGTCGTAACCCTTTTGATACTAGAAGTCTATAAAAAACTCATCATTTCGACGTGAAGAAGAACGAAACGCCACACTTTTATTATAGAAGGGCGAAAACAATTTATGTACTTGCTGTGGTGTGTTTACTATTTACCTTAGTAGTGACAAATCAAAGTAAACAACTATCCTCAAAGGGTTTTATGACTCAATTAGCTGTCTTTGTATATACCGCATGGTGCTTTTTGGCACATGATCTTACAATCTTTTGACATCTCTCACAACACTATAAAACATTGAAAGAGCACATGAACAAATTTTACTCACCTTATACAGAAAACTGGCCTTTTTCTCGTTGTAAATGCCCAGAGCTGGGAATTGTTTCGGAGCCATCCTTCCCAAAGCTGTAAATTTAATTTATAACAACAAGAGAAGCTATTATACCATACTACATATTATAAAATTGCTTTAACTACGTTATCTTTTACTACATGGCGATTACTAGATTGTACATATGTATATATATATGAATGTAATTGCTTAAATTAAATGTTACAATAATAATAATAATAATAACATAGTAATTCATAATACAGATAGAAGTAAAAGACATACAAAAAGCTTCCAGACATAGAAAGTTTCTTAAGGAAAAGCAATACTACAAAAGAACTAAACTCACGCCGTATGCATGTACATAAAATTGCGTGTGCAGTGCTGACTCTGAATGGTATTTAAGTTAAAAAGATAAAGTATACTAACACAATGTGATCTTCACTAACTCTGTTAGATTGTACTTATCCAACTACACAGAATACATATGCCTATACCTATAGGATATATTACAGAAATAAAAAACGGTCTTTTCTATAAAAATATACACAACATTATTACCTGTACACCAGCTACCATTGAAGTTAAAAGAGGATTTTTCCAATCACACAGCCGCATTGCCTTACTTAAATGTTCTGCTAAGAGACTAAACATTTCAAGTCCGAAATCAACAGCGACATTCTCCATATGTTGAGCATCATCAAACCCCGCGACATGCTTATCATTCGTAGCGACTTTCCAGTCCGGTGGAACATGGGCTGCAAAAAATAAGAAATACAGTAACGGAAGCTACTTCATCGAAAATTGAAGGAAACCGTGTCAAAATTCCTAAACTAACTTGAACATTTAGCAGAAAGAATTTTGAACGAATGAATTTATGAGAATATGCTGATACAACAACTAATAAATAAAAAGTAAAAGGAAACATGAGCTGGAATATATCACAGCATGGACTCTAACTTATGAAAGAAACGAAACCGTAACCGTAAACATAATACCCATTCCTTAACAGTATAAACTTCTTCATCTTAACTGATTTATTTACAAGTGATGCTGTTGAGGATCCTTTCAACCCTCTTATTCATACATTCATCGCACAAGACAGTCCATCTTGAAACAATAATTAGCCATTCAGACAGTAACAGAACGTAATCCAAGCTGGACGGTAACTTAAAACGCATGAAAAACGGTAATTGTTATAGAAGAGGGAGAGAGAGAGAGACAAACGGACAGATTAGAAGGACGGAGATTTTGAAAGAAGGGACAAGCCATTGTCTCTTAATGACAATTTCATCACGCCGGACATTGAACTTGCTGTTTTCTGCGTAAATGCTTCAAATAATATTGTAAGCCTGCAACAATCAAGCCTATATAGCTGGCATTCCCAGATAGTTCCTTAATTCCATTCCAACCTTGATTATATAATACCATAACTAACAGCAAGAAAAAGGATCTCCATGTGGGGTTGCATTTTATACTCCGATAATTTAGAATAAATATAATTGTGGACCAACTTCGTCCTACTTTCCACAAATTTGTATTACACTCAAAAAATCCCCTGTAATGATCATTAACATTCAAATTGCATTTATCCAATCAGTTAATTTCACCCCTTTTATAAATTAAAAACGTTTTTGACCCACCCTTTATACTAGTTAAATTCATCTTTTGGTTACGTTGTCTTTGCTGGATCTTCCTTTAATAGTTCTCTCTTATACATATACTATTTCGTCTTCCTGTCATTAATCTGTACGTGTACATAGATACAGTTTATAGGAGTGGTGGACATATGTGCCAGCAAGGATCGCAAGTATGTGAAATGTGAACTACACACATACATGGATTTTATGCAGTTACCTAATGATTATGTCATCTGGCATTCTCAACGGAGAAAAAAATCAGGTATGACCGCGGAGGTTGGTTGATGGGCAAAGTCCCATCAACCTAAAAAATCATTGTAAACCACCTTTTACATAAGACAGAACGGCATAGTAGATTAGCTGTATACAGCAACCTCAATCATAATTTTAACTGTCACTTTGAAACCAATTTAGTAGTTCGAGAATTCGGAAAGCTTCACTTCAAGAAAAAATATAGATGTGACATGACAGTGGGAGAAAAATTAAATATAGTGTTAATAATAATTATTATTTAATACTTTATAAACTACATATACCTATATAGATATTCATTCAATGGCGTAGAAATTGTCTACATTCCTATAAACCATTGAGTCTGATGTTTAAAAGAAGTGGTATGCTATGCTATAGTCTTTTAAGCTAGTATAGTAAAGTAATAAGCTTGAGACAAGTGACTTTTAAGAGTACTGTGAGTGAGTGTCAGTGAAATTGTATCATTATATTGTTTTGCACATGATTTGTTTTCTTGCTCGCAAAAGAGTTTATTATCATGTCCACAGTATACAGTCATCATCACACTCACACGACGCAATGGTTTAATAAGAATTTACTTTTTCGTCGTCGTCCGTCTGTCGGCAAAGCATATATTATAAGAGCGGCGGTTGTATGTAAATAGTAGCATGGAAAATTAGCGTGATAAGCAACCCGTTGAATACAGTAATTACATGCTTTGTGTTTACAAAAGAGCTCATCCGCCCAAATGTGCAATAAATGCATGTAAAAGATGTATATATGAAGGATTGAATGTGTCAAACATACTTTGGTTGCCACGTCCTTGTGAAGGTGAGCTGTCTACCTGCTCTGTTTCTTTTTTATCACCTTCGTAAAGCATCATTACATGCGTATTTACCAGAGGCCTGTAGGTACCAAAAGCCGAGAGAGTAAAAGATAAATTGCATAGTACCTAGTTAAAATTCATGGAGCACTGAATTGACGACTCGTCTCTTACACTGAAAACCATGGTTTGAATACAATTGACACTTAAACAAAACCCTAACTCACGATAACCGATTGACTACTCACTTTATATTTATTCAAGTCATGTCGAGATTCACCAATGTAAATATATTCGCAAACAGCAAACACATCGCAGTCTCTCAAACGCTATAGTATACTACACTTAAATTGCACAAACATCTTTTACTGTAGCAGTAAGTAACCTCATGCATGTTCATGTGGTCACGGACATATCATATAGCCGTACATAGAGATGCACATATATAGAGATTCTGAGTATTAAGATAGAGATACCAAGAAAAATAGTATGAGAGTACAAAACGTAAGTTACGGTAAATTCCTAACATGTTACGTATCAATTGAATAAAACGTTTATATAAAAGATAATCGTTGAGCCAATCTATGATTCGGCTATATGACAAAAATATGAATTCCTCGAAGGATTTTTTATGCAGCCGTTAAACTGTAATTAACTACGTACTTGTACGCCAACAAAACAACCATTTTCGGAGTAGCAAGTTCATCAAACCTACAGTTTTGGTTCTTTACCTTGATTTTTTTCAATACACATAATATCAGAAAATTGTTGAATATAATAATAATTTCTAGCTAACAAACAACAAACAAGTTTACATATTACTTTTAAACAAGCAAGAATGTACAGGGGAAAGTTCTTCTACCCTGCCTGCCTGGGAAACCGTGTAGAGCACGAATCCGGTTTAGCATATAGCTTTTTATAGCTTCAAATGAATTGAGCTCGTAGTCTGGTATAAAATAATTTTAATAAGCTATTAAATTTCATTATGTATAAGCATTTGACTATTCATCCAGAATTTATGCAGTTATAATAAATTCTGCCAGCAATTCCACTTTTTGCAACGACACAACCTATGTGATTGCAAAACTTACAAACAGGTAATTATTCTAATGCAAACCAGGGACTTATTGACGTCCTCTCATAAGAATCGTGTTTCCACTTGTTTATGTATATCCGGAAAATTAATACAGTTATAAACGAAGTGTAGATGCTACATATCATCATTCTGAGAGAAAAAAACAAATTAAACTTATACTAACCTTTCATCTTTTTGGTGTTCGCAATGCCCCATCCTGGATTCGAACGATTATTGTCTGCAAATTCGTGAACAATAAACCATTATTAATAGAAGTTTTGTTCAAATAAACGAGAGAGTTCATTAGACAGAACCGCGGGATTGTGACCAGTCAACACGAGATTAAATAAAAAAATAATTGCGAAGTACAAATTAATTTTGTTACACTTTTTACAAGTATCACAGAAGCGAAGCACATTGAATATACACGAGAAAAGTTATAACTTCATTAAGGACTTACACTTGGCACCAACAAAATGAATCATATAAACTATTAACGCCGTGATTTGGACGATACGTAATGTTGGTAAAAAATCAGACTTTCTTTTCAGGAGTTCTTCAAAGTAAACTAATACGTCTTCCGCTAGAAATTCCAGGGATTCCAGGCTGCAATATCAATTCAAACACATACTTCAACATTCATGCAGGTTGTTACAGAAAGCAACGACTAACAACGCATATATCATTAGAGAATTTGTCAGTCCATAAAATAAACTAAAATACTATACCCGATCTTTGTGTAGAAAGTTCCAAGCAATACACAATATGCTTGCGAGAATTTCCGATACAATTCTTTGTCATCCTTATTTTGTACATGTTCTTCTTTAGTTTGCGGACGATCATAATCCGGATGCAAAGGCGGCTTAATTTTGTCGTCCGTACTTATCCAATATGTTTTGTACATTTTCCGTCCTTCATACTTTTGATTTTTCCGACACTCTATATGCCAGAAGCTAGTTTCGTGACGGCGGAACTGCAACAAACAATAACACCGTGAATTCAAAACAAATGATAATCGCTAATGACAAGTGAATGAACTGTTGCATATTTGCAAATTTCCCGTAGGTTTACGTGACTGTAGATTGCACGCTTACATATACGGAAATATATGTGGAAGTTGTAGGGATAAGATAGAAATAAGGACATTAGCAGTTCAATATTAAATGAATTATGCAGGCTATTTACATGCATTAAGGGTAGTAGGTAGTACGTTTAGTTCATGAAGGAAATATTGCAATTCATTGGAAGCGTTAAACAGTATAAAACAATGGTGCCAGCGACCTCTAGCACATAAAAGTGTTTAAAGGCGCAATAAACACATTCGCTAAACACGATACAACATAACTATCATAATTCTAATGTGCCCGTGCATTTCAGATTGAATGGGAAATATTAGAATCAACATCCAAAAAATTGTTGTCGTAGAATAAAATTGGGATTTCACTTTAAAATATTAATGGCACTTACATGCTTCGATAAATCGTCAAACAATTCGAGTAGTTCTTGTCGAGACGCCTCCCCTCCTTCCAAGCATTGCGCCCTGACGAAATTGTACGTTGTGGCAATGACATCGTTCTACAAAGCAATTATGGGAATAAATTTTATCATTAATTTCAAAACCACACATGCAACAGCTACAAGGTCGTTAAAATAGAAAACATAATTAAATTCCAGTCTTACCTGTGATTTATGTACTATGGCCAAATTATGAAAAGCTCGATATTTATCCGGTATGAGCTTAATGGATTTGTCGTAGTAGCTGCAAAGTTAACAATATCTCAAAAGATCAAAATCCGACAATTTCCCGTCATCTAATTCATTCAATATACTTCCGTTGCCTACACATGCAGGTACGGGTAAAACAAAAACAAATACTCTGAATGGCTTACTAGATAGCTCTTTCAATAAGCTGTTTCTTAGACTCCAAGGCGTAAGCATGGCGATGCAAGTCCGCTATATAAGTGTAAAGCTTGTACGATGAAGAAATAATGGCATCCTTTTTTGAACTTTCCAGGCTGGAGTATTTCAGTCCCGATGTAATTTCAATTCCCAACATTGACTCATATACTTGTAAGATCTCCTTGAAAGTGTTAACCCCCTAGAAAAAAACAATAGTACCGTCAACTGTCCACAATCAATAATAATATGTAACTACTCTAGTACTAATATAATAATATATAATATTACTAAATACTAAAACTCCGAAAATAATTGGAAAAACTCTGAAACCCCGAGTAACTAACATGCTTGAATATATCTTGCATTCGGTGTTTGACTTCCTCCGGATGGGATGACTTCGGTTTACTCTTAAACCTCAAAGCATGAAAGACATCGTAGTAACCTCTCATCCACAGGCGATAGTCCACATTTTGTTGTTCGGACTGAACCACATCCTTCTGAATGAGTTGCAGGGCGACCGTGCCGAGAAGCCGTCTAAAAATTCCAAAAAATACACAATCACAATTAATTACATAATATAATAAAACAATTTAGTATTTAATCAATTATCATTATTATCATATTATTAATTCAACCTCAGTTCCAAAATAAAAGTCCATTTCTGAAGCACGTGCGCGTAAGAATTAGACGAATTCGTAATCCCATAAAGGCATTTCTCAATTTGTTTGTAAATTGTTAATAAGGCTTCAAAAGGTGGATTTCTCTTAATCAAGCCCTCCAAAGCAGCAATTACTTCACCATTTGTTTCAACTTGTTTGCTCATGATATTACAAATATTTTTTTATTATTATTAATTATTGAGACGCAGATTCACGAATACAGGAAAGGAAGTGACGAGAAATACTTAAATTAAAGGAAAATACGTCAGGATAATGCACGACTAAATAATAATTCCCACATTTTGCTGGAAGTATTTACCCCATTCTCCAGCAACAATTTAATACATTTTTTTTAAATATTAAATATAATCCTAAAATTAATCTCACAATCCCACAACCATACTCGTCGTTTGTTTTGCAGCAAAGAGACCCACTTTCGTCCAATTTCCTATTCTAAACACACACATTGTCCAAAAATCGCTGAACAAATTTCGCGCCTTTTCAAGGATTGGTCGAAAGGTCGGAGCTGCTTGCTGGATACGCCAATAGCCTTAAAAGAAAGTCGTAGCGATGGAAATTCAAGAACTTTATAGATAACGCTTTTTATTTATTATACTTTACTTTACGTATTAGAAACAATTAGAAAATTAAGTTTAAAACGATTAAACGAACAAAAATCCGGAATATTATTTTTTTCCCTTTTAAAACGAGTAGATTAAAAGATCAAAACGTATTCATCATTTTGTATTCTCCACCACCACCACGCTTCATTGAGGAGAGGACGTTGCAAGTTTTTTGGCTAAAATAATTTGAAGTTATAAATTAATTTTATAAATTAATTATAACATTGTTTAATCAATTAATTAAATTCTGATTTTAATTAGTTTCTTGTTTCGGTATCATTAAGTTATTTTTTTTATTGACCTGCCATCCTAGTTATTAATCCTGTGAAGAATTTATTGAATCTGTGAATTTTTGTGAAATACAAAAGACGTTTTGGTAAGGAAATCCCAAAAATAATTTAATTGAATAATTGTTTATTAATTTTGAGCGTGTCAATTGTGAAGGCTTGATTAAATCAATGGACTATATGATTTTAATATATTTTCTTGTAGAAATCGCTGCGCAAATAGTGGTATTTTAACCTCAATTAAGTGACTGTGTACCAAGGGATTTTAATGTGGGAAATGTCGCGTCATCCGTATCAGCTTCCTGCTAATCAGCCACCGTCAAAGAAGGACAATTCGGTATGATTTTTATGTATCTATTCAGATATTTAATTTAATAAATAATATTAGTTTTCTAGTTACATTTAGTAGTATGTAGTTTAAAGAAAGGAACTTGTTTTTTATGGATATGGATTATAGATAGTGGGGCGTGGATGAGTATGATAAATATGTATGAGGATTTGGGGGCATTATAGTTTTTGTTTTGGAATTTATGAATGTTGGGTATTTGGTTATTCGTTTTATTAAATAATTTATTTAGAACTGATCAAACAGAAAATCTAAAATGGCGAAGGATTTAATAATCGTTCTTGATGGCATTTATTATTATTGTTATTGTGAACGTTCTATAGCCTTCAGCGAGTGGCGAAGAGTATGTGGAGAAGCGGTACCTGATCGTCAATTACTTGCCCCAGAGTTTCACTGAGAAATCTCTCTACAATCTCTTTGCACCGTTGGGACCCCTGGAAAGTGTCAAGCTGATGCGGGATAAGAAAGTAATTTATTATATTATATGTTTAGGGACAATCTAACCATCTCGATGGATCTTAAAATATGGCATGAGAAATACATTCGGTGATAATAAAGATTCCCTTGCATTTTCGATTCATGTAGACTGATTACTCCTTTGGATTTGGATTCGTCAATTACATGGAAGAGCGACATGCCCAAAGAGCTATCGAGCTCTTGAATGGATATGAAATTGAAAACAAGAAAATTAAAGTGTCGGTTGCAGTGCCTTCTTCGGAATTTATTAAAGGTAGCTATACACATCATTCATGTTCAAGTCACTTTACTGAGCTGTTGATTTCAAAATTATGCGTGAGGCTGATCAAGTATGGGATTTTATTATTTTGCTTAAACAGGTTCAAACTTGTATATTTCCAACCTGCCACGAAACATTACCAATGAAGGTCTTGAAAGAATGTTCTGTTCCTTCGGTAAAATTGTTCATAGAACAGTTTTGATCGACAAACTTACGAATTTACCCAGAGGAGTGGGTTTTGTGAGGTAATGATAGTTTGTGCACCATCAAAAAATATATAGACACAGACCTATTACCTCACAGAAAAAATAATCATAATCCTTCCAATTTTCATCTTGATGTCAATCTTTAGATTTTCGAAGCGAGAAAGCGCTCTTGCTGCCCTAAAAGGGATGAATAACGTCGTTCCCCCGGGTGCCACGGACCCAATCCGAGTGAAAGTGGCAGAAGATTATGGCAAGCAAAAGGCCTCGTACGTCGCTGGATTTCAAGCTGGTGCTAATTTGCATAAGAAAATGCACTCTCAGAGTTATCGAAATGAGTACCATTTCTGATTTTAAAGAACCCCTCATTACAGCTTTTTCCTGTTACTTACTTTACCTACTACTATTATTCATTATAAGGATTGATGTTAATACATATAAGACTAAAGCTGATTTGGATCAGGTGTAACATTTCATTCGCCGTTTTGTTCTATTTGTGAAAAATAAATTTTTGTACACAAAATTTCAAGTTGCAATAAATTTTCTAATCTTTATTTATTCATGAGCATTGAGCAGGGTTGCACGGGTGGCATAAAAGTGGCATGACATAAAGTTGGCATAAATTGAAATGGCACAAAAGGTTTTTGCCACTAGTGGCATAAATTCAAAAAATTATTGAGTATTTACAAGTAATTTTTCTACCATTATAAATCTTTTGGTTCAAAATTTGATAGAATGTGCGTATTACAAGTAAAGTGTTCGGAGTTACCTCTATTTACCGTTATTTCGAAAATATTAGTGCTTGTTACAGGTAAAACAGCGTCAATTTTTCCAAATTTTGGAAAAACAAATATTTTGATGTTCACAAAAAATATATTGTCACGATAAAATGCACGAAATAAAATGCCTTCATCAACCATCACACCAAAAAATTGCTAAAAAATGTATTTAAAAAAAATAATTTGTGCCATTTTTGCCATTATGTCAAATGTCATTAATGCCATTTATGCCAGCCTGACATGGCATTAATGCAACCCTGGCATTGAGCAAATACCGACTACGATAGAATTATTTGCCAAAGAAGAAATTTACTACGGTCACTATTATACTGTAAGTATAGATACTATCAACAGTTCACTACAATAATTATTATGCAAGAAGCTTTTCTGGAGAAAATATTTGTCTACATATTTTTAAGTACAGTTTTGTTTCGTATAACTTCTCACAAACAAAATGGAAGTAGTTCAGCCTCCAAAGATTTCATAAAACGTAGTTCCATTGTAGCCAACATTGGATGACGGTTCATCCTGGAAAGTGATGTACATCCTGGTCGGTGGGATGCCCAGCTCATCAGTGATCTTCGCAAAAAGGGCCTTGGAATGTTCTATGTTCTTCTCCTGGCCCAATTCACCGATGGACATCAAGTTGGCAATCGCACAGGGCTCTTCCGTTCCTCCAAAGGCCATTCTCTGGTCCGGAACCAGCGTGACAACGCAGTACTAAAAGTCAAATCAAAAAATGCAATAATTATTCTTAATTTATAAAATTTATGTTTAAAAAATATTTTAGTACTTATAATATATTCATACAATTAATAAAATAATTTATTATTATTTAAAGCTTATAGTACGGAATAACGTGCAAGATATTAAATAATTCCAAATTGAAAAAAATGTAAAACTTGAACTTCTGGTAGTTTTCAACACAGAACTTTGTAATTAAAAAAAGTCAGATGTCAAAACTTACATTTTCCGGCTTTCCAAGAACCTTTGCCACAAAGGTGGAAAGGTCAGACAGAAGTGTTGGAGATATTTTTGAAGATGGGACATTAGTTTCAATGCGAAGGTGTGGCATGATTGCTGTCATAAAACAGGAGTAAATAAAAATAAAATACAAATCGGATCAAAATTATTTCAAATTTTTAATTTTATTAATGCCAAAAGTACGTATATGTTAGATAAAAAATAATTTAATTCCCAAAATACTTACCAACTCAATATATTTTTTTTAGCTTGGAGAATAATAAAATATGATCTGGGACATCCAAAAGCAATTTGTCCGATTGAATGTTGTTGCTAACGAAACTTGTGGTGTTGTGGTTTGTGGTTGCCTAGTTACTACCTAGTTAGTACCTTCATGGAACTGGCTTTTGGATTTCGACGTGGCATTAGCTCTGAACAATCCTGCTGTCTTTTTGTAAACTCCCTGCTGTCCCTGTGATCTCAAGGTTGAGGTTCTCGCTTGCAGGAGACGATTATGCAACATGCAATTATTGCAACCCACCAGGCATACAGTAAATGCATATTTTATGGATTTCCTGGATATTTATTTTATGGATATTTATGGATATATTTTTCCTCCTCATGATTTTTGTTGTTCTGCTGCTGGACAAAGTGACAATCCTCAAATCAATTTTCCATAGAAAACAATTTATCGTTTGTGCCCAAAACCAAAGCGTTTATTTATAAAGTCTTAAGCTTTGCTCATATTCCTCGTTTACGACATTTGTTACAGGAGCAGGATGATAAATAGTTATTAATAAAATAATAAATAAAAAGCAATTCCACTGACATGCTTGATTGCAAAATTAAAAAAAAATGCAGGTAAGTATTTAAAAAACAAGACAGTTAATAAAGGACTTCGATGCACGATGCAAAAAAGTGTCGTATGCATTCGCCAGTTTGCTAAATGAATTGGAACGTTTCTGTTTGCATCGGTGGTGCGGGTCCGTAGAAAATGCCGCGAAGAATCGATCCGTAATTAAGTGGCCAATTAAACCAGTAAATATCAAAGGCAAACTCACTGACAAGATCCATTAGTCCGGGATCTTTTTTCGCCTGCGGAAACAAAATACTATTGTGGTGATTGTCCATGAAGCTTGGTTAATATGGCGTGATATTTTAAATTTAAGAAATGTTACCTGAAATTTAAAAAAAAATTGTAATGGTAGTAAGCTAATATATTTATTTATAGTAATTATTAAATTAAATTATTTAAAAAAATAATACTTTTTCATTAATTTAATTATTCTAAAAAATAATACTTCGTCATTAATTTAATTATTTTAAAAATAATACTTTGTCATTAGTTTAATTATTTTATAATATTTATGATATTTTTAACAACTTTTTAGCAACAAGAACAAAAAATCACTCACTTCAGCAATTATCTCAGCACAGTTAATAGCAGCCATGGCCAAAGCATAACAAGCCCAACAAGCAAGTTCAGGATCATGAGGCATTTCCCTCATACAATGTAGTAGCACCTTGGTTCCTTTCGAAGATGCAAACTTAATTAAGATACAGTCATTTGTCAGTAATAACATAAAAAAATTAAACAATTAATTAATTAAATAATTATTTAATTAGCCTGCGGCCTGCACCTAATTGATGTTATATTTTAATAATAGCGAGCGTCAAAATAAAATCCTGGTAACATACTGGTAAAGTATGTAATTATTACCTTCTTTTTGAGGTTTTTTGAATTGTAAAGCATTTCCGACAAGCCTTTAATCGCTAGAAGATGGAGATCTTTGGGAAGTTTCGGTTTATTAATCATCCAGACGAGCATCGGGACACAGGACTCGGCAACCAAATAAGCATTCTCATTCCCGTGGTAAATATGGCGAGTTAGCCGGGCAATGGAGGACATTAAACGTTCTCTCTGATCCGTCATTAACTCCCAACTAATCATAAGGAATACATAAATGTTTTCACACAATGTCCGATATATAATGATTTATTATATATGCATCTCCTTCCCATATAACTCATTCCTTTTAGAGCTTAATTTAATTTTTCCCCGGAAATTAAAAATTGTAATAATTATTATTACATAACTGTAGTAATTAATTATTATTCATTGTAATTATTATTTATCTTATTACTCTTTCTTAATATCTAAGCATTCCTCGGCGATAATTTCCCTGTGAAGGATAATCCCTTCGACGTATTTGTCCATCACACCCAAATCCATGCCATCCGGGACCTTCTCCGGGTCATTTGGAAGCCCGGAACCCATTTCATGGGCAACTTTGTACTCCTCCAATTCCAAGTTTTCTATGCAAAATTTCTCGAATGCGGAGATTTCTGGAATAATTGTTAAATACAAATTTATAGAAAATCTACCATCCTTTGGAATTTATTCTAATTATAAGGGAATTAAATAATAGAATGGGAATTGCATACATTTTTATAGAAATTTCTCTTTCATTATTTTGAACTTATTTTGCTTAATAAGTCAAATTTTAGGCATTTCTTAAGTTTAATAATTCTCTATTTTTTTATACATTTAATTGTATACATTTATTTGAAGTTTTATTATTAATTTTTATTATACTTCCAGGGTCTTTCCACTGAGCCGAAATCGCTTGGAGCAATTTCCAATGATCATCCAATTCCTCATTTTCATGTTCATTTTCCGACTCCGGGGGCGTGTTTATCAAATGGTTGTACAATGGCGGAATCCCACGACCAGATTTCATAGCTAAAATTTATTTCATTGAGCATTTTTAAATTTAATTTGCAATAAATATTTAATTTTATTCATTTTAATTATTACATTACATTCCACGTATAATCTCATCAGTTTTTTGCAAGTATTTTTTTAAATTACCCGTTGAGGGCAAATGAGCCCTGATCCTTTCTCTAGGCATCTTGTTAATCTAATTTATGATTTCCAGAATGTTTATTTTCTTCTACAAAAAAAAATTTGTTGTAAAAATATCAAATAAAAATTGTACTATATGTTGCTTCTAAAAAATCAATGATGAATATATTTATACAAAATCAATGAATAAATATATTTAATACAAAATCAATGAATAAATATATTTAATACAAAATCAATGAATAAATATATTTATACAAAATCAATGAATAAATATATTTATACAAAATCAATATAATAAATTCTTGAATTTATTTAAAGTAATTTCCAGAACTTGTACGTTTTTGTATCTCACCACCAGGGGCTTCCAAAGCAGTTCAGAGTTTTGGAGTGATCAAAAGTTTGTCGAAGCGAAATCTTAAAGATTCCTCAGCTTTGCGAAGTTTATAAGAAGCTAATAATGAAATGCCTGAATAATAAATTGCCTTCGTCAATTATATTTGATATAAAATGTGCAAAATAATTTGCTTTTATTAAAGTATAAATTTTATAAAAATGTTTTAATTCGATTTTGGCTTTGAAATAATAATACTAAATAAGAAGAAAAATTAATCATGCGGCAGCGTCATTAAAACGTTTTTGAGCCAAGGATTTCTTCTACTGCAAATGTTTTCCCTCTGACTTGATGCTATTGGCGTGTTGGTGCAGCGGGAAATGGGGATTTTAAATTGTTTCGAAATTTGAAAACAATTGTTCTGTCGTTCGTCGTTCTTCGCTCCTTCTTCCTGTCTTTTGTTTTGTCGGAATATTGATGCAGGTGATAGAATTTTTTTTTCGGTTTTTTAAAGTTACCTTATTATTTGAATTGTGTCAGACTCTGGCATGATTGACATTATTCACTATTTTATATTCGACGAATATTTTATTAGCATAATAATAATATTTTTATTTGTTTTAATTCGACGACAATATTTTTGTAATAAAGGGATTTTATTGGAATAATTTATTTTATTGTTTGCAGCAAAATGGACAAATTTGTGATTAGGCAAAAAAACTCATCGACGGACGCAGAATCAAGCTCTTCCACATCCGCATCAGCAGCAAAAAGATTGAAATTAGAATCGGAAAACAATGAACCCGGGTCAAGTGGAACTTCCGCCGATGATCAAGGAGATTCCGCTCAGTCGCGAAGGGCTCCGGTGGAAATTTGTACTTATGGAGAGAAATGCTATAGAAGGCATCCAGTGCACTTCCAAGAATATAGACATCCTCATTGTAAGATATAAATATGTGGTTTCAATTTTTTATATAATTAATTCATAATACATTTTATTATAGTGATACAATCATTAAATTGTTACTCTGTTTTGAAATAAAAAAAATTGCAGTAGAAAGAATTCGAGACTTGATGGACCAAGGACTTGACTGGGAATCGACGTTGCCTGCTGATGCGTTGTCAAAAGACGTTCTATTTCAACAGATTAAATTCATGAGAAATACGAACAGTAATGACAGCTTAAATTTGAAACCAAGGGATCCTCAGCAAATGGTTTCTAAATCGGAGGTACCAACCTCGTCCAATGCTGACAGTGTGAGCGCGGACAACGTGATGCCGGAAATTGCAAGCCGTTCTTCTAACTCTAACAAAGCAAATTTGAATCCTTATGAGAAGTGGAAGTTGTCAAAACCATTTAATATATTTTTGACTGCGATTGGCCCTGAGAAGACTTCGTTTAGCATGAGTTTTCCTGGTGAGTAATATGTTGAACAAGACTGGAATTGAAATATTATACCGGTTTTAATTTAATTAAGATTTCGCACCAGAAATATCTTGGAAGAGATCTGATACTGATGTCTGAACTTGTTTGTATTATTTATGTTTAGGTTTTATTTATTATTAATTTTACATTGCAGATTTGTTTCATTCATCTTTTGGAAATGTGAAGTCGGTTTGTCATATTAATTTCATGATGGAAGCAGACTGGTTAATGGACCAAGTTGTTGAGGCGGATATATGGTATGTATAAGTTGTAATGCTTGGAGCTTTCGTGAAGGAGATTCATTCTAAATAATACGTTTGTACAGGGGTAAACATGCAACTATTATTTACGGTGTCGAAAATCCTGCAATCGATCACTTAGCAAAAGAACATTCTTGGATTACAACCTCACGCGTTAAATCACCTCATGCTTTTGGGCATCATCATACGTAAACAATTGAAAACGATTGACAATACTTTTTTACTATTTATGTATTAATCAATGTACAAAAAGGGATCCCGACGATTCAACCAAAGAAAATTTCAACCAATAATTTTTGGTTGAATTATTTCACCCAATGCAATTTCACCCACCATATTGTCAACCAAAATATTTTCAACCACTTTAAATTGAACCAATGGCATTTCAACCACAAAACATTTCTTCCAAAATTCATTACACCCATTACCATTTCAACCAAGTAAATTTCAACCAAAAAAATTAATAACCAAAACAGAATTAGCCCAATATATTCTGAGCCAAAATATTTTCAACCAATATGTAAAATCTAGTTTCATATTGACAGGTTTTACATATTGCAGGGTTTATTACTGCGAGATCGATGATCCCAGTAATAAATTAACCGTTTATCATTTATTTTACATTTTGTTTGATTTATTGTGAGATAGTTATCGTTTTTAACTTGAAATATATTAACAGGTTATATCTTCATGCTTTTCCAACTCAAAATAACTATGGTGCATTATTTACAACAATAGTTTTCAAATACATGTATATAGCATGCTTAGCGAATGTTCGCCGTTGTTCCTAATTAAATTATAGAACTGCAAAGATCGGGTAAAGCAAGGTTTGCCACGCACAACAAATAACGCAGAAGCTTTTTTTAAAAAATCGCAAGTGATATCATCATCCTTCGTTTTGGTAATTATTAAGTGTTATTCGCAATGAACAGCTTTGTACAGAACGAGCATAGGCATAAGGGCTCATTCTTTAATTAACAGAAATTAAGAATGCATTTTCCAAGAAAAAGTATCTCGAAATTAATAAAAGGTTGCAGGCCTGTGTATAATTACAACCAGGAATTAACTGATAAAAAAAGCTAAAATTTATCAATGCGTATGCTGACCTATTTGCGTATAGAAACTGGAAGACAAAAACGAATCTGGATGAACCCATCATTCCAAGACTGGCTCCCAAAATGGACGTGATTTTGACTCAACTTAGTAATGCGAAATAGATAAACCTCCAGTAAAAAAATTGAATTTGCAGTAAATTCTTGAATTAGCAGTAAATATCATGTCACATAACATGACGTACGAAAGTCCTTTAAACGCGACACCATGTTACTAAATGCAATAAAATAGTCAATTTAGGTTACACTTTTTTGGTAAGGTTAGGTTCAATGTGTATTCCCATGTATTTATTTTACTGTAAGTTCAATAATTTACTGCAAATTCCAGAATTTACTGGTTGTTTAAATGGTAGCCCTTAGTAATTAATCATATGTATTTGTATTTACTTGTTTAAAATACTTTTAGTGCATTACACCATATTTATATTTCCGCTTATTAAATATAGTGTGTTGGTTGCCATTTTAGTTTTTACGTTATAATTAAAATATATTTAAAATTATATTTTAGATAAGTTTATCATTGGCACATTTTAAGATTGGAACAAAATATATTGGTTCAAAATTATTTGGCTGAAGTGAGTATTGGTTTAAATTTTAATTGGTTGATTAGCTTTTGGTTGAAATACTTGTGTCTGAAAATTTTGCTGGATGAAAATGGACTGGTTTAAAATGTTTTGGCTGAAATATGTTTGGTTGAAATTTCTTTGTCTGAAATTTTTTAACCAAAAATCGTTAAGTTAAACGTTCATTGGTTGAATCGTCGTAGACCCGTAGCATATATGTATAATAACAGCATATTTACACACAATCATGATGCATTTGGTTGGATTTACACAATTTCCAAATTTTACATTAGAGCTTATCTGCCAACGAATTCCGTAATATTTTAATTTTATCACGAATTTGTCAAAAACTGTTAAATTGCATCTAAATTAAACTATTAAACTAAGACTTACAAACTAAATTAAACCAAGACACAAAATAGTTTTGGTAGCTTCAACTGTATTTAAACGGAGTCGCAGGAGGTCAAATTTAGTGGTTATGTCTTGGCGGCAATTGCCAAAACACAGTACGACCGAATTTCATCATTTTGCATGCAAATATCAATTATTAAAGTGAATAATCTCAAAATTAAAAATAAAAAGTGATTAATTACTGGGATCATCGATCTCACAGTAATTAACCCTATTATCCAGTGACAAACGTTTGTTTCGGCCTTCTGGGCCATCGTCAGGCTGGATCGAGAACAGTTAATCATGACTCAACGGGGAACATGGTAACTGCATAACGCTGTGCGGTTTTAACAGTTTTAGGCTTGAGTCGATTTTTGAAAAAAACTGCCACCCTTTTCTTGTTTTTGCAGTTTTCACAAAATTCGACTCAGCCTCAGTTTATTTTTGACTCCGCCACTTTTTGCATTCTTGCCAACCTTGATTGATATTATCCTTCCAACGATTAAAATTAAATTTTCAAATGAAATAAATAATTGTTTGCGTTAATGTGTTGCGATGCGTTACATTTAGGAATGAACACAACATAAAATGGAAATTTCAATAAAGGAGGAAGCAACGGCTTGGATTATTTTGTCGAATGAATTAAAATTGCATCCGTTCCGTTTACATGGATGTGTAAAAAAATTATGTTCAGCAATTTAGTAATGTTCATGCAACATATTTTACAATGGTGTCATTGATTTTGCCATTTTTGCGCTATATGAGCAAACCTGACAGATGCAGCTTAATAATTTTGAAGATAGCTTACAGCTAATGTTTATCTTGGATTCAGTTGTGGGTCTTTTAATTGTTATAATTAACAATACTATTTTAATGAACATAAAGTACAATTTGCTCAATTTAATAATTTTACAAATTGTATGTTAGAACGTCGATGTTTGAATTTTATTTCATAATATAATTTTACCAATTGCTCACGGAAACTTTCATTACAAGTCAAAGATAAAATCCGTGGGTTTCGGTTCAAACGTCAGTTAAATGATGTCTTTAACCAGTTATTGCTGCAATAGCACTGTTAAACAATATAGGCTTGACAAATCTATCTCTCATTTTGGTCCACCCACTTCCTGCAAAGCAACAAATTATTTATTCAAATGTCAAATAGTCAAATAATTAACTTATCTCTATTTAAATTCTAAAACTTTAAGAAAATTACTTGGCATTGCTTGCAAAAATTCCAAAACTTCAGGATCAATATCTGGACTCGCTATGTCTTCAGAACTTGGCGGATCAGTTGACTCAGCGTGCTAAAATAAATTTTGATTTAAAATTGATTTTTAAAACACATTGAGAACTATTACGTTGAAATTACAAAATCCAAAGTAAATTTATAAAATAAAAATATAAGAAAGCTACAATACTTACGGGTCAACCATACACCGGCAAGATCACCGCCAGAAACGCAATTACGACTAGAAACAGGACTTTGGCCATGGTAGAATGTTTTCGAATTTTTCAAATCAATTCCTTTGGATTGAAATAAAGTGTTAGCGGATAAGGTTGGCGAACGAGTTTGTGGTTATTGAAAACGAAAATTTTGTCCTTATAAACCAATTTTTATCATATGTACGGCCTAACTTATGTTGATGTCTTTAGTTGTACTTTTTAACAGTTCCTTTTGATTAAACTACACAAGGGCATTCCTTTTGTCGAAATTGTATTGTAAATTCAAATACAAATTCAACCAACAACTGTCACAATCATTTCAAAACCACGTAGCATAGTACCGGAGTAATTTATTAAACGTGTGTTATTCTTGCAACCGAGCGAACCGAATTAATTAGCCCGATTACTTTGTTTGGCACTTATGTTTCAAGCCTGCAAATCTACCGTGTGGTTTGCATAATTTTTAGGGAAATGAGTTCCTAAGAAACTCGTACATATATTGATAATAAAAGGTAAATTGATAATAACTGCATAATATTTAGGTTCACGACCTTTGCATGCCTCAGAAGTCACGCACCAACTACACTGACATTATTACAAACTGTTAAAATTCCAGGAATCCAACAATAATTCGCGGAATCAGTTAAGGATATTCTATGACATAAGTGCTTTCAACTAACAAGTGTGCCATATGCACTTATTTATAGAAATAATGTAACAAGAATATTGTAGAGTAAAGCTGTAATTTTGAATTGCTAATCGAAATTTTATTGCAACATACTGCAATATACAATTTAGCATATTTAACGTATTTTAATGAAATATTTATGGGGGTTAACACAGTTTTCTACTTTAAAATAGATAAATATCCTAATTAGAAGCCTACACTAAGTTTTCATATGACGTTCGAAACATAATCATTCCCGAGAATTCAAGTGCAGTTTATTTATCAAAGAATAGTTTTTTTGTAGCAGTTAACATATGAATACAGTATTGGGAATAATGTTTTGTTGAATTTATTATACTACGTATATGATAATTTTGTAGCAGTTTTCACGTACAATTCGTCAAATATTTTACTTTTTAATGCTTGCAGGCCATTAGAGTTTGCATGTACGTCAATGTTTTTAAAGGATCAAATGACATTTCTTGATTCATTGATAAACAAGTATTTTAACACAAAATTAATCCAGGAAGCCTGATTACTTGTACGCCGTTGTAGTGTTTTAAAAATTTTCTCGAAATTCATTTTCCCGGCCGTAGTAACGTTGTTAGCAAGCACATTTTATGGAAGCAACAAGTTTCATGGCAGCCGGTAAACTTTAATTCCTGAAAACATTGATGATAATTTTTAATTTAAAAAATATCTTCTGTATTTTAATTTGAAGAAAAAATGTTAAATTTTTGCATTAATTTTTTGTTCCCCACTTGCTCTTTTGGCTGATGATGGTAGACAACTTGGTACCGAAAGTTTGAAATACAGCTTGCCATATAAAATTCACGTAAAACCAAATGTTTGCATGGATAATTTAACAAAAAATTGTAATTTGACACCAATTTGGTGCTGCAAGAATTTGTCGCCACTTTGGTGAAAAACAAAATTGATGTGCATTATGTTCGAAAGAAAATAAATGGAATTAAGATTACTTCAACAATTGTGAGAATCAATCGTATGTATCGTGACTATTATATGTAAACTGAGAGTAAAATGTTCCTGCTCCACTTCCATTTACTCATGAACGTCGTTCGACTCTCGGTATAAGAGATCTCCATGTAAGAGAACTCTCTCTGTAAGAGATGCTTTGGGCCCACATATCATACATATTTATATGCAAACTAGCTCTCTATATAACAGAATTCCTATATAAGAGACTAATTTTGGTGATTTTTAGCGTTCTCTTACAGCGAGAGTTCAGTGTATACATACATGATTAATAACAGCGTCTGCGCAAATTTAGATATGCTTTCAACACTTTGAAGCCATGTTGGTCCAAGTTGAAACGAAATCAATTAATACACATTTGTACATACATGAAACATAACTGTTAATAAAAATTAAGTAACATTTTGTAAAAAATATCATTAAATTCGCCTGATTTGATTTAATTTAACCAAAATTAGGAATCTCATTGGGTGCAGTAGTGAAGGGAATATTGTCTATATTTTGTATAGACATTGACCACAGTTAAAGCAAGAATTATTTTTCCATTAGAATTAATTTACAATACAAAATCCTCTTGTTGCCAACTCTTCCAAAGGTAATTATGTATTGATATTAATGAATTCATTTATACGGTTACGTGGATGTATATTTCGAAAGTTTATTGATGTGCTTGTGTGTAATTCGATCCGTCCCTGGAACGGAGCGTTCCTCCGTCTCTGCACATTTGTCGTTTCCATATGTTGATTTTATGACTTCCTTCAAAAACCATTGTTTAACTTTCTTGGCACGTAAACTTGCAAAACATTCAAGTTAGTTCCACGTGGGCAATCAATAACAATTTACTTTACCCCTTGTCAGCACGGTTCTTCCATATGCAGTACTGACTCTGAATTAACACAAACTTAATTAACTTAATTCAAACTGAAAATTCACAAACTTAATTATATTTTTAAAGAATCAAGATTTTTTCAAAGTTAATACCAAAAATGTGCGTGACTGAAATAGTTCCGACTTTTTTACATATTCAAATTCAATGTGTGGACGTTTTTCTTATAAACATATGGGCTTCCAACAGGTAAGTGCTTTTCAATTCTGATTGTGCAACATTTTGAGAGCAACCACATTCTAATGATTTTAGCCGTTGGTGCATAATTTTTTTTAATAAACTACCCAGCTTTACTGCTTTACTATTCCATAAATCCTCAAATATATTGAAAACAGTTGTTTTAGAAAACGTTGTAAAAGCACAGGACTGATCATTTGGTTTTTAATATCAATGTTAATAACCTTTGATTCACTTGATTAAAATTTCAAACCATTGCATTTCTTATATGGTTGACAATTTTTCAAATATTAATAAATACCAAAAATAATGTAAATTATTGAAAACGGTTTTGAAATATGCACAAGCATTGTATATTATCAAAGTATTTAACGGATTTTTAAAAAGATTCAAAATAATAAATGTCTTCTACAAATTGAGTTACTAAATTCCTAGTTTTGGATCACATGGGGCGAGTTTTTACAATCAGCTACTTTATATGTACGTCAATGGAAAATTTAGCAAATTTTTCTTTGACTGAAATCTTGGAAATACTGGTTGTAAAACATTTCTAAACACTATTATATTATTTGGCAACTTTCTCAATATGTATATTTTACTACAGCTTGAGCTTATGAATAAAGAATGGAATCATGAAAGATGAGATAAAAGTTTGATTACATTGTAAAATAAAAGGTTTTAAACGCCGACATTCAAACAAGAGGATTTTT
This sequence comes from Lipothrix lubbocki, assembly GCA_034696945.1. NCBI lineage: Eukaryota > Metazoa > Arthropoda > Collembola > Symphypleona > Sminthuridae > Lipothrix > Lipothrix lubbocki. The sequence continues at coordinate 6,546 of JAQGAK010000076.1, read as the reverse complement.
GAAATTTTATGCTACCCCAGGTATGTGCACATAATTATTTGACTTATATACTATGTTAATATATATTAGTAATTACAATTTCTAGATTACGTAACCATCAATATTAATGATTTTGTTCCTTGTGCAGTAAACGTTATTCCAATCAAATATTCGTGAGTGAACTAGAGTGAAAAAATTAGCTTTTCCTGTATCAAAACACCCAAATGGGACCAACATTTTGATGGAAAATCCTCCATAACAATCGAAAGTTTGTGCGTGTAAAATTCAGCTTAATATATTGACCCATAATTGGCTGATGTATTTACATGCGCTGTTTACTATGGCATTCAGGAATCAAATATCTTATCTATTCCCCTTTCTTATACATTTTGTAGTTTATACCTTAAATGGCTTATCTCAGGATACGTCTTTAAGAAAAACCCTGTTAAAATCGTTCTCAAAACAAGAAAGGGGTGAAAAATTAGGATAAAATAAAAGATATTCACTTTTTGCATGTTTTCCAGATTTCAAAATAGAAACGTCTGGGTTTTTGAGAAAACTTGAGCAGGATACGACTTTTGCAGACTTTATTCTGACCAAATGAAATTGATCGAAATATGACATCTTCAACAAATTTGTAGCCAAAGGGTATTCTGGTCCAGACAGATTTAATCAAAACTTTCATTGATTTCATAACTTTTCACGCTAAATTTCCTAATTCCCAAATTTTGTGGATGAATTGTTCCGCAAAATGTTTCTAGGCCAAATTATAAAAATATTAACTTTTGAATTACTACAATAAACATTTTATTGTGTAGACCATTAGATTTTATTGTCCAAATATTTAACAAAGTTGAACAATACGAATGTAATGCATATTTAGTTCCAATTTGGCCTCTTTAATATGTACAATTACATAATTGCTAAAGTACGATTAGGTTTAAATCCTATTAATTGCTTATGATACTAATTTGAATTTAAAAAAGTTTTTTTTTTCCGCAATGTTTGTATTCCAAATTTTACATAACTGTTATTGCTTTTTCTAATAATTTCATTCAGTAGGAATGATTGTAAAGGATTGAAATGTTACAAAACTAGATTGTGCATCAAATAATTTCTCGATGAGTAAGAGGCACAGTTGTGGTTTGTGAATCGGTAGTACAAAATAGACATTATATTAAACAAATATATATTAAAACAATGTTGGAACCCATAAGTGGATGTGGAATAATAGATATTTCTAAGCAAAAAAACCAATATACACTAACTATACTTTATGAACGGTTTTATTTGAGGAAAATCTTCTTTACGCTCACGTAAAATTTTATTAACAGAAGCAAATATATTCTTGCAAATCAAGATATGCATTCGTCGCTAAAAAAGCATATCGTCAGTGAAACACCAGACGCACTAAAAAGAAAAGTCACTAATTCCAAGATGCATTAAAATGAAAAAAATGTAATTATTCCAGAATGCACTAAAATTCCGTTCTTAAACACAGCTTTTCCGTTTTCGGACGAAAGTCCTGTAGGACGTCTTGGAATTAGTGACTTTTCCTTTTAGTGCGTCCTAGATGTCTCACTTTCTTTCTTACGGCCGTCTACGGTAAAATCTGTAAATTGTTTCAGGAAAAGTCAAAAGTGGAAATGCTATTTAATAAGATTTCCAATCGAATGACACAGATGTTTTCCCGATCGGATTAAAATTGACCGGGTTATGGCTGACTAGAATCGTCTCCATTGTTAGAATGTTCCAGCCACGAAGAAAAACATAAAATATATTTCGAGATCTCAAAAATGCAAACAAAAAATATACATTACCCATGAGAATACATGTGAAAATACATTTTTGACAAGACGATCCCACGTCGTTTAATTATTTGCATTGTAGTAAGTCCAATGTGTGTACCAGCGCGCAAGTATAAATGAATTTTATTGGATCATAAATCCCACCCGTGATAGTTTTGCCTGAAGCTTAAAATAGCAAGAATATTGCAAGAATTATTTTTCCTTTAAAATTATTCTACAATGCAACATTTCTATAGCCAACTCTTCCAACGTTAATTGATGTGCTTTTGTGTAATTTAATCCGTCCCTGGAACGGAGCAACCCTCAGTCTCTGCACATTTGTATTTCCCATATGTTGATTTTATTACTCCCTTCAAAAACTATTGTTTATATTACTTGGCACGTCAACTTGCAAAAACAGTCGAGTTAGTTCCACCTTGGCATCAACAACATTTTTTTTGTTAGCACGGTTCTTCTATGCAGAACTTCATGTGCTGATTTATTAAATTCACAAATTTACATGTTTTTAAAAGGTAGCAGAATTAATTTTGCGGAAGGTAATCTCCAAATTGGGCATACAGAAAAATGGAAATAGTTTTGAGTTTATACAATTTTTTGTAATACATTATCAGAATGTGGACGGATGTTTTTATTATAGAAATATTGGTTTGCAATAGTTAAGCGTAAATCTTTAACCTTTTATAATACTGGCAATATTTTTACCGCAACTTGATGACATTAAAAGCTTTAACAATTGGTGCATAAAGTTCCTTTAAACATTACACCACGTTCTCTATTATTCCATAATTCCAAAAAAATTTATAGAAAAATTGTTTGAGAAAGAGCTGTAAATGAAAAAGGTGTAAATAATTGGTTTTAATATCTATGTTTTCATTGATGCACATGCATTCGTTGTGGCGTCCATGCATTCATAATTTGAATTTTTAAACGTTTTTGGTTAAAACAATTTTTAAATTTAAACATGATTTTTGTAAATCAAATTGTTATCATTCCTGACTTTGCGCTGATTAAGAGGCCTGCTATGGTCCTTGAAAGCTCCGCCGAATGAATTTTAAGCATGGAACTTCCAAGAAACCCTTCAAAATGAAACCATTATCATTAGTGCATGGAAAGTGTTAAAGACTACAAATATATTATGACAATTTCAATAATTGCAATTTCTGCTGGTAAACTATAAAAATGGCAAAATTAAAATAAAAACGTTTTAAATTCAATTGGCGTAAAACACAAAAACAGGTATATAATAAACGATTGTTTAAAATTCAGGGAATTGTTTTGAAAATGTCGGTTTTATTCGGAGAGACATTGTTTTCTCTATTTTTATTGTCTAATGACTATGCATTTCAAAATAATAGAAGAAAAGCTCTGAATGCTCTGGCATGCACGAAAAATTGTCCAATAAACGAAAAATTCGACAAACGTTTTGCAAAATATAAAGACATGGCCCCAATGTTTAAGTAATTATTAAAATAAGTTACGTCTTTGCATTGACAACACAAATTTGTTTCACTATAGAAAACCAAAAAAAGTTTTAAAGCTGTGGATAATTCGTATTACTCCATTGCAAAACATGTAAACCATCCCACTGATTTCCATTGCACAGCATTTCTAATAATTCCTTCAACGTTTAAGCCGTGAATATTCTTAAATTAAACCTGAACTTGATAATTTCTGTATCAATAATAAATTCTAGTTGTTACAGTAAAAGCATTAAAGTATGAACATGAACTTGACACAATTGATTTACTATAGAAAGAATTAATATTCCATCAAATTACATGGAATTTAAATTCCATTATGATGAATGTGAATGGGAATATGGGAAGAAGAGATAAATAATAAAAATAATAATAAAATGTATAAAAATAAAAATATATTAAAAATATCTATATTTATTTATAAAAACGTAAATACATATTATAAAATCCTGATGCCTTTACAATCCTGATTACAAATAATACATAATACTGATTTTGTTATCCGTGAAACATTTTCCAAGACATATGTATATGCATCTTTTGCATGGTTCCTTTTGTTTTATCTTCAAAGTCATTATCAAGGTCCACAAATTGAAACAATGAGGAAGATCAATGACGAAAAAATGGCATTTCAAGAATTTTTTAACTGTGCCTGTCCGTTTAGCGGAGTCAAAATGTTGTTGAAACATTTGCACATATGTATTTGAGTTATGGTAATTGAATAACACAATATGATAAAGCCCAACTGAACGTGTAACCCAACAACGTTACTTGAAAGAAGTTCTTTGACGCCCAAGTTTGTAAATTATTAAAAATTTTCCATTTCAATTAAATCACAATTCTCGTCGCAAACGACGTCCCGACTAATAATTCTTAAAGCAATAATAGGAATCTAAGGAATTTGTATACCAAATTGTTATAAAACTTGTCCATATAATATTATTAAAACCATACTATCTGGATTCCATTTCCTTCTGTATAGTACTCTTCTTGTCTCAAGTCCGATGGGTTTGAGAATCGAAATTTGCTGTAATACATAAAACATCAAGGAAGGATAAAAAGGGAATTTTTATTATTCAGTAAAGGTGCTCAAGAAAATTATACCAAGTCACAATGTAAAAGAACAATATTTTATGTAAAAGTGTAGTTACATTTATCATCTACTGAGGCTACTACACTATTAGTTGGCTGATGGACGTTTAACTGGAAGAGAAAACCTAATGTTGACTTTTATAAACGTGAAACGTGTACAAGATACAGAAAAGTTAAGCAAATTTAATATCGCGTGAAGGTCGTAAAGGGTTAATTTAATAATTAAACTTGTTAACAGTATTGTTACTATATTTGTAACCTTCATAAGCCAAACTTGTTATGATTTAAAATTAATAAATGGAAACGCCATAACAATGATTGTCAACGCATAATATATCAAATTTCAAAAAAATACCTCATGCTTCAAAATTAATTTTGGGTATTGTTATACGAAGCACACAATTAATGAATTTGTATAACACAATGTATAAAAATATTTTAAAGGCGGCTTGGTAATTAGATGGAAAAAATGGTCGTAAAAGATTTTTGGGTTGTTTACGACATTCATTCGTTGTGGCTTCCATATGCAATCCTAATTTGAATCTTTAAATATTGCTCGTTCAAAATATTTTAAAATTTGGACATCATTTTTGTAAATCAAATTGTTCTCATTCCGGACTTTGCACTTATGAAGAGAGCACAGCTACAGTCCTTGAAAGCTCCGCTGAATAAATATTAACATTACACTTCCGAGTTAACCGTGAAGATTGAAACGTATAATGAAAAGTGTACTGGGATAACTGGATACACTGCGGTAAAATAAAAACGTTTGAAGTTAAATGGGCGTAAAACGCATAAACAGCAATCCAATAAACGATTCTATGAAGTTCAGGGAAATTTAAAATTTTGTTTAAAACTGTCAATTTTATCCAGAAAGAAATTGTTTTATCTATTTTTTATTGTACATTAGTAATTTGTGTACTGTGTCGTCGTGAGGCAAATGTTATGAACTTAAGGCTGGGAAACACGATAAAATTAAAAATTCATAATAGAGTTTTCCCAGCTGGGTAAATTATTATATTGAACAGCCTAACACTCCAAATCCGAAAAAAAAATCTGAAAATGGAAAAAACCGCAGAACGCGCAAAAATGATGTAAAAACGAGAAAAATACGGCAAAGTTTGAGGTCCAGCAACTATTTCGGAAATTCCTTGCACAAAAACGTAAATTTTAGCCATTGACGAAAAATTCTTAGATTATTTTTATTTATTTTTGGCGATAAATAACTGCTGAAATTTAAAATAACCGACAATGAACAAATTGTAAAAAGGTTGTGAAAAACCGCAAAATAAAGTCAGACAAAACGAAAAGTTGAAAAACTGTGGATAAAAATCGCAAAATACCGCAAAATTTTGTAATCAATTTTGCAAAATACAGCGAAAAATTGGCTGAATTTTTGCAAAATATTGAGGGTTAAAAACGCAAAATGGTCCGAGCCGTAAGTATTCCTATAAGTTTCGTTCGTAAGTTATTATTTTATTCAATTATTTCAGAACATTTAACAAATTTCAAAAGCACTAAATATAAATAAGTTATAATGACTCACAAGTGGCGTATTTTGCACATATTTACAGACAAAGGATTACGTAGATAACAATAATTATAATATAATAAATATACCAAAATATGAATCTTTAGGCAAGGGGGTAAATTAAAACTGTTATTTGCCAAGTAAACAATAAATAAAATAAAATAAAAATTTAAAAAAAGTCGATCAAATGTGCGGCGAAATTATTCTAAAAGTTTATACCCCTAGAATCATTGTTATTTTGAAACAGGTGGATTGACTTGAAATCCATTTAGGCTGAAATATTCAATATGAGAGAAATTTCAGCTATAGACAATTGAGGAACATTTTTTGGATTTACACTCTTTTTCGATTTTTGTACACAAACGGGGTCCAATCATCCATTTGGAAGCAAAACGTGCAAATTAATTGAAATATTGAAAATAATAAACAAATATTAATTATGCATGTCATTGGTAGGATTCTAAATCGAAACAAAGTGAGAAAAATTAATGGCAAGAAAACATTTCAAGAAATTTTGAACCGTGTGCCTTTCGGCTAGTGTTTCGACCAAATCAAATATTTGCGAATTTGAAATTGAATTGGAATCCGAATTTCAAATCCAATTTATTTATACCCGTTAGTTTGATTTGGTTATTCGAATCCAAACCAAATATTTCTA
>JAQGAK010000075.1:0-174277 GCA_034696945.1 Lipothrix lubbocki | reverse complement strand
AAGAGATAAGATGGTTGACAACTCTGTAATGGCCTCGTGTGCTAATGTATCGGAGTATAAACCCAATATTTTTTTTTATGTTCTAATGTTGCATTACGAGAAACCCCGACTGCATGCATGTAGTCTTCGTAGTCAGGTTACTAAATAGACAACAAGGAAAGATTTTGTTTCCATAATTCATTTCCATGAAGATAGAAGCAGTCCGAAGATTAGCGCTTCCTTGGGGAATAACCAAATTAAATTTGCTACTTCCAAAAAGTTTTGCAAAAATTAAAAATAGGAAGATGGACAGGACTCCCTTTTGGCGAGTGATTGCTGCTGTTGCTATAGCAAACTCCTGAGTCAAGTTGCTGAGCACAATTGAACAAGTCAACGATGCTATTCCACGCTATAATTGAACGCGAGAACGTAATATGTAATGTGTACTAAGGACCTTGTACACGCTTTTCCCTGACAAGTCCCAGGTGGCTTTGAAAAAATTTCATTATGCTGCAAAGATAACAAACTGCATCTGTCTGCAAAGGAAAGTTCAATTATAAACATGGTTTTGATTTCCTTTTCAGTTTATTTTCCAACAATTTTTGTAATTTAATTTTTATGTATTCACAAGTGCGTGGATCTCACTGACGGAGATCTAAAGGCGAGCGGAACTAGTATACTCTCTATGTAGTGTACTGCATGTGTTTGGAACTTGTCTCGTTCCAAAGCTAACAAGACAGGCGGATGTAGTAAATTCTCAAGTGTAATTATTATCGTTCTAAAACGATAGGATTTGTTGGCAGTAGTGACGACAACTATGTTGAAGCTATTTCGCAAGTCGTTTTGCACAACCGTGCGAAATAATTGGTGAAATAACTGAAGTTAACTTTAACGCTCATTAACAAGAGACAGGAGGTACTTTTTCCAGGAAATGTTGATTATGTCAATATTTCCCGTGTCATTTACTGAAAATTTATAGATGTATATAAGTAGCGCTGTAAGTATAATTCAAGTATAGTACACATTTTCAATAGTGAAAGTTCATATAAGTAAAGTTGTTATAAACATATTTCATGGGAAGTGTTGCTTGATCAAAGGATTTAAGGATTTAAACCGTTGGTTTATGAGACAATTCGAGTTCAGGAAACAGAAATGTTAGTCGCTGTGTGAGTCCTTTCGTCTCACCTCGCCCCCGGTCTAGAAACCTAGTTTCACTATTTTTCATTAAGCCGCTCAACTTTCCAGCGTAGTCTGACTTGGAATCAACTGATACCATTTTTGCAACCTCAGTTATGGAATACTAGAGACTCGCCAACTAGCAACAAACTCAAGTTACGCTAATTAAAAGATAATTAGTCACTTTAAACTACGCATATATCGTCTATTATCCCCATAAATGGAGCAACAGACTTTTCCCTCGTTTGCTCCAAGGAAAGATTTACAAAGCAATCGGTAATCCGTATGATTCGCTATTTTCACATACTCCTGCAGGTTGTACATAGGTACATATGTATATGGTTTTTCTATCATGGTTGTCCACAGAAGTCGACTGACTACACTTACTTTTAGTTTCTGTTCTACCCTGTAAGATACATTTCAACTGGTAGTTCCAGCAAATTTTCTTTTGTTGATTCGGTTGCACTCGCTGCCTCTATGATTAAAGTAAATATTAGCTAAATCATCAGCAGGTCAATATCCACGACAGGGTTACCAGCGATATCCTATGTACATTCGTCTTCTTTGATCAATTTGCAGGTTTCTGGACTCAAAAGGTCAAGCGGTGCCTCTCTACAAATTGACTGTATACACAGAGGTATATACAAACAGCAATCATATAGTTTCCAAGTTCAGATCAGCCGTGACCAATCCTTTCCCATTAATAATAAAGAATATCTAGAACTGATCACCAATGGTCAGTAGCTAGATAGTAAATTTTTATTGTTTCTTGTTTTACTGTTGTTTTAGTATTAGTTGGCTTCAAATATTTACATTCATTAATACGGAATACAACAGCAAAGACAGAATTACTTCAATTACCTAATACAAATGCAGTTTAGTAAGGTACTGAATCAGTGCTGCTGATGAGCGACCAGATGGATTTATTGACAGAAAAAGGCGCGCCCATGGCTTATTAAAGCGAATGTAAACATAAAATAGAAATATAAGATGTTTAATACAACTCTTGATGATGTCTTGGTGTATCTTTATAATAGAATCACTGCATCTACTTAAATACCTAAACGTGTAACTCTGGAACAGACAGCGTCGTGTTGGCTGTTCTAATATTATCACACACGTTTCACTCGGGTCTTTCCTAACAAGTATTAACTGTGCGGTTCTACGTGTCTTTCTGAATACTTGTAATCCGACACAGACGAAAAACGCTAGTTTCATGGTTTGTAAAATGTGTAGTTTGCGTCGAAAGCAATGAGACTATAACTGAAAGCAAATAACTCTTTCTTCTAACAAAACAAAATAGAAATTCATGTGACAAGTAAACACACCATTGCCGTACCTGACTGTTGCGCTGTTTCAACTGTTAAAATTAAAATGGTCTGGGAATGGTATCATATAGTTGGATGAAGCGAATGGGCAAAAAGTAATACTTTAAGTAATGTACTAATGTACAGTTTCTTCTAATGTATTTTTATTGGTTAAATCTTCTTGATGCATTTCGAAAAGACAAGGTTGGATCGAATATTTCAAATGAGCAAAAGCAACAACAGATATTTTCAAACTTACATTTCGTGCTTCCGCAGATGATTCTACAACCGATTAAACGGTACGGGTGACATTGAAAAGAACGTACACTATTTTGGAAGAATCTGGTTTGTGCGACGGACTCGGCGAAAGAAAACTATCTTACACAATCTTGGCTTTAATTGGAAAATTGCATTACTGGCCCTACCATTGCAGTAAAACCTAAACTACGTAACTTCACACTAAGAATATGATGGGTCGTGTTTGCAGAATGAGTAATGTAATTGTAGGGGAATTCAATTAAAATTGCAGCAGAAGTAAGTCCTCATGGACAGTTTCTTATTTTGTACTTCTTTAGAATTTTCATTTTGCTATGAAATTCTTACACGTTGTCTATCCATTAGTGTAATCGTGGTCGCACGTAGCAGATGCTTATGTACGCTACATAATTTGTACATATACTAATTGAATATACACATATCAGACCAACAGGATATCTTTGCTTGAAAATCATACGTCTTCCGAACAGTGCCGATGTGTCAGAGTTGATAGTTACGGACAATGTAGTCACTCATGTAAACTCAAGATAGAAGGGATCTAACGGAAATGTACAAGTTATATAGAGAGATACAACGTGGTTGCATAAGAAATGGAAAATGCAATTAATTTTTGGGCTACCATGGCAAGTAATGGAACATAATTAGAAAATCTATTCGTTGGCGGAGACCAGAGGAGTATGTATTAGCATCAAGTCTCACGCAAATAGAAAGTCATCATGCTCTGTGTATGCTAAAAAGATTTAATGTCACAGCGCCAGAGCTACTAAACACTGAACACGTGTGGAATTACGAACAACGTAAAACAATAATGAACTAACCTCAAGTCTATCCAGCAGGTTAATTATTTAATTCCCGTACATCTCATGTAACGCTGTTAACATTCTGTACTGCACATGGGGTATCTCAGGATAAAAACTTTTCCTTATCTTCGCACTATACATATATGTAGAAGTGTATTACCCAGCTTAACAACAAATATTCGACAGCTACACTATATGAATAATGATGATTCTGTGGATGTATTCCATGCTTTGGTGAGCTTGATGTGTTTGCAAAAGATACATCAAAAGATTAGATTTAAATGTACGTCCATTTTTATCCTCCCCGATAACTTAATTACCAAGTCTTATTTGAGAATTAAATCCCGGCTCCTTTGAATCCTATCTCGCCAGAGTCAAACAATAGACCTGAAAATTCTATTAGGAATATCAGAAACAATACAGGGGGGAAATTGCTCTCCTCTTTCATAACATCCTCTATAATGCCAACCGTATATAAGATGTAGAGCTCTATAGAGGACTCCTTTTTCCATTCACGACGCTCAGTGCTATTTAGTACTTGAAAATATCCTGGGATTTGAATTTTAATTTGATAGTTCATCATATTTAGACTTCCCTAACTAGATTACCGAGTTTCAAAAGACGTACTTAATCCCTACAGCTGTGCCTATGGGCCAATAATAACTATTATTAAGGTTGATTAGGATATAAGATGAAGTTTAGTTTTAGGTTTCTTAGTACATCGTTTTAAAATAACTGATGCCGAAAAGGTCATTCTATACTTATACATATATATATATATACAAAATGACTTGTCCAGGGGATAAACACCTGCGCGAAAGGGATTGCACCTTACTATATACACAGACATACATACATTTGTGTATATGAATGTGATACAGATATTATTGAAATGAGATCTCTTCAAATTAATAAGGTTGTTTTCAGTTTCTTAAAAGCTTCTACTATTTCTCTACGTCCATTAGTTTTACAAAGTTACACCGTATTATTTATATTTTTGGGTAGTAAACAAAAAAGGGATCAATAACATATACCTACCATAAGATATAAACCTGCACAAAATAAATGAGGAAAAACAACAGATATATACATAATGTTTTGAATATATATTACATAGGTATAAAGCCTAGAAACCATGGTTTTCACATTCATGGTGAAACAATCCCCGAATTTGTTTTACAATTCTCGAACTACCTACGTCCAACAGCAAAGGGCAATTGTAAAAGATATACCTAGTATGTAATGCTTAATCGCTCATGAAGGATCTGCAATCATCTTTTTAATCTTTCCTCTTTAACTACGAATATCAGCATAATCTGTAATCATATAGATAATAATCATATCATATAATCACATAAATCGTAATGTACAATTATAAGGTGTAGAACCAACGGAAAACTTTGTTTAAATTTTGGGCAAATTTGCATTTAGAATGGGTTTGTGAATTTTTCAGTCAGTAAACGTTGCAGTTAATTTCCAGGTGCCTTATTTGATGTGGAAAAATAAAGAATTTATATACTTCTTCTCTAGATTCCATCAGCATATATGGTGTTTTAATGAATTTGTTTGGACTCTGTACTTGTGCGAAGAACTGAAGCACAGGTATAATAGAGCTTGGGCCAAGAAAAACACATAAAAATTGCAGGTGGAAAGATGCGAGTTAAAGGTAAACAAGGAGTAATATTATTTTTGGGTTTAAACAGATGTACAAAGGTATTCAAAAAGATGCGTAGGAGTCATATATTTTATACATATCCTATATAGTTGATAGTAGTATAAAGTATTGAAGTATTTAAGGGAAAGTAACATACCTGACAAGAAATAGAATGGTGGCGTTGCGACTCTTTCGATCCCCCACCATGACTGAGATAGCGACAACATTGCCCAGGATGCCAATGAAGAAAGTGATGGAGTGTGTGATGACAATATGAAAGAAGAATGGATTACGTTTTTCGGGACTTAACATCTCATCTGGATCCGCCATGTAAATGAAGGAATCTTCAGGTCGACCACTCAAGTTGGAGAGCGAGCAATTAAAATCATTTGACGCATTCCTGATTCCTGCCAACAGGCTGGAATCGTCGTAGCGAATACTCTCTTCGCTCCCTGCGACTGACATATTCATTGTTTCACCGCTGGCTCCCTCCCTCTATGTTGAAATTAAGGATCTCTTTTGAAAATAAATTATTTTTTCTTTGCGGCTACCCCGTAATTTCTTCAATTGATTATCAGCATACGATGAGCACGCCAGTAGTATAAATAAGTTGAGGAGCACGAAAACAACACAAATTCACAGATATTTTGGACGAACAACAGTTTGCTATATCTTGTCGTAACTTCCTCAAATTCTGAAGTCACTGATGATGATTGCAAAAGTATTCTTTCTGTATAGTCAATCTTTAGGGGTATTTAGCAAAAGTGCGTACGAAGCGAGAAGTTTAATAGTATTAGCAGTTTTGAGGTTATATGTTGTCCATACATAACGATTTCACTGCCAATGGAGACGAAAGAAGCAACAAGTTTTATTACCGTCATCAACTTTCCCCCTAGAAATGCCAGTTGACAACAAGTTTATATGTACAGTCTACCGCATATCTTTCACACGTAATTTCTTGTCGTGTACAATGCTTTCCTTCCTCCCGCGATTGTCTTCTCGAGAGGGGAAATGATAATAGAGCCTCGGAAAGTCGTGTGGGAGCGGATGAGCTACATATATGAAAATGTAAAAGAAAAAGTAAATTAGGACATCACCATGGAACTAGCTTTTACAGACCAACATGTTCAATGTAATAAGGAAGAATACAAATCAAATATTAACATCTATAAACAATTTTAATGGAAGCTGAAGGGTGCGAGCACTTTCCCAAACAGTATTAGTATATATGTATATGTAGTATGTGGTTATCCTATACGTTACGCAGCTTTGTACTTTACAAAGCATATATCATCATTGTGTATATATTTGTGTTGTAACTTTATTTGGGGGAAATTCTACACCCAGTCGGACAAGCTTTTTAATAGCAGTAGCCAAGGAGACAGACATATTTTTATTTATTTACTAGACATACGAATACCTCCTTCCATCAACATGATTTTTCTAATTTGTTACAAGTTAGAATTTCCCATTTATTGTTTACACTTTTTCACCTCATCCAATTGTCGTAAATGGAAACAGGTTGAAAAAATTTCCATTTTCTTTGTAAATACTCTTTTATCTTGCTTAGTCTACCGTAGAGTATGCTGTGTGGTTGTATCGGGCACGAAAATATAGCAAGTTTGCTTTATTACGTACGCTCCGCATGGTTCCATTCTTTATTCTCAATGATATTTGAAAAGTAATTTCCAAGAAAACACTCTCCTTCTTCAAAAAGATTAGATTTGTTCAACCAAAATGTTGCCATACATTTATTGCACCTTATGTCCATTGTGTTTTGAATTGGCTTCAATTGTACAGCTTTTGACTCCGACCGCATGTTCCTACATGCGCGTCTATGTCCGACGAAACTGACGGTTGAAATGTACATTTTCACAATAAATATGTGGTTACTGTCTTTCCCTTTTCGGGATAAATCAAATCGATTTATGTCTGCCGGATCAAATACTTTACGATACTCGTCGTAAAAGTTGTGAGAAGCAAAAAGCCGAAGAATATTGAAGGTACTTGAATGATGACTTCACTTCACTCAGTGAAACGAATATTCCAGGCGACTCAACTTGGTTGTTGCTATCCGTCACTGTATATTATAGATATAGATACGCAGATATATAATATTCTGTCTTGAGAAAACAGGGAGAAAATATAATGTGGGAACTGTTCAAAACAAATGCATCAAAGAATTTGTTGACACTTGACGCAGTGGCTTAGCGGAATATGTTGACATAGATGAACCTATTGTGTTTCTGGTGTCGGAAGTTCCGCAGTTGTGTGGGGAGACTTAAACAAAGTAAGAGGAATTTCCGGCCAGAGAGTGGAACGGAAAAGAAGCAACTCCATTGCTAAGTTTAGTGGCTTGTTAGAATTCATGTAAATCATTCTGGATTTTCACCTCAGTGCCTCCTGTACAACTTAAAATCTCATTAGAATAGCTACTTTGATTCCTTAGCTTTCGCTGTCTAGCCCAAGCCATTTCAAACACCTACACACTCTCCTTGGTAAAATGCTATATGTACAACATCCCACACTTTCTGTATATATTTCATGTACATGCAATAATTATGTGTATACTGTGTATATTCATTTCCATGTACCAGTCATATTTGGTTCGTGAGAAGCACTTTCTTGAAACCTGGCAGTGTGAATACATTAACTTGTGGGAAATTTCCATGCTGGTAGCCTTACAAATAATAAAAATTACCTTGTGAAATAATTATTAATAGTAGTATTAGTTTCTTCGTCGTATATTTCCATTCATCAACAACTTACAGAAATACCACAGTCGTACCAGTAATTATATGGTACTTGAGTTTCTTCGCACCAAGAATTCCGATACTAGGGATGGTTTCTTGTACACTTGTAACTTTAACATGCTCACTCGGACTTGTATTGTGTGCTTATAAGATTTTGCGTAGGTCCTTGTTACCTCAAAGGATATATCCGCAACAGCTGCTACTAGAGATGACATATAAGTAGGAAACTTACATGTAATAATTTACATTTTCAATTTGTAATTCTATCGCTCATTAAATGCTTATTACTTTAATGAAATATTCCAAGCAAGACGGACATTAGCTCGTTCATACAGCATAAAAGTGATATCCTCTTTTTTACACTTAATAAGTGAGTTACTTAAGTAGCAGAAAAAAGAAGAGGAAACAAGAGGAGTTGAATATGTTTCTAATTTCCTGCAACCATATAGAAAACTCATAGATGACTAGTAAAAGTCAACAAAGCCATTACAATGGCACTCAAGTGGAAGGAATTACTTGAGAAGACTACATTTTGTGAAAGTGCAATTTGCTACGCTTGCAAAAACCGGCAAGCAAGGAAGAAAGGGAAAGGGAAGAAAAAAGTCTCAATGTTGAATACTTCTAAAAGAAAGAGATTCCATCCGTGATTAATTTGTCTCATTTATCATGGAAAATATTGCATTGCAAGTGTACAACTTTCACACTCCGTCTCTCAACTTTTCTTACACTTTTCAGAACATGCATATTATACTACGAGTACGAGTCAGTTCAAGTTCTCCAACTTTTCCGCTTTTTCTCATCTTCCTACCACCTTCATCCTGTGTGCGAACGTAGCTACCTTGCTTTTAAATTATGACAGCAATTGATCCTCCTCACTCCTTGAAACTTCCGGCGTTAAGACGTAGTAATATTCAATAACAAGTACTAGTGTAATTGCAGACGGATTTATACTGTGTACGCCTAATGCATACGAAAGCTTTCCCGCACTGACAAACTTGCAATTCCATCCAGATGATCACCATTCTTCTCCTCCCTTGCGACAATTCTGTCAAGGCAAGGAAGGTGCAATGTCAACTATAATGTGGAGTGTGTAAATTGGGGTCATGTTTGTGTTGTGGTAGATGTTTTATATGTAGATCCTTCAAGTCACAGCAGGAAATAGATAAGCAGGTTTCCGAAAACAACCCGGGAGTGTTCTGTTGCCATGTAGGAAATACGACTTGGTTGTGTCTTAATCAATATTTTTGTGTTGTGTATCAAAGGGTGCGTAGTATATTTACGGCCGTTTGTTACACACATAATCACAAAAGACATGCTAAGGTTAATCATTGCATACATGTAAGACTATTTTATTGCATATAATTGACAGGCTGCAAGGTTCTGCATAAGTTAGTCGTTGTTATTATGTTGCTTGTAAATCAAGTTTTTTTTAGATTTGTTGCTCATATCCTTACACAGCAGTTAGATTTATACTACATTATGTGGGTACATACTACATACTTTTATAATTTTGCTATGTTGAGGACTTGAAATTGCTACTTGCATAAGTCCTACCTAGAGACTTTACATAATATTCATATTCCACTTTAATACAACAGCTTGGTTTCATTAGACGGAGAAATTACACAAGCGCTGTACCTGAAATAGCTGGTTTTATATATTAGCAATATGATAATAACAATGGATTCGTAAAGTCGACTGAAGCTTTTAGTGGATCTAATCTCCTAGGCTGATCTGCTTCGGGACAGCATTTCCACTATTTAAAATACCTCCTAGATCAGTCGTCTAACAGATATACATACTTATATAAATCACTTTATTTATTCTCTCCCTGATATTCGCTTTCTCTTGTAGCACCTTGCCTCACTTACACCCCTTATTCCTAGTTTGTAATCTAGCTCTTGATTTCATGGATAGGTACACACTGTTACATGTATATTATTTTTGTTCTGGCTCTCACCTTGAGTGTATATGTAGAAGTTGGAACGAATCACTTCCTTTTGATCTCAAACCAGACATTAGTTATTTTCTAGTAGCGCACTCATTACAATACAAATTCTTCTTACGGTTTTGATCTATGACTGTATATGAATGAAGGTATTGCGTAGCATAAAGCGTTTGTTTCATTTGTTGTTAGTGGTAGCAATCGGAACTTGGGTTTTTGATCGTATCTTGGAAGTGCTCGAGGATCATTCAAGTACTCTTATTACTACTGCACTTGAGGCCCACAAATTAATTCATAGTCGCTGCATAACGCCAAAGTAGAATGTTGCAAGGCTACTACGTCGTAAATATAGACATTGTATGTAGTGAAGGGGCTCAAGTCAATAGCAAGGCAAGTTTCATATTCTTACAGGAATCAGTATATTGCCAATCACGGATGACACCGAAACAGGCAGTTGACCTGAGGGATTAAAATCCTTTACCAACAGTTTCATTTTTCGTCTGTAAATATTCACATAGATGTGAATCCTAGGTGTAGGAAAATTGTGACTCTACTCACGACTGATGACAGCAGAATCTCAAAATGTTAGCATAGTCAAGAGCTCAAGTAAATCAAGTTTGAGAGCAGTATCTTACTGGTAGATTCCATTAAAAATCAATTCCTATTCTAGAGCCTTTATTCAATTTGGTTGCAACTGTTTAGAAATTAAAAGTGTTTTGTGCACTATATGATTTCTGAATATTCTACTAAATAAACCAAATGACTTCATGTTCGCACGTATTTGAAAAGGAATAATTCCCGTCCTTATTCTTCGTATTTTATATAATTGTTCTAGACAACACAGTGCACAGATTCACAAAGGTAAAAGACATACGTACATTGTCATTACGTGGTTACAACGTCATAAGAAGACTTGAAGCCTCGAATATGTATGAAAACTACATGCAGCAGAAGGATTAATCTTGAGAACCAGCTGACAAGAATTTTGTCGAAGGTCTAGTATTTCTCTTTCTGGCTCAAGAAAGATACGTAACTGTCAGTGCATTTTCTTCTTTTCTCTGTTTCGAGACCCCATTCTGAATACGTGAAAAAATTCAATATTAGCCCGACTTGGCTGGATATGTGTGGTATTTGAATGAACCTTGTCTAGATCACAGAGGAGTTCGGGTCCGACTGTGAAATTTTATTAAGATTTTCATCACACTAACCCAGTGCGAGAGTTCCATATAAGTTTCCACAATGTATTCCACATGTGGTTTTAGCACCCTACTACAAAATACAAAAGCGCACTTGGTACTGTAACGACAATTTTAAGGTGACTCAAAGCAAGTATCGTTACTCTGCTCATATTTAATTATATTTATGTACGATATCCCAACGGATGGAATTTAAGCGTCACCTCATACTAATATCGAGGTGATGCGCGGAAAAGCCGTCGCCGTAGGCAATAACCACGTTAATCTTAATCATGAATGCAAAGATAAATATATAAATCATAGATTTCGAAGATGACTTGGACTAAAGTGACCAAGTTATTGTGGGGATGAAAACCCCAAAATGGGATCATAATACCGCACGACCGTATTCCACAGACCTCCAAACGGATGGTCAGTCCGTTCACGGGCATAAGGCAGGACTTTCTTTGTCAGCAACCCCCACCCCGATTTCTCTGTATTCCCCACGACTGCACACAGGGTCGAAGGGGATACTTCGTCAACGTCCAGTTCTTGGGCATGCACCAGGACTGATCATAAATTCGGGTTACACTTCGGATTTTTTTGGGCAACTTTATCCCACACAATGAGTAGTATAAGTAGTATATACTATCGTTTTTTGTAACGATATATGATTATATGAATATACGGCTGACTCTAAAACAAAGAAAAAATTAACAGTGAGTTAAGGAGAGAAAATTGTACATTTTATCATGAACTTATACATACATGTATTGATAGGATTAAATCAAAATATTTAATTTATTGACGAATCCGATTAATAAAAAAAAGTTTCGTACAGCAATATTTCATATAAAGTAACGAAGAAATCGTTACAGTACATTATCCTAAACCCATAAAGGCACTTACATAATCTGTCAGGATTGCTTAACATGTGCGTAGAATTATCAAGTGTGCACAGGACGAGAATCCTTAAAAATGCATTAAAAAATTTGAGCTCCTGAAAACTTGATATTACAGGAATAAGAATAAGTGTACAGAGCAGATGTGAAAATGATTTTACTTGATCAATATTTACACAGTGGTGAAGACGTTTCTGTAGTCTATATAGTCACTGAAAATCACCTGCAGTTGAAGTTCGCGTGATTTTCGTCAATAAATAAAGGGATGAATGAATTGCTGCCAAAAAAGGCTGGATATAGCTACTCCTGAAAAAGATTTTCCTTTTCCTTTCATTCCAGCCCTTTCTCCCCGTAACTGACGTCTTTGGTCCGTTGTCTCAATTCAACATCTAACTGTGAAAAGGAATTCTCAAAATCTATTTTCGAATACGATCAGAGCAGTTACTATAACATACTTTGCGCTAACCTTGTCATGGTGCCTTAGCTGCTTTGAGGATTTGGAAGTACGGAAAAGAAATGTACCTCTACTACAGAATCCTGGATAGGTGGTATGGGTTTGAGTAAATACACACTTACTATGAGAAACCCCAAAGCTGTTTCTTTCATTCCTCAGCTCCGCTATCCCAGTCTGGCCGCCACGAGATAAACACTTCTCTCACGTTATTTATTAGGATGATTACATATTATGTAAATGCATGTTTGTTCTTCGTTTTCTACCGAACAGAAGGATTGTATGAATTTATGTACCCAATTTGCGGCCGATCAAGGTGGGGTGGGCGCAAACATTTGTTAAAGTGCAGCAAGGATGCAACTTCTCTAGCCTATTACTTCCACACTCTCAGCACCAGTCGATCGTCATTTTGATTCTCCACATCTTTCCCCGCATTTTCATCAACACTGTCTGACATAACTCATCTTTCTCTCAGTCAGTAAAATCTTAAGGGTATAAGACGGCAAGTCGTTTAAGGTTTGCACATTTGCTTTGGCGCGGAGCAACAGCACACACACTAAAATATGAAAGTTTTGATGTTGCGTCGTTTAATTTTTTACATTACATTTACATCTCCGCAGTGTCTAAGGTTGGATGAACGATATCTTCAGGCATGAAGCTACTGCAATACGAATAACCGCAAATTATTGCATGCTTATTTCGCATGCCTCTTATTTTAAGCCTGGTGTGAAGAGATAATGAGGAGAGAGGATGTAAATGTTCCTTGAAAAACATGTTAACTGAATGGTACAATAAATTCATGCTTGTCCGCTCCTACAAGTTGTCATCCTCAGCAAATTTGCATCAAAGATAGTCTAAAATAATACCTGTATTTGATTAGTTGCTGAAAATTCCTTGAAAGATCCACTCGAGCACAATCAATTGTTAATTGGCTACCGCATTCAATCGAGTCAAACCCCAACTGTAAATAACCTCGAAATACGCGTAATTGTATTCATTACTCTCTGTTTAATACTTCAGACCATCATGCGTATCTAAAACGATCGTCATGGCACCATATTCACTGAAAATAATTTCTTTTGCCTACATTCTATAAGTTCTGCGTTCCACATTTTGCTATTGTAAACCTTCACTATCCGTAATAATAGTTCCCGCGAAATTATTTGAAGGAAAATTTGGAGTAAGACGGACAATCGAGCAAGTTTCAATTCAAATGTATCGTCTACCACACCGTGATCCCGGAAATCGTCGCCAAAATAGCTTCTCACAATGAAATTAGATAAGTGGCCTCAATAAAGTTCTCAGAATATATCTTCACATGGGAACTTTTAGGCTGTCAAAGGTTGAAGGGCTATTGCTTAAGTTGTTTTATAAGAGAGACGAACAAACAGTAAGTTCAAATTCGTTGAAAATCTACAGGGTTTTAGCAAGTTTTATTTACTTTATAGCGTACTTTATCCCCACTTATGGAACCAACTAAGTCGTTAAATGTCGTCCTATGGAAAAGCTTTTCTGTTTATAAGGTGGTAAGAATAGAACAAAGAGAAGAATAGGAAATTTAAAATTTTCCATCAAACCAAGTTTTGGAGAGTAAAATTGGAGAGTTGATTTGAAAGATAGATTGGAACAGGGGAGGACGGAGCGGAAGAATTTGTTTCAAGAAGTGATATTGTTAGACGTCTCTTGTTCCCTGACATTGATAATAGTCAAGCTCAAAGTAGAAATAAACTTTCCCCCGTTGACACTAATGTAAGAATAAAAGACAGAGTGTTAAGAAGTTATTTCGATCACGTACATATGTATGTATAAATGGTTCTGGTAAACTTACTCGCTATGATTGTTCCAAATCGCGAAAGCAGCTACTAGTTATCGTTGTTTGATTAAAGGATTGCAATAAACTTTAGCTTGGAAAGATGAAAACTAACACTTTGAATGAGATTTTTTTTTCTCATTTAAATGTACATGACATTGGCCCGCTTAAGATTTAGAAACTCGACTGATTAAAAATATAAACGGGAAAACGCAACATGGAAGATTAAATGAGATCCCTATAATTGTGCAGTATGATCGAATCCAAAAGACAGGAAGGGGAAAGAGTCTACATGAATGACATCCATGTACATAGATATGCATATATATGAGCATGTAATATACTTTTATGCATATATGGCATAGACGGCAGATAGTGAAGGAGAAAGCTAATGGATCTCATGTGGACGGACACTCTTCATGTATTGATTGAAAGGAACAAGAGTATCTTAATCTTGAGCAACTCCAAGGTAACCTGCATACATTATTGAATGTAATACACATTTGTGTTTCCCCAGCAGGATAGGATTGAAGGAATGAATGCAAAATGGAAGCTTCCAAAAATGATTCATGACTTGCAAGTTTGAAGGAACGAAGGAGTTTTTCGCATCCTCACTCTCTTCACACTGAATTTTCCCCGTAAATTATTCAAAAGACGGCTTATGCCGCAAGGACCTACATAGCCGGATAGACTCATTTGCTCTTTTGAAGATAAAGGACCTAGTTTCCTTGTGGATGAAAGCCGGAGGTTTTAAAAAATAGGAAACCCATTGTGTTGGTTTTTAATAAAAGGAAATTAAGCAGCTACACAAATTAGGATTTGCCCTCTAACTTAAGGTTCAGTACACACTGAAGGGTCAAAAACGAAAAGGTTGGATAGAAAGTAAATATGTATATGTAAATCATATGTATAATTATGCGTGTTTGTTTTTGGGTTACAGAGTATATAAGATTCGGAAGAGGAGGAGACACACAAGTCGTTATCTAATATGCATTTACACAATGTTATGCAACCCTTTTTATAAGTCTTGTTTAATTTGTCGGAAACTTGATTTTACTTGAAAACATGAGCCAGGAGATTCAAGCAGATGCCTTTTCTTAGAGCATTTCAATCGTGTACAAACCCAACGACACACTACTTTCGCTCACTTCTTTCCCTTTAAGCTTGCAGGCATATCCCTGTCCGACGCAAGTACTAGCATATAGCATACCAGTAAGTTTATAGGTACATATGGATGTATTAATATAGCATAATGGTCAATGTAGCATTTGTTTATACAGATACAGCGGAAAAGTTGCATTAAGACAGTGCCAGGAGTAGTACTATTGCCACTAATGTTTTCCTCTAATTTATGATTCTTAGGTCTGTAGACTAGACTGGAGGTAGATGTTGGAAAAAGATACCAAAGACTCGTATCACGACTTCATTGAATTTAGATGGTGAGATAAAAGTGGACATTTGATGTTACGTAGCCATAGGGAAAAAAATTCGAATGGACCTTTGAAAACTAAAGGATTCCTTTCGCACTCATCCAACCATCAAAGATTTCGCATTGTGTTCTCTTGCGTACACAGTTACATCACAATTGGAGTTATATACGTACTTGATAATGAAATTTTTTTACCGAATCACTAAGAGTACATAAAACTATGTCATGTTGTGTCTGTCCCACATTTTAGAAGCTTTTTGTTGAACTGGAACAAGTTGAAGTACTTACGCGCAGTTTGAGCTGTCGTTACACTCATGAGCCTGAATCAACTGTGTTTGCGTCAATGTAGCACGAAGGTAGGACAACTCCGATTGCTTCGGTACATACAGAGCCATGTATGATTATAAAAATAGACACGCGGAATTAAGTCAAACTAAGCAAGAAGGGCCCAGAAAGCAAGGGAGCGGGTACCTTCATTTCCAATTTCTGGGAACGAGAAAATTCTTGTCCCACCAGCCGCCGTGAAGCGAGGTCATAGTGTGCTGTTAAAATATAACCTGATTGAACCTCACTACTTAAATATTTACTCACTGAAGTTAAGTCCATCTCCGAGTGATAGCCTCGAATTGATTTATTCCATGGTTGGAAGGTGCCATCATGGCTTTTATTCATCTGCCTAGGATTTATTTTCCTAATGCACTAACTGCAACATTATATAGGTAAGTACTGTATATAACACCCAACAAGCTCTGTCAATGCCACCCACTTGCAAAATCCATGAAACTGTACTTTGTCTCTCGCTTTGGAACCGCCATAATATTGTCACAGTTGAGTCTCACTAAAAGAGCTTGTCGTCTGTCTCCGTCCCTGTCTATCTGGTTAGTTAATGACGATAGTTGATAACCTCTCTCTCCCTGTTTGTCTCCATGTATTCAATTTATATCTACACTAACTTGTATATGATACCCTGTTAACTTATATTTGACTCCAGTGCATTATATGCTGACATACATGTGTATGCAGTACATTAGGCTACAAGAGTAAATGGAAACACTCACCAGTATGGAAGTAATAAGAAACTAGTAAACATTACTGATACTCCTCTTGTCCTCATATATAAGAACCCACAATGTGGAATTTTTTTATCGAGATCCTCTAATCCCTTGTGCAAAGTTTGCCTCGATGAACACATCAAAGATTGTAGAACTCACACAGTTACACAAGTCGTCAAATAAAGAAATACACGTTACATAACATTTGAGTTGTACAATATCCCACAACAGAAAGAGCACACAGTTTGCGCTTCCACAACCAAATCACCTGAGACTTACATACAGTCCATCACTACTTAGTTTTCACTACTTAAAACTAGCAAGCAATCAAATGGCGTATTTCTTTGGTGGTTGGCGGCCACATCAACCGTAATAAGAGTGCTGCAAAGTATTGTTCCTATCTCCTACAGCGTCATCAATACAGAAGCACTGATCCCATGTTCCCTACCTATATTGTGTTTCTATTTATAAACTCTTGCTTTTATTGTGAGTCAAGATATGCAACGTGTGTATGCCTGCACCTGTCGGGAAATTTTAGACTTTGGAGATCTTTGATATTAAATGGAAATATCCATATTGACTGTTATACTATTTATTTTTAATTAACTACAAATGGATTTACGTTTCCTTGTTCCTACAAGTAGAAATGAATCATACTTATGAATGACATAACAATTTTGCACACAAGATTTCAGATCAATATCCACTGCTAGGGCCAGAGTAGTCGATTCAAGTTCAGAGACAACGTATGGAGCTCTTGGTGGTAATGAACGCTAATTGATGACGATTTTATTAGTAGAATCCTAACGGCCATAAGATTCAGACCCTTCATTAGGGATCTCAAATGAAAGTGAATTCACGCATGGAATCGTAGGCTCTTGTATGTGCGTTTCCAGGCATGACAGTAATTAGCCTATTTTTGTACACTATTTGTATTTTCTATGTGCAGAACTTGCCTGTTGTACCTTGTAACAAACAAACATTTCAAGAGTTTAAACAAAATCCCTGCAATTCATTCCGGCAATTATTTTATATTAAATTAATTAACTGCCTGACATGTCTCTACTTATTATTAAGTGATTTTTCTATTGCCGCTTGTGTGTTATGCCAAAATGGTGTACAATTTTTATACAATTATACTAATAAAGTAGCATTTGATTAAATTTATTATATTAGTATTGCAAGTTAATGTCAAAAGGGCTTCAAGTAAAGTATTTCATTTGTGTTACGACTTAAATCGCTTATATAGAGGATGTAGCCATGTTAAACGCATTGAAAAGCTCCCTGTAATACAAAGATATTTTTCTCCATTTCACATCTTTTATACGCACCATCAGAGTAAGCACAGTTTGGAGAGAATCGTTGTAGCATATTAAAGTATGTATATACGTATAGAAGAATAGGGTCTAAGCAGAATTTAATGCTTTCGATATTTTTTACAAGGAAAAGTGTGCGTATTTCTGCACGTAAAATGTGTCGGTTGTCCAGTTCTCCGTATGGAGCCAGCTAAATAGGATTGTAAGTTGACAGGAGCGGCATTCTCACTCTTGATTTTTGCTTAATATTATAAACCTGCTGCCTAAAAACGTACTGTGAAGAAGTGAGTAAACTGTAAATATCAGCATTCACCCCTTTAGAACCTAGACAATTTTCAGTCACCAAGGACGAAGAAGTCTTGTAAAACTTTCCCTTCTCCCAGCTCTCTCTCCAGCAAATCCTCACATATGGGCACCCGTCTCAAGTATTTACTCGCCAATTTACTTTCGTACTTGATGCAGAAAATGCTACGGACTGAGCAGGGGACTATCCTAATCTTCTTGGTTAACTAGATTGATGAGAAGAATCAAACTGACGGAGTGAGTCTGGATATAACTGTTCCCTCTACAAGGTCTATCCTCTGTGACGGTTTTTTTAAATAGTCTCCTATTTATAACACTTTGGTATAAAAAAGCCTTTTTTAAGATTTTCCCATTTGTAAGATTTGGTTAAAAAAAGTCCTATATTTAAGAAGTTTAGTTTAGTATCTTGGAGTAGGTTTGTTAACGAGTACTGTTGCTAGAAGTATCCATTTACACAACATATCAGTATGTTATTTTGATCATGATGATAAAAAATAAAGCAATATGTACACACATTAATAAAAAATGTTTACATTTTAATTTCTTGTGCTCCATTGATTTATCTTCCGGCATTAAGAGTTGTACTGATAGAGAGGAACTTCATCATCTGTTATGCCTGAAGACCTACTACATCCCTGCTACTAAATTCGTCAAATTTTCACTGTTCCGTCTGGGGCAATATCAACTTAGTTGTTCATGTCATGTACTTTGGTTTAATTTTAACCCGTAATAGAACGAGAAAATTACATTTTTCCTACTTTCTACTTGCTATTTTCTACTTGCCTTTCCCGCTCATTTCGGTGTAAAGTTATCCCCTAGAGGTAAGATACTTCTCTCGCAACGATAATGGTAGAAAAATCCAGTTACACATGAGATACGAAGAATCCTTGTTCTTGTTAAGGCTCCTCTGAAACATGGGATTCCTTATAGCCGTCTCACTCTGCTCTCTCCTTCAGTAGTTAACAGAAGGAGCTGCAGACGGACCAGCAGATAAGATAATGGATGGGAAGCAAGAGTTAACCTAAAGGTAAACCGTCAAGTTGACAAACTTGTGCGAAGCCAGAAAATACATTTGAGAAGATATAGTACTAGTAGGAGGGATATGTTACAGCAAGCGAAATAAAGCTAATATTAAGTTAACGGCAGAAGAGTAGCAGACGGAAAGAAACTTTACATCAAGCAAATTGATTCCAAAGATCTTACCAGATAAATGAAGTTTTTTGAACATGCAAGCGGAGGTCTAAGTTCTTGTTGTAGCTTGTGTGAGGGTTTCGTCAGGTGAAATATATTGCTGAGCTAAGACGAAAAATGTTGAAAGTCTTTCACAAACAAATAAATCTTTATGTTTCAATAAACTCGGAGCCAACTAGTCGTTGGAGTGTCAGGTTGAAGGAATGGTGACGGTTTGTACCACGAGTGTAAAGCCAAATTTTTTATATGAAATACAATAATTTCTGTGGTCAGTTTGCTTCACGAATCCTCAAGAATTCGCATTAATATTTCGGTTTCGAAAAAAATGAGATCGTGTGAGTCCAGGGAATTTTGTTACGCTTGGGTTTCACTTCAATCAAAAGGAGATCGGCAGCGTTCTAGTCAAGGTGAATCCAGTAAGTGAGAGAGAGAGGGAGGAATTTCTCTGCGAGAGAAACACTACTGACAACGACACTACCACCAACAGTTCTGCCGTTATAACTCTTCTGCCCGCTTTCGTCGGCAAGAGTGTGATGGTGCCTCAGCTCTGGCAAAGAAAGTCCCAACAGCTTAAACGAAACAAGTCTTTGCACGCATTCTTTCTCGGATCCGTGGCGTCACTGATGCAATGGGCGGTTCGACCTCCGGTCGGTAGACCGACCTTCCAAATGCTCTACTCCTCTGCCTTCAAAGTCCCTAGCAAGCTATCCCGTTTTTAGGAAAGATTAAAGGTGCTGCAATTGTCTTGGGAGGAGAGCTGACGATATTTCTAGTAAAGCACAACCAATATCGCCAGATTCTTTATGTTTGATTTTTAATTAATATTTATTTTCTTAAATTTTCTTTCTCTTATATTCGTATTTTCTTTGTATACATACAAAGTTGTATCCTACATGTATAAAATTGTTAACCAATTTAATGGTTGTTGCTCTGGACCTCTACCTGGCCTACGCAAATGAGTCTAAGACTATCAAATTATTTTTATTGGAGACAGCGTATATTATTTTATGTAAGTTTTATTCATCACACTAAGGATTCTCAGGTTAAACAGAGTTTCTAATTATCAAGGATATAAGCAGATGGACATCTGCTGTAATATGTTCAGAAAATATTTCATCGGTCAAATTACCAATAAAAGGCTTGTGAGCGTCAGGCTTTGCAAAAGTAGAGAACCTTTGTTATAAGTAGGGAGCATATTATTTCAAGCAATTAAACATATTATGTAATACTTACAAATAAAGGTGTGGTTATAATCTCTTAGTCACTATGTCACACAGTTAAATTATGTTTGCACATTTTTTCAACTCTAATTCACACGAGTACATTTTGATTCCGCAGTCAACCCTTTCACCACGGCGAGGTTCAAGCACATATGGCTACAACAGTATATGTAGCCTGCTTATTTAAGTTCCCAAATAAATGGTCGTATACAATATATGATGTTCTGAATGTACAGCTTTAATTGAACTTTGGAGACACACTCAACGAAAAGTTTATTTTCTTACTCGCGCAGATATTAACTGTCAGACTAATTATTTTAATTTTTAATGTTGCTATATCCTTTAATGAATGGACCTTTCTGTTGACATTTTTGGATCTCAATTCATTTGATTGATATTTAGAGGACAGAAGTCACTCTCGCTTATTAACGCAGGCAGTAAACCATGTCGGCTTACAGAAGAGAGACAACCCCTTATCTAAATGCCAAATTAATTCCTTGTAATTTTAGACGGCGACGGCGACGATCTACAAATCCTTCGAAAAGATATTTCTCAAGTTGTATGATCATGTATCATTTTTCATTCTCGCGAATTCATTGTGTATTTAGTATGTGAAATAATATTTTTTAGATTTTTAGACATTCGCAAGCCTAAAATGATGACGATATGAGGGCGAATTCTCACAACCTGTGAAAAGTAAGAAGTAATATAAAGCACATGCAAAGCAAGAAAAGTATATTATTGATAGGCAAGTAAAGTAAGCGCACGGGAAAAGATTCAACCAGCTGCCAAGAAAATACGAAGAATTTTCCTCCACGACGTACAAGTGGTTACAATGGCCTCCGTAATTACAAAGATAACTGTGGAAAAGGACGTTCCATTTGTATCACTGTGTCAGTCAGCCAATATCGCAAGGGCAAGCTCGAAGGTTAGGTGCTTGAAATGTTGCAGAAATGGCAGAAGCGGCGTGTGTAAATACAATCACATGTGTGATTGTTTATCATTCATCTCCAGCCGCCATACACACTCGGCTAAAATACAACTTCATGTATGGTACAATATGTACAGGCAAAGCTTTTCTTCTTGTATGAGGTTCATGTGCCAAGTACAATAGATTAGAAGATGTATATTTTGTTTGGTCAATGGCTTTAGTATATAGGTACCCCCTTGAAGAATCATCATGTGATAAATGATGCCCATAGTTAAGAATGTCTTATTTTCTTTATTTTTTATGTAGCCAGGAACAAAAAATTATTTTAACCCCATGGAATGATACTACCAGCTTATAGCCAAAATTAGGTTTCGATTCCGCGTGAATTCTGTACGTATCATAGAGCTTAGTTCTCAAGTAAACCTCTCCCAGGCTTAAATCAAATTTACTACATGACGTGAGCTCGCTGTTCTAGTGTCGGATCCGCGCTTGAGTGTCAGTGGGAAAATGAGGTGCTGACTATGTAATAAGTATGCAAGCAAGTACAAATTTTTAAGTGTGCTCAGCTTCCTGTGTATGTAAATCATGAGGTGATGAAATTAAGGTTGAAAGCTCCACATACATAATTAAGTAACCGCATACTACAACAAGATAGCAAACTCTGTCGTCCAGTTGCAACAGTTTGGTCACAAGAGAGAAATGAAATGAATATTGCTGGATAATACATATAACATGCTGTGAGTAAACGAAAACCTATGCAATACTTTGGAGGGTCACGCGTATACTCCTAGTGCAAATATGTGAACATTAGTATGTGCGTATCAATGTAAATTGATTTTTCAACACATTCTCAAACACTTTAGAGGACTTGTCAATATATAGACTGTGCACATACCTTTTTATAGGTTCATCGCAATTTTTATGACTGATGTAGTCTGTACTATTTGCTGTATAATAAAACTTGATTTCAAATCACTTCACTGTTTCCAGCTTACGGATCTACAGTAATAGAATATGCATGTATATATGTAACTAATTCCTTCGTTTGTGCCCAGCTGACTACCGACTGACTTATTGAAAGTGTAAAGAATCTTGATAATTTCTGCACTACGTATCGAGATGCACGTTGTTATTTCGTTCATATATTCTTGCACTTTCGTGCACTTTGTTTAATTTTTATATACGTAAATATATAAGCGCTTATGTATACACTCAATTCTTTGGTCCATACACAATGATTCCTTGCATAGGCATTGATTACTTATGCGAACTTGAATATTATGTCTTATGGCTTTATCATATATTCTTCAGTAATTATCATTCATAGGCGTTCATATTGAAAGATTTTAATAGACAGAAATCGGCTGCAAGTAATTTCGTTACCCACCACAAGGCCAAGGCTTGACTTAAGGTATGAGATACGTATTAGGTAGTATAAAGCCACAGGTTCTCAATTTTCATATAGCATGAAAGTATGGGTAGCGTGGGCGAAGAAGAGAAAAGCTTCTGTATAGGCTTGCCGGCACGATGAGCTATTCTTTTCAAGAATAAAGTTATACAATTGAAAACCTCTGACATATACTACTTCCTTCCCTTAAGTCGTATAGTCAATGAACGTTATTGAATAATGTGTACGTAGTGTATAATGTGCACCTGCCTACCGAAGCAGCTACTTATATTATGTTCATCCTGATTTCTCATGCATACCAACTAAATCCAATTTTTATTCAAATCCCCGAGACTTTTACCTTTCTTTTAAAATAAAGTCCCTATCCTCTTTCCTTCCCAAAGGTAGAACTACTGAACATTTTCTTCGGGATATCTATGCACAACCCACACTGCTTATTTCTGTACTTTTCATTTCTCGTTGTCAAGGAGTGTCCTAAGATACATAAATCTATATACTAGTCGTAGAAGATATCTGTTGTACACAGTATCCATGGTGTGGTCATAGATACATCGTGCGGATAAAAGAGATCCCCATATTTTTAGACACTACATTTTTACTTTTGGAGGGGTGAAACAATAACTATAGCTATACATTTCGGATGAAATAAGGGTAATCCGTGTATGCAGTAGATCCCTGTCATTCAACGGAATATCGCATATGGTTATCCATGATGAAAGCTTGAATAGACCAACTAAAAAGCCTTCGTCATTCAACAACAGAAGAAATGACTAGAGGGAAAACGTCTAGTTATATACATGTCATTACGTTTAGCTATTATATAGTACCGAGATAGTGATAAGATAGTTGTATCCAAACGTGAAGAATGAAGCTTCATTTAACTCATTCTTTGTATGTTGAGTGTCGTGTAAAATATAAAAAACGATTGTTTTCTGCCGAGTGGAGCACTGAGTGTTGTGAAAAATACGCCGTGTGGCGATAGTCGTGGAACATCGGTCGTGTCTAGTCAATGTCTTAAGGAAGCAAGGGAAAACCTATTTGAGGTTGCGAAACTGCCGAATCAACACCACCAACACAAACCGATGTTATACAGGCCATACATAGATATGTGGAGGTGCATGGAGAACGAGACTCTGGATGTTAGTAGTTTCTGTTGAATGTCCGGATTGTCATGGAAGGACAATCACAGAAAAGGCCTGAGAATAGATCATGTAGTAGCATTAGGAAGTGTATTCTGAGATAAAAGCTATGAAGAGAATAAGGAATCCGAATCGAATAAACTACGACTTACTCTTCTTTTCCGTTCTCAGAACTGCGTGCTAATAGTAGCCTTGTTAAATCTCGCATCTCCGCGACCCAAGACCCGAGGAAAAGGCTGTGTACGTAAATCACGTTTAACAAAATCGAAGCTTTGGCCAGGGCAACTTCTTTTTTCTTTCCCGTCACTTCGTAGCGTGTATATCCTATGGGGCGATATAATATTATAACGCTTAACCCATACTTAGAGCATCCAGGAAACACTGGAAACCACAGCAAGGGAGCTGGGGATCAATTTATACGTTTTTAATATCGTTTTGACCACGATTGCTCTTCCGTTTATTAAAATTCAACCTTCCCTTCCTTTGTGTGCTTGGGGATTTTATTTTTTAAATTCAACCGTCTTCTCTAGAGGCTCCTTCTGGAAATCCAATACTTCTTAAGTAAATCCTGCACTTCAACTGGAACCCTCTCATAAATCTCCATTAGTTTTGCGTTTGGCACTTCATGCAGTGATTTTCGTATTTTCTAGTTGTTCTCTCCTTCTGGCCTTATGGCACTTTCTCTTGAATATTCAATCAGGGAAGTGCTTAATGGAAGGAATAATGTAGCTTACACACTGCTTATGAATGAAGTAAGTGAGATAGTCATTACCGACGTATTTCATAATTGGGAAACTAAAAATGCAATGCATATTGATGATCATTTATATTTAATGTCGAAAATCAGTTACAGTAATTTATAATTTAACGTCTGAGGCTACACAGAGCAAAATGGGTAGGGACAAAGAATGGAAGACAAAAATGTGAACACAAGATTAGAAGTAGCTCTGGCATTTCTGAAAATGGTAATAGAATTCTAAGAATACAAGAATAATAAAAATTTCATTGTTTACATCTCTGCTTGAGTACGTCGCAGAATCGACACCAAATTAAGCACGAATGTGTTCATGAAGGTTACCATGACAAGTTTTGTAAAGGTTTCTATGACAAAGTTCTGTGGGAAAAGTAAGGCCAATTAAATTTACTAAATGTACTTCTCTAAGTCAGTATAATTTACTCGGTTTCCCATGCTAACCGACAGAAAATTCCGTCCTTGGAATTAAAAATTGTGCGAATAATCGAGATTACCTAAACAAAATATTTAGCATGAAGATTCATTAAGTATGATTACAGGTTGCTAATTAACTTGAAGTTGTTTTTCTTTGTGTAATTTTAGCTGGTGCCTTCATTCCATTAGGGTAGCATAGTTAGCATAACTGGTTTATAGATGTAATCCCAACTTGGACTAATCGGAGGAAATTAGTAGTAACAGTTACTGCACGTGTTCTAATATTTACACTACATATGAAAAAGAGCTGATTATGATTTCCTTTTTCGTAAATATTTATTTTAGCTGGGACATCGTTAGTGGAGCTGAAAGTGAGATGTCTTCCTTCTCCAAAACACTTCCAGAAAATCACTGCGTCTATATGCTAAGGACACAAGAGTACTTATGAAACGAAACTTGAGAGGATGAATAGCGATGGAGAGTACATGTACAGAGCTGAGGCATACTTATTTGTAGAAACCAAGGGATAGAGATGAATAACGTTGTTGAGTTCGCAAGTTATAAAGCTGATCTAAAGTAAAAGTAAAAAGCTCGACATGTGTAGATACGCAGCACAGGGTACACATAAGGGAGTAGGAAAAAACTTATTGTACACTTTCCTTGTGTCTCCTTGGTTATACTATAGTGTCCTCCACGTATTTTACACAAGGCTGATTTTTTCCGCCCTTGTGAATTAAGTAGCTCGGAATGTCGATAAAATTGCTAATCTTCCCTTATAGACGTATAGATTTGGGTTGGAGGAAACCACGAGAAGGAGTAAGGATATCCTGAAATCACTAACCTTTGTATATATTTCTTCGTTTTTACGACTCCTGCTTGAATAAAGTTTAAGTGTGGTCTCGTCAATGGAATGAAAGTAGAGTACATACTTGAGTAACAAGTCTCGAGGGGAATGCATTTCTTTGTCTTTTTAATATGTATATGTATAGAATACACACGCACATTCAATTTACATCGAAATTATTTTTATGGAACTATAACATACAAATATTTGT
This sequence comes from Lipothrix lubbocki, assembly GCA_034696945.1. Classification (NCBI taxonomy): domain Eukaryota; kingdom Metazoa; phylum Arthropoda; class Collembola; order Symphypleona; family Sminthuridae; genus Lipothrix; species Lipothrix lubbocki. Next base: position 147,837 of record JAQGAK010000075.1, on the reverse strand, counting down.
AATTGCATCACATAAAATTCTTTATTGGACAGAGCTATTCTATGCGGAAGGGCTTAATTTTGCCAATCGGATTTCCATCGTAATGATCCATTCATGTTATTGTATACAAATACCAACTTGACACACTCATCAGTCAACAGAGTTGTCATCAGTGCGATAGCACATTTCTCAATTTAGCTATTCGCTTCTAGTTTTCGGTTGTCAACGTCTCTGAGTCTATCAGTATATATCTGTACTTACGCTTCTATTATGGTTACGATTTTTACAACTGCCTGGGACTGTCCTGACAAATAAAATCGAGCCCATTCCTTATGTATTCAGCAACTATAAAAATAATAGATGATACACACATATTCTACTGTGGGAATTACATTAATGTGTTATTGCTTATTGTTGTAGGGATTATAGTCCTTAAGTTTTAAAGATCCTTTATTATTACAGGATTTAAATGGTGTAGTATCATTATAAGATGAAATGTTTCATATGAAATAATCAAATCAAATTTGATAGCTACATATGAGTGACTATCATAATAAATACATTTTGCAGGACTATAATAATATTGTAGTTAATGGGGAAACGATAAAAGCTAAAATGTATTATGGAGTTCAAACTGTACGTACAAGCGATTTACGAGAAGTGGCTTGTGGGAGGCATGGTTAAGCAACGCAAAGGGTGTACGGTCAGTATGGCATGCCCGGGAAACGTCGTGGAGTGACTTGTTTAATCCAGTAATGACAAAGATTTGAAGCAGAAGTGTGAAATCTCTAATATCAAAGAAGTGAGACGAAAGAATGTAGGGGATCAAGTGATCAAATGCTTGTAAACACACAATGATGCGTAATCATGGAGTGTTGGTAAAGTCTAAAATCCTTTGAAGGAGGACCATATTTTGTCGTGTATCGTTTACTATATTGTTATAAAACGAATTCCTTCATATTATTTTATATTTCTAATGTCGTGCATTCTACAAAGTTTGTACATGGGTCCTTATCCCAAATGACCATTTCACAATAATGCTACAGTTTTGCTAAAAGTTTGTTTCATTACAGATCTAGCTAAACTGACTTCATTTATAAGTTTGCTTACTACAATGGCTACTTTAATTACAAATTTGTATTAAGGGTATTTCAAACCAAACCTCTCAAAAAGATTCATTAAAGTATAGGAATACTAGAGTTATGATAGTCTAACTTTCACTGCAAACTTGATAAAACTTGTCCAGGTCCATTATTGAGTAATGTCGTTCGATGTATCTGCAGGTGTATCACAACCTTTAACCATGTATGACATCGGGTTGCATATTAAAATCGTTCCTTATTGTGGTAGAGATAGGAAAAGGAATTTCACCACCTAGTGAAATGGCTACAAATTTGATTTGACTTAATTCGTCTGAAATAATGTTAATGTAGGGTACGAGGTATACGAGGATACTGTAACCATGCAGTCCGACATGAAATGTGTAAAATTAATTATTGCAATTGGCTTCAAAGGGCCGTGATTATGCTCCATGCGTGGGTTAGTTTTTCTTCTTGCATATTGAAACAAACATGAGATATATTTATTTATCTACTTGTATTTACATTGCAGATATTCAAGTTCAACAGGATATTATTTTATACCAATATAAAATAACTTGCAACGCAACCATGTCCCCAATCTCAAACTACGCGTTATTTCTGCTAAAGGTGGTTACAAAATATTTGCTGGATATACAAATACAAGGACTTTTCAACAGGTAAAATAACGATTTGTAGTAAAGTTTGCAAGGTGAATAAATTGAGGCTAGCTCTGCCTTTTGGTAGAATTCAAACGTCAACTGGCTGAGATGAGCTAGACTAGAAATTATTACTAATGAGCAGTGTAACGAGGGATGCTCAAATTGATTTTTTAAAGGGACTCTGAAGTCTACGCCGTGACATGCTAAGCAAATGGAAAACATAATGCAGTAACCGTAGCAGGTAATGGAAAGAGGAGATGGATGATTTATCAACCAAGTCCTGTCATTAGCCTCCGCTCCACCCAAATACATAGGCTTGGATGCAGAAATCTGAATAATGACTTTTTACACATTCATGAATATACATAGTAGTGTAACCTGCGGAGATGTCAACTTTTATTTGGTTCCCTTACATTCCATGGGGTCTCAAGCCCCAGCATATCTTCTCCTTTGATTTGTTTTCTTGAATACGTTCTGAAGCGTTGCAATCAGTGTTGTAAATCAATTCTTAACTCCCACACGTTCCAACACAATTAAGAGATGTTCATCATTTGGGGCAAAAGATATACCCAAAATTAATTTCTGTGTGTATAGAGATAGACGGACCCATGAAGATGCAAAGTAAGGTAAAACTTATCAAGCGCATTCTGGGACTTAAACTATTGAATCAGCTAAGTCTGCCTTTGATAGAACTACTTAAAGTGATAATTGACAAGATATAAAAGTAGAATAGCTAAATGTTTCTTGTAAACTTTACCCGTAATTTCCATCATCGTAAATACTACGAAAGGTAGGTACTCATACAACCGCAGCTAAAATGGCATAAAATTTAAATTTGTTTCAAGTCAGTAAAGTCAACTTTGCAAATTAAAACTGTCTACAAATCTACCTGGAAAGTAAGTTTGCTGAAAGCTGAACATGCATTGGTGGAAATAACCTTCAGTGTTCAGCTGAGCTGTAACGAAATTCCAACTTCTCGATTATATCTAGATATACTGATCTGCGTCTACTGTTTTACAGTCACTTCTTGTCAGTCCTTTTATGACAACTCACACTGACCGCATGCAAATTTTTTCATTAAAGTCGGCAATTCTTTTCACTGTATATTCAACTATGTGAAAACCTTTCCCTTATAAGTAATTTCTATTGCATGAATTGCATGAACCACCAGGTCCAGGATATCGTTATAGAAAACAAGAAATTTTGCATTTGAATATCGATTACAAATTTAAGCCGAATGTACAGATAGCTGACACTATAATTTTTAGTACTGAAAACATAAGATCATAAGATGTGTGTTTGTATAGGAGCAGTTCTGTTTTTGTAACTGGAACATTACTCATACAAGTATGTATAGCAGCACAACTGAGCTAAAAACACGTTAATTTAAGGATATCCTATGTATTTACCTAGTAGTTCAAATGCTTTACGTAAGAAACTATTAGAAAACGCAATTTTCCGATAGCAATCTTAATTAGTACTTACTGTATGAAAATAAGGAATCTCGACGACTTACTATTTACTTTATTCATATTTTTAAGTTAATAGTGCAGTTCAGATTGTGATTTACCCACAAATCAATGGTAACGGGGTACTATTGTATAGTAAGGTCGATAGTAGTAAAGGGAAAGTCGAACGTTCGACAAAAATAAAACAATCTGAAGTTTCATTAAAGTTTACTAGCATTTTTAACCTAATCGTAAGTACATACTTGTGTTTCGTAATATATAAATATAAAAGCCAATAATCATATCCATGCATTATACATAAATACGTACATGTACAATAAAAATCAACGCTTGTTATACAGATATATTACTCCAAAGGGCTAGACGTTCAGGAGCTTGTATAAATTGCTACTTTCATGCTACGAGCTTGTTTTGGAGGGAATTTTGCATTAAAATGACTTCACGTGTTCGTTCAAAACTTTTTTGTGTACGCTTACTTTTTCTCTTGTAATACATAACGCAAGCTACTAAAGATATTACTAGTAATAAGAATGACTAGAGGCACTCGAATCCAGCGGCATAAAATCTCACGTATTTACTCACAACAGAATTGATAGAGCTAGTTGTCCTATGAAGCTATATATGCATATGGATTGCTGCTTAATTTTTACATAACTCCATCTGAGAAATAGAAAATTTAGTCATTTCACGTATAATCACCGGACCTTTCTATTGGGCATGGGAGAGTTTCTAGTACTAAGAGGAGCAAAAATATTCCTTGCTTTTCATTTTGAACATTTTTTATTCATGCAACTTTTCAGTGTGCAAACGCATAGTTTGTAGAGCCCATCAGTTAAAAAATTTATGTGTTTAGAAAATTTATAGCTACAATTGAAAATTAAAGGCTAGCCTGCTTTTAGATTAACACTGACTAGGAGCGGGTACAAAGACTGATGGGTGTTGAAGATCAAACAGAGTATTGCACAACAGAAGTCTCTATTAGATCCGTTCATCACCTGAAATTCTAAAAACCCACCACAATCATGTTAAAATGTGCATACATACGGAATCTTATCTAACATCGGAATTTTGATGTCAATACAAAGCAAAGATATTCTATAGTTAAGGGACAGGAGGTCCTAAAATAGCTGGAATAAATCCCACAGTTAGGTCCTGTTGTGACAAAGTGTGGTGTGACTATTTAAAAATGAGGTACACTCGCTAAAAGGTGGAATCAAATCAGTACAGAATGCGGAGGTGGATGCAGAGGAGAGGATGACAAGGAATCCCTTCCTTACGTACTAACCTCCGTATAATTAACTAAAGCAAATAAATGAATTTCCTGCGGTCTGTAGTGACGGGAGTGCAACGGTGTGAGAGAAAGAAAGAACAAGGTAGAGGCAGACAAAGGCACAACTCTAGTGTTTGTGGCTAGGTTCATTAAATGAAAATTACAGAGGAGATTGTCTTGGCTCACTTTTCATTTCATTCTAATAGGTCTATGTAGTAAAAGAACATTCAGCTGACTACCAGTATCAACGTGCTGGATGTCTCCTTTTTATTGATATTACTTACCTTTAATGGTAGTAGTGGTTATAATGATGTCGAACGGCTTGGCGTGCCGGGAAGTGAGAAGGCCGCTGAAGATTCTCATTATCAATAATCCTGCCATTTTTATGATCACCCATAAGGTATATTTCCAAAAAAGGACAAGGGTGTACGAAAAGAGTTCTCCTAGAAAATATTTGAGCTAATGGTGTCAACAGACTTTGGCAGAGATATGTGAGAATGAGTTATTCAAAGAATAATTACTTGTAAAGTAAAATAAATTCTTAGAAGCCTAGTACGTTTATTTCAATTTCCAATACGTAATTCATAATCGAAAAATTGGTGTACATTAGATCACAATTCTTGGCTCCTGTCGTTTTTGCCTGTAGAGGTGAATGAATGAAAATGAAAATTACCAATCATGGTTTAAGATATGCCTTTGTATTCGAGGAGAAACATCTCATTATGGATTAGGAAATATGATCGAGTGTGGGTCATCCAGGATTTCATTACTTCTCTATACCAATCGCTTGCGTCATGCCGAGAGGATGGTTTCCGTAATTTGTCTCATCAATGGGGAAACGAACACATGAACAATGGCGTATGTTTGGATCATATAGGCCGTGTATTTGATACTAAATTGTGGAGAAGCTTGACGGTATTTCCAAACTAGTTCTATTCCTTACTTGGTATCGTGTAACCTCAAAGCATGGCTGGTTGTGAAGAAGTTGGAAATCCGAGGAGCATTCTATTGCTAGTAGTTTTCAATGTTGTCCTTTATTTCATTTAAATAAAGAAAGTATAAGACCACCTATGTGCGTGATATATTAAAGCTTGTACGTAATGAGAAATTCTAAAGAATTATTTTCAAGTTCATTCTCCATCCCCCATGTCATAGCAGGAGACTGTGTTAGACATTATAGTATATTAAGGAAGGAGACAAGCCGCAAATTTGAAATTAAATATTAACATTCCAAAGAAACATACGGTACCCAAAATACTAGTAGCCTTCCGTTGCTACATCTCACATTTTTCAAAAGCTGTCTACGCTTTATCATTCACAGTTTTCAACAGGAAAAGCTTCATTAGCATCCTTCAACGTTTCATATTGATTTTTCACTAGTTTTTTTCATGATCATGCAAATTTGAACCTTCCTGCTTGTCATTTTGGTTCTAATGATGACACACATGTACTTCAGAAAACACTAGAAAGTTTTTTTTTCGATTTTTAGCTTTTTTCGTAGTTTGCATTTGTGTATGTACAGCTGGCCTTATTTGTCGCTTGTAAATAGGTAGTTCCCATCCCACACATGGTAGGAAGGAAAGTACAAGAGCGCTTGAGGGAACCAAAAATACTTTTCCTGCCTTGCTCCAATTTCTCTCTTCCGTCCTTACTTGTTGAGCCTGTTTCTCCGCATACTTGCATCCCAGAAGCTACGTTTTCATGTGTTCCCACAAATGATAAGAGAAAGTTTAGAATTAAACTAATTCAATAATGTGTTTAGTCCTCGTGGATTATATTTAGACACAAAGTGATGTCCCTACTGAGAGTTTCATATTTACAAAAGGGTGGAGACAGGTGGAAGTTCTGGTAAATATACATATGTTTGGAAATCCCAGGTGAAGTTCCAAGCCTATAAAATCTACATATTATATACCGTTAAACTATATAACGTGACAGCTTCCTGTGACTAGAATGGCACTCAGCGTACGTGACAGTTAATGAAGTATGAAAAAATCAAATGATTTTCCGGCTCAACCTAACCTGGAAATGCTTTCATAGCTGAATATTAAGGCAGTGTAAAGTTGATGACACTTAACTACAATAAAGTTTTTCTAATGGGGAGAGCTCCTATATCAAGGAATTGCTGACATGAACAATATACTTGGGTGGGTGAATGTACATATGTTAATAGCTATTACGTTTGATGCCAGTGTAACTTCAACAGAACCAACCTTCCGTGTTATAAATAGTAGGCAGGAAAAGGTAACATATAAAATCAGATATGCTCCAGTCTTCAGCGTCTAATCAACTCGAGTGGTCTAAAGTTTCAGAATTGGAACAAATCAGGGAAAACACAGTTTTATTTTAAGACGACTGTCAAGATCAAAGATATACGAGAGATAACTATAATAAAGTTTCCACTCTTAGTGATCCTTTACCATAAATTTATCTTATCAGATACCAACATGGCATGGTTTTATGTAAACTCAAATTTACAGGAATTACTTCGTTCGTGCTATTCTTTGCAATTTCCTTCCGTTGTCTTCATCTAAATACAAGTTTTCACAGCTTGAACAGCCTTGCCAGGAGAGATTTCTTCTGAAGAGTTGTAAAAAATTATTATTGAATTTATACTGAACAAATGCCAGTCCAAATAATGTTCCAAGTGGCGTTTATCGTTTTCTACGGATCCGATTGCTATATAAACAAGTGAGCGTTCGAGTTATCTGCCTTTACACCCATTTCATACAAATACCATCAATTTCACGAAGAGCCGAATGCATCAGTTTCTAATTTTGCTACATTACTTTGTAAATTTACTCTACTAAACTTTGTAAAGAACTCTTAATTATTTAAGAGGTTAAATTTACAAAGCACAAATGTTAGAATCCATGAGGAAGTGGAAGAAAAAATGATAGCCATGATTCATGATGAGTGTTTAGTTCATGTTCATATACCTATACGTAGTTCCGTTGTGACGTAGTTTTAAACGACGACTTACTGAACAAATACGTACTTCGCGCAAGAAAGCGCAATGGGATTAATTAACAAACGCCCGCATTCAACTTTTTTAATGTAGTCAATATATTGGTGCTACCAAGTGTTTCTAGTTTTTACCATTCTACTTTTAATTCCTCTATAGTCACATGCATTTCTACTTACTCGAGCTTACCTAATAGGTTTTACTATTTGCGTGTAAAGCTATGTAACTAATTTTATAGTGGATAAAAATCCAAATTCAAAAGCAACAAGGCCACAAATTGTTTTCAAAACTGTATCAAAGCGAACTCGAAGCGAAACATTTATGGTGCTTCCCGTTTTAACCGCTTTGAATCTCAGCTCCTGGAAAGACTCACGAGAAACACTATCTTACCATGAAAACTAGACTTTTCCATATGTATGTATACTTTTATAAGCTCCGCTTCAACCAAACAAGCGGGGGAGAAACAGCTAAGAACAAAATGAGAAACATTTATATACTTATATCGTCGTTGAAGAGGTAAATAAGAGCATCCTACTGCAAGGGATAAAGCCGACATGACTGCTTTGAACAGATATTTCGTTAATATTCTCATGCAAAATTGACAATGTCGTTCAAAATCTAGGCATTTATTTAGGACCCCTCTCGCATATATACATATACCAGAGTATCCCAAGATATAAAGGCGAGTTATATTCGTTTTCGCTTCTTTAGACGTACTTAAATTACTCACCACATCACAGTCGCACTTGTATTCAAGTAAACAATAATAGTCATATTTGCCTATGCAGCGGCGATATTATGTTTTCGGTACGTTTGAAAGAGTACAGGCGCGCTTTACTTTTAGATTAAATTCATCAGGACGTTGTTCTCCAAGGGAAATTAGTTATGGAAGGAGATTCAGGCATTAGACCAGTAGTTTTCAGAACACGATAACATTTAACAAACACTATACATGGAAAGCTGCATAAAAATATACAATAGAAAATAGAACGTAAATTCAAGGTGCTGATTTTTTAAGAAACTTCATAATTCATATTTTACTACTGAAATCGTCCTTAACCCAGGGCCGTAACGATAAGGTTCGACTTTAAAATGCAAATCTTTAACGCCAGAATGACAATATATCCAAATGAACATTTTATACTTTTCTCACTAATAATGCATTAAAAAGGAAGAACGTTCACTTTATATAACATTATGTTTAATTAGAACAACGTTTCGGGCTTCTGCCCTTTATTCTTTCTTGATAAAAATACTTTTCTCACTAATAACGACCCTGTAGACGTTCTTTGAACCACACATTTTGCCATCACTCCAACTGCATACTTTGTACTGGATTTCGTTATGCAGCACTAAAACAGTACTCAATGGTGCCCGAAAAATGTCTTCACGGTACCCAATGTTCCCCATTTCCTAAGCCTTTCTTAACGAAACCTAAGCTCCGCCGATGTTTCTGAGATTTCATTTGAGTGTTGGCCGTAGGGGTCTATCGGCGATAGTGTAGATATGGTAACGGCATTGTTATGTTGCTCGGATGCATTGCCATTATAAAGGGTGAACCTAAAAACATCTATCTATTTTACTGTGCAGAAAAAAACCAAGATTACAGCTGCTGTGATGTTACGATGCCCAAATGACTAGTTTTATTTAATATACAAATGCATAATATCCACAGTACTATACACTAACACTCGAGCTTAAACATATTTTACCGAATATCCTCCAACAAGGCTTACGCAGTGTTGTGTAGATTTTGCAACTGCGTTGAGGAAGGCTGTGTATCATGGATCATTTTATGATTGCACACGTACATACGTAGCTGCATTTGCATGCATTTTTAGTAAGAATTTGCAACCTCATAGGCGACACGACTAATATAAACCGTAGTCATTTTTTCTGTATGATGAGATTTTATGGGAATGTCGTACATACTGCACATGAAAACCTATCAAGACAGAAGAGAGGTTCACCTTGTTGGTAGTTTCAGCCAATGTTTGGTGGTTGTATAGGTGACTGTTTTGTAAATGTATGTATTTGTGTTGTTAGCGACAAGGTTGAGATATTAAAGTGTCTATGATAAGATGATAAGATGTGATTCCTATGGGAAGATCGTAGAAATTGCTTGCACCGACAAGATGTGAAACAAGATGAGGAACCATAATGAATCTTCGCACTTGACTTGGTACTGATCCGTGAGGATTCGTTCTCATAACCAACTATATACTACCGTCTCTCCGTTTTTATTTTATTTTTCGGGCCCCGGCCGCATTGCATTCCGACTTTATCAATGTCTACACTACAGTACTATGTTCCGCGTGAGTACATGTGTAACTTGATTATGTGACAACCGCCGAAATGTAGAGATAACAGATACCACGTTAGTAAGGTAGGAACCAAATCAGAGTGTTGGTAATTCATTTTTGAACAAATATATTTACTACTGACTACCTCTGAGTCTTTTCAAGCTCTAAGGAGCATGTATATGTTATTGTAAAAGTCACTATAGAGTGTGTCTTGCGAGGAACAAAGGATAAAGAAACTTCAGCATCATTCTGTTTTGTTATAATCAAAAATATACTTAAGGATGCATATGGTTCTGACGTAACTGTCTTGCCACCATTGTTTCGACTAAATTCAAGTTAATAATCAAAGTGCTAAAATTTGGAACAATTTACCGAAGCAAAAGCCATTGTGATAGGGTCCGAATTTAAATCTTTGATTACCGAGTGGTTAATCAATAAAAGATTTAATGAGTAATTATTACGCGATTGTTTATATAATAATACTTTATAATATTATGTACTGTATTTCCTATTATATAAATTAATAATAGTTTACGTCACCTTACATAATATACAATCTAATATGCTCAGCATTATATACGTACTACCTATATAACATTAAATTGGCAAACCTACTCTCTAAATTCTGGGTAATATAGATATTAACACATGTTACTCGGGGGAGACCAGTCATTTTTTTACTGAACGAGAAATAACATGTATAAAATGAAGTAATGAATTGAATTGCAAAATTGTATATTTAAAAATTCAATTTCGGATTCAAATCAAACCGAATGCAAATTCCGATTTGATACAAAATTGGTTTATCAAATCAAATACTGTTGTCATTAAAAGAACTTGGTTCCAAAAATTAAATTGGTTTCAAATCAAACGTGAACGGACACTTTGGAATTCAAACCAATTTCGAATTCGAATCTTTTGTTAGCATTATTTGAATTTGAAATTGGTTAATTCAAGTAAAATTGTATCCGCATCTGTATTATTACTAATAAAAGTACTGCTAACTATAAATTCAACATAAGGTATAATAAGTTAGAAAATTATTTAAGGTAGAGGAGTTTTACTATACTTATACTACTGGATTTGAAATTCGGATTCAAATCCAATTTAACATTATCAAATATTTGATTTGGTCGAAACACTGTTTGCAACATATCTCTAAAGGAATTATTTTGTTATATGTATTGTTACTTAACACTTTCGAAGTATGGCAGCAGGTATATCAATAAAATACAGTGACGCCGTTGGCCGTAGCCGTAGCCAAAGATCTTGTTATTTGAAATTCTCCTTAATTTTGATTCGACTCGTGACCTTTAGATAACTTGAATGAAAATATGTACATAAACACGGAATGAATAATTGGAGTATGTAATGCATTATTCAAGACCTGCAGATCGGGGGCGACTTGTGATTGCCCACATTGTTCTGTTTCTGGATGATGCTGTCAACATTTTATAACCCAGTAGCGAATATTACACACAGCAATTCTGAACCTTAAACCCTATTAACAATGTTAAAAGAATGTGTTCAACTTAAAAATTAATTCTAATGAACAGTCGTATAGTCTCTTAAACTCCTAGTGTGTAGTCTACACCCAATATCCCCGGGTTGTCAACCCTTCCAAATTTCACTCCCCGCCTGTAAGCCACATTACCTGCATAGCATAAATACAAGCAAATATTACTGGAAGTTTAAATTTATTTTTAAAACGAATTTAATATGTGAATATCAATGCCAGGGTTATCAATTCTTAGCAGTATTCAAGAAAATTCTCCATCTGGGATATTTTGTATTAGATAAGGCAATATTACAACTTAATGAAAACTCTAAGAGACAGGTATAGCTGAAAATAATCAGAAATAGACCGAAGAGTACGTTATGTACGGAGTACACTATAAGGTTTGCTGAGATCTTTTGATGTTCTGTTACCTAAAGGAGTTGAATGAAGCAAAGACTGTGATTATAATTTGGTGAGTTTTAAAGGTTAATTACGCGAAACATTAAGTTTGGGAGGTTATACAAGTACGAGCAGACTAAATTAGCAAGAACGTCGATTGTAGACTCCACTTGCAGTTGTCCAATTAAAAATTTACATTTCAAAGGAACCTGTTGAGCAACTTTTTCCATCTATAGCTTTCCACGAAACTTTCATTCAGCGTTTAATAAATGTAACTAGATGAAGTCAGGTTGGTAATAAGCCTGAAGAGGTAACGGAAAGTATTTGTACAACTAAGTGAAGTCCCTATAGGGTTAGTAGTAATAATTGCTATTGAGTACTATTATACACGAGTTCCCTGCGTTAGCTTTGAGTTGTAAAAAATATAGATGTGCCCCAACCGCAGCATGGCTTACCATTGTTACTACTTAAGCCGAGAAAGCAAATTTAGGAGTAAGAATATAGGAGTAACCGCAAAGTTAAAAAATGTTTCATGATCTTGTAGTGGCGGTAGTATCGGTAAGGTAGAAATTTCTTGAGATAAGGCAACAACAAGATATCTCGTTGGACTTATTATTACAATGTAAGTGAATATGAATGTATTCCTGTTGAGCGAAGGGGTAGTAGGATTCTTGCATGTATGTATTCTTGCACATTCTTTTCATGAATTCTGAGTATGTCTAGTAACCAGGAAATGTTTGTATGCGAATAAGATAAAGTTGTATATTGACTAGAATTACATTGAAAATAAGTCTTGAATCATTATTTTAAAACTGTAATATTGCAGAATTCTTTAGGAAAGCTTGGCGAAGTACTATGGAAGATAAAATATTATGATATTGAAACTCTTCTTACAGTTGTTCAATATTGTGTAAGAATTTGAATAAGACGACATGATTATTTATATTGATTTATTTATTGTATATGTAAAGTATAAAGAAATTTAATTTCACTATGAGATTCGTTAGTTTATTAAAGCAACGTTTCGGGAACTGATTTATTTATTGTAATAAAACGAACATTTATACTATTTCGAAACCATTCAGGTTTCTGTGGTTTACTCCTGTAATGTTATGTGTTCAGGTGCGTGATCAGACAATTCTTCAGATTCTTTTGAACTGGTATATTGTACACCTTCTATAAATAGATTTCTAAAATCACATTTGATTTTCTTGTAAGCAAAAAATCTAAGGACAAGTTGTCATCTCCAATCTTTACATTTGCCCAAACACCCCAACTTTAACTTCAACCGACTCTATCCAACAATTTTTTTCTTATATCCCATCTGCTGCCACAGATATTGATTGCTTCTCGAGGGATTGCAAGAATGTATGATTTCTTGAGTAAATGAACATGTACACAGTAAACATGCATAATCCAGCTTGGATATTGTGAACACAATTGTACATACAGAACTTACAATTTACTTACAAAATTTAACCTCATTTGTATACATATAGTTCCAAATGATATATTGCATTTTGCATTTGGTTGAAAATTTTCAAATTCGCAACATTCGATATTATTGATTATTATAGGGTAACGACATCATAGACCCATGCTTTCAGCGTAATTATAAATTATAATAATTATAAATTAAACAGCAAAGATCTTCTATTGAACAACCTTAGAAGATTTGTTGCAGTGCATATAAGCTAAAGTAGACGGAATAATTCATAGTTGCCAGCCACAATTCTTCAAATTTTTGTAAGCATTAATGCTGACAAGGATTTAACTAATGTATTATGTCATACTTACGTAGGCTTGCATATCTAGGTATGCATACTTGACGACATCCAATTTGCACGTTAGAACTACGAAGTCTCATTCCAGGGATCAGTCTCCAAGGATCAGTTTCGAGAGAATGAACTTGTTTTATTGCGGGATGCAAAAAGGGTCTACGTGTAGATTGCTGGTCTAAACGAACTGACTAAGCTGAAAAGCACAAATTAAAGATTATAGATTAAGCTTGCAGTAACATTTCAGCTGGAAGAGAGTCGTCTAAAACTCCAACCGGCTACATACAATAGTAGATGTTATCGGCTAGCCGGAGTAAGCACTTCATGTTGACGCATATTATTTCCAGATATTATGTCAATGTCACAAGGCATCTAATCAATGCAAGCAACAATGTTCTTTTCCCCTCTACACAACAAGAGTATGTATGCAAACAAAAGTAGAAACGAAAACGGTCCATGGGGATTCGCTCTTTCATGCAAGGATTGAGGCTGATCTAGACACCAGTCTGAAAACTTTCAGACGTTGATATTATTAGGTCCTAATCCTTCATAACGCACAGACCTCAAATAAAGCCCAGGTCATTTCGCATGGAAAAATAACTTACCTGTGTTATTTATTTTTGGATAATCAAGACAAAAGAGCATAGGGGCAAATCTTGTGCGACTGAAAACTAGTATAACTAAATCACGCATCTACTACACATAGTGTTCCTTTATTTTTAGGAATTGTAATCTTCTGTATTTGGAAGGGTTACTGATTGGAAACCTAATAGTGTTGTCCAGTCTGCTACATCCAGCAAACAGCAACAAATAGAGTAGTACTCCCGCACCCTCACGCTCGTGCTGTCAGGTTATGGATACCGAACCGACAGCTTGTTTTCTTATTTTCCACTTCAAGAGAAATTCGAAAGTAAACCAACTGGTAGTTTCTAGTAAGACATCACCACCCATTAGCGACACTGTCACTTACTCCATCGGAGTCCATGCCACTAACTAAAGAACGACAACGAGAATTTGTACGGATTTCCTTACGCCTTGAGTGATAGTTTCCCCCGCATTCAGGTTATGGAAGGGAAACTCGATAGGGTGCGATATGGGAGAATTTCAGCAATATGGAATTCTCCAGTAACACACCGCTGCGGGATACCCAGAAAGGATGCGGTACGGAAGATACCTGTAGTATTGTAGGACATCTTCCATACCGCACAACGTCGTTCGTCAATACCTCGAGTCGTCTGTGTGTAGGGAAAACTCTCGGCATAAGAAAATCCTTAGGGATTTTCCGACAATCCCCAGTGCAAATTTTTAATGAGTACTGATTCACATTAAAATTCATGACAAATTCAAATTCTCGGCGTAAACTTATGACAACGATCGGTTTTGCTTGGAGATACTCAAAAATATATCGTGGAAATGAGTTGTTGCTCAAGATCTTAAAAAAGTTTAATCTTTGCAACAAAAAGTGAAAACATCAAAAAATAAATTTTTTTGACCAAATTCTCGTTTTAATGCATTCGTATGCGTGTGAAAAAAAATTTGTCAAACGATTTAATATATTCAATTATATTATACTATATTAATATATAAGTTTACATAAATGCTAAATGCGAGTCTCACTATGCAATGCGGCTATAGCTAAAAATAGTCAAACGTTGCATAAAAATGGCTTTGATATGAATTTTCTGGCGAAATAATTACTATTCCAAATACTAAAAAAAATAGAACATTCGAGAATTAAGAATAAATCAAGTCTTTATTTTGCACAGTATACAGCTGGTTAATTGTTGTCTTCATATACAGATTGCTCAAATAGAAGCGTGAATGTTCGCATATATTGTCTTAAATAGGGAACTCTCCATTTTCAATTGGTCACTATAAGTATTATTTATTTTACAGACCTTGAAGTGTTATACTAGTAAAAGTACGTCACTATTACAATTTGTAGTAGTTTTAAGTAGAATATATTATACTCCAAGCTAAACAAGAATATTCAAACGAAAGCAAATTTATTTTTTGGCTTAAGGAAACAACCACATAATTTATAAGTTGTTACAAATATACAATTGAGCGTTTTCAATATTTTTATTGTTAAGGCTTTGTTATTTGTCCTACAAATTTACTTTGTATGTTTATAAAAATGGACAACGGACATATTATTGGCATCTTAAACAGCAATTGAAGTCACGACCGAGGAATAATTTTAGTCCATATACGACTTTTTTGAAAGGATGAGGAAAAAACCAACATGGCAACTGCAACAAATTTTCATTCGTTGTATATCATCAAGCACAAATGCAAGGTAAAACTTTAAGCCTCTCAGCGTCCCAACAACCGGGTCTCATCACATCTAATAATTTTATTTGGTTAATATGATTATAGCTGTAGTAACTAAGTAAACGTTAATTAAATAACTAAAACAACTCAAATAAGGTTACTGTCATTATCAACTTATAAGTATATATATACATTATTTTTATCTATGAAAATTAATGCTTGAATTAGTATTAGAAGAACACGATAACGGAGCAATAACTCACTTTGCTGGTATAACTTAATATAATAGTAAGTTGTAAATACTTGACGAAAAAATCACATATTTGTCTAAAAAATCACCACGTCATGATTTGCTGAACTAAAGAAAGACTGATTACATGGAAGAGGTTTGTTTAGAATTATATGTATACTACTATAATACACTATACAACTATAATATTTATTTTAACACCACACTAAAGGCAGCACGAAGAATCAATGTATTCAAGCAGCTGAACTATTACATTGGAATTTACATTCGTATGGTATACAATGGTTAGGTAATACTTAAATTAATGTATCTAAGAATATTACTCCATGATGAATAATCGCTAGCACGCGTTATGACGTGACTGTATTAATGCTGAAAACTTATGAGCTTTTCCTAACCCATCAGGATAGGAAATACAAAAGCTCCTACTTTATATGCACGTTATGATTATCTCAGACAAAATTTGGTCTCTTATTAACTGTTGTACGAGAGTATAAATACTTTGTGAATGCTGATGTTTCTCATTACCGACACACAGTTTACATCATAATTGTAAAGTTTAAAGTAGTATCGGCTACATACTGTTTCTCCAGAGTTGCTTTTAAACGACAACTTACATTATTAACAGAAATAATTATTCATAATATTTTGGAAGAAGTACTGTTTTGATGCTTAAGTGGGTTTTATTTTATTGGTATACGAATCAAACAGGTTCCACCTCAAGCATGACCTCCAGTTGGCGTTGTTTTACTGTCCATATTTGGGATGTAATCTCGTGCCATGAGGCAAGCAAAGACTGTCATAACCATTTTGCTTTTTACTTCGGCTATATCCTCTGGTAAAGCATAAACACGAGCACCCACTTTTCTTGCCATTGATACTGCGTATTTTGCATTGGCCAAGTTGTCCTGCAATCAAGCAGATGATGTTCAGATTCAGAAAATGTATAATTTATTTTTATTTTTAGCCGACGAAAACTCAAAGAATAGTCAGAATTATACCACATACCTCCTCAGTACCAGTATCTTTGACTACTTCGTAATTGATTACTCCAGGCTTGATGGCATCAATGAGATCGATGACCACTCTGGCGTTAGCGATCGATGAATCTTGGAAGCTTTTAATCCTTGTAGATTTCTCAGCTGAGGCTAGCTTATTGTTGACCCAGTCGATGATTTCACGTTCAACCAAAGGATTGCCAGAATTAGCCAGTTGGGTCAAAACGGACAGTGTGTAAGCTCTCATCAATTGCCAAATCAAAGCTAGAAATTGCATAATAAATCCAAACGTTAATCCAATAGTTTAATATAAAAACCAATTTAATTCACGGAAATGTACCTAATGTAAGAGTAGGATTTCCATCTGAAATGTCTTGACCAGCGATTCCGACAAGGGAAAATTTCAGCTGTCGACCAAGTTCTACAGCGTAATTACAATTCTCCAATTTCTCCATGAATTTCCGGAGTTTTGAAAACTTTCTGTAAAAGTAAATCCATTGAATAAGTGATTCAAGATTGCGATTCCACTTGCGTATTTCTAAAATGTTTTTTCACCCCAAAAAATTGAATTAACAAACCTGTGCACGCGGTTCCAGTCTACAATACCAGGTTTGATTATATCGTAGAGCTGGAAAATAACGAGACCGTCAGCCAAGTCAGAGTAGAGCCAATGTACATGGGGAGAAACGCCCATCGAGTTCATCCAATTTCGGTAAGCTATAAATATAAAAATAAGCTTAGAAAATGGTTCTATTATGCAAACAATTCAATTTTAAAGACACATTTGACTTTAGGGTTTTGAGTGTACGCACTTTTTTCTTCGCGAGTCTCTTCAACGTTCTCTAAAAATTGGTCAATATCCACGCCATCAGGCTTATCCAAACCTGGATGATTGTTGAACAAATTGGCCACGAAAGCTAAATTAAGCTTATTAACTCCTTTCACGATATCATCTGGCGTAACGAATGATCTGCAGCCGAGTTTTTCAGCTTGTTGAAGCATCATTTCTGCTCTGGAGTGTAAATCTCTTTCCTGATCGGATAAACACAAAAAAGTTTAGATTTACAGAAGGTATAACCAATACACAATAAGCAATATGGCGTATATAGTCTTATGGGATATACATACAAATCTAGTGCTATGTTTTTATAATATGAATAACGAGTATCTACGTGTATCCACAAAATTAAGTCTAATATAATTATCGTGATAATAAAAAACAACCTCAGAAGTTTGCTTATCATTATTTATCTTACCATCAAAGCTTCTTTAGAGACGCCTGCCTCCTTCGGGGCGATCTGATAAAGCAAGTGACTGTATATTTCGGAGTCATTGATGTCGCCACTGAAATTGGTGCATCGTCGATTAACCCCAGCACGATCCAAATGATAGTTAACCCACCGAAGAAGAATTGCTTCAGGAGGTAAACGAAGCAAATCCTCAATTTTCTCTCCGTCAGTAAGCAAGTTAGCCAATCCAGGACAATGCTCCAAATTGATTTGACTGAAGAGTCCAATCTGAAAATTACAATTATATATGAAATTTATATTCTACATAATTGCACTTAACTTCCACATATCCTGAAAGATACATATATTTACTCATTTATCATAAAGTATAAATCGCAGCTAATTACCCGGATAATTTGCCACAACAGGCCCAATACTAAATGCGGTTTTCCCAGAATCAAATCATTTCCATCGATGTTAATGATGTTGCACCCGATTGCTTGGGCAGAATTGAGAGCTAAAATCAAGTTTTCATGTCTGGTGTACAATGTCAAGTTTTTCTTGTTGATTGCCCTCTCATCGATCGTGTCCGGACATGAGTGATTGATGATTTTGCTGGAAACAACAAAATATATTTTTGGTTAAGGTTCACATTCTACCTGGGGAATAGATCTATCCGTTCCGTAGCTTATAACACGGAAAACAATCGGTTGAACATATTGATATTTAATTACAATAAAAAAAATTTTTAGTTTCATATTATAAGATTGGCCAAACAAGAAAATGATATTAATATTCAATCTACAAATATATATCCGTAGACAGTTGGTATTTTGTGGGGGAAAGTGAAACACAACTTCACACACTACTGTAGTACTTGTATCTCATCAACTCCTAATTTGTAATTTCTATTTACAGATAAGACCTTAAACGTAAAAAATGAGAAGATCCACTCACAAATAAGAATACTACAACAATCTTTCATTCTACATATGATAATAACTTATACAAATCAGAAGTGTCTGCTTACCACAAAAGAATTCCATCTTGCACCTTTTCGTAAAGATTTTTCCCCTCTGGATCAATGGGCAAAAGGTGCTTCAGATCCGGGTCATGGCCAAGATGATCATTAATCCAATGAGAAAATGCCAACTGTTCCTCAAAACGAACCGAATGGGTAGTTCCCTCATTGGAGGCTTTTGACATGCCCTCAATCGTTTTTAAATTCTCCTTCTTTGTTACAACTTTTTTAAAAGAGGTGGCCACATCTCGCATTTTCAAGCTGCAGCACAACTATGAAAACAAAAGTGTTATCGTTAAATATCGTAATCAAGTATAATGGTTAGATTAATCTTAAATGGATTATTAAAAGTTGGCAAATCTTTGGAAATCTCACCTTCTCAAATTCGTCCAATGACAGCTTTGAACGATGGCGTTGGTCATCACTATCGAATTCTTCGATAAGTTGTCGTACTTCCCAAGCTGGGATTTTGAAACCAACTTGATCCAGAGCATCTTTCAGTTCTGAACATTCAATGTAGCCATTTCTATCCTTGTCAATCTAGAAACAAGAATCAATACAAATTATAACAAATGTTGATGCTAACACAGGGGACAAAATTAGTTGAAAGTAGCACCTTTGTCCCTTTACATATTACATAAAATACTTGTATAATTATATATACCTATACATATACATATAATCATGTATTATTCTCCAAATCCAAGCATATTACATACACAGTACTTATTTCTCTACGGACAATCAATCTAAAATCTCAAAGCACTCAAGCAATACTTGCAAACTCGCCAAAACATAAAATGCGGATTAAGTTCAATGGCGACTATTTCATGCACTAATGATATTTGTGCAAAACTAGTACTTTGGCATACTCCTCATGAATTCTCTCCGTGATCTCCACCATTACATCCCTTCTTTGGTTCCTGATATTAATCAGCTCCATTTGTATTTGTAGGACTGCTGTTTACACTAGCCACAGTTAGACAGTAATCTAATCAATCGGCAAAAATTAATACATGCACAGGGCAGCGATTGCACAGATTGCGGTATTAGCCGATCACACACTTTGGATTATTTGTATGCTGTAGAGCTATTCACTTCCAATGAACTTTAATATAGCACAAGAATCACCCTTGGATTAGTTATTCGTTTTCTTAGTTTGCGCAAATGATTGGATTTTGTTAAAACGTCGTTAAGAATATTGCCAAATATTTAAGTTAGATACGATTTACTCAACATTGAGTTCGTGAAAAATTTTCAGATCAACAAACTAATGCCTTGTTTACGTTTCTTTGCAAGATCACTGCTGTTTACTCTAAGACATCCTAAGTACTTCTGACTAAGGAGGCATCCCCACTGACCGTCTAATTTACAAATCGATGTTGCTCATCTTTTGTTGTATTTATCATGAAAACCATAACTAACATTAGAAATCTTCACTGGAGGTATCTCTCTGCAGGCATCTTAGCACGTGTGCAAGTGTTTTTTATACAGTTGTAAGTATATAAACACGGATTGTATACCTTATTAAAATTGCGAACCAACACCAACGGAGGTGCATCCAATCTATTTCTACGCTGTCACATTATTTATCGCTGCCCTCCTGTGTTCTGTGTATATATGAATGTATTTCTGTCCACCCTGGGAGGCAGACGTGAGCTTAGAACCATCTTTAAATTGAATAGTGTGTCTCTTTAACTCCGTACATATATGGCAATAAGTATGTATACGATTAAGATTCAAATTCAAACTGAATTTCCATCTTGATAAATTGTCACTTTCCATCAAGCAGCACCATTCCGCATCTGAGACCGATGACAAAGCAAATTGTTTTACATAACAATTATTCACTTCTAGTATTTGAAGCCAAACAAAATGTTCCCCAAATTTTCTCATAGACATTGTCCTTGTTCAACTATAAAGCTTTAGTTTTTCTATTAAAACAAGACAACTTTCGCTAAACATAGAAAATAAATGCAGCCGCCGTACAGTAGTATGTAATGGCTGGTTGATCATCAGCAAATGGTAAAAACCTTTTAAAAAACTAGTCAATGCATCTTCCCAGCTTCTGCCCCATGACACACATACACACAAAAAACATGCCGTGCAGATGGTACAACTTTACAAAACGTAAGTAAGCCTTTTTTCATGTTGTACGAGTGCTACGAACTGTGCGTACAGCTTCCAGTGGCACAGTATTTTGCATCTTGTAATAATAATGCTGCAATAACACCTTTAATAACACTAATTGTAACTATTATTACAAATTACAATGCATTTAACTTATATCGAATTCCAAGATCGAAACTTTACTACAATGTCCTGATAAACAGCGATCTATAGGGCCATTTGATTTCATGGCATTCTTTGCATTCGGGATAATCTGAGATATGATGATAAGGGGAAGACAGCAATAAACCAGGTGCAGTTTCAAAAACTAATGTACATGGGTAGCTGCAAGCAAGAACGTAAACAATACTACATAGGTGCAGCCAGGAGCATTTAAATGAGTTAAAACATGAGTGGCGGGTTGTTGACAAGGGCAACTCCAGGTATCACCTCTGGAAATTACTTACTAATAGTACGATATCTTTGTCCTTATAAGTCCCTTTACAATCTCAGAGCTGCATTCCCTCACGCTCTAAACATGGAAGAGAAACTCATGTAAAAACTAGTGATGTTAGTCTTAACTTCCATACTTCTCTCTTTATTTCAACACTGCCGAGACATGTTACATGTACTTCTGTACTTCAATTCGGATGTATTACGCCGTGAATGTAAATGTAAGGTAATGAACTAACCCATGAACTGAAAGAATGGGCCGGTTTTTGCGGGCAACTATGTGAATGTTTCGATCCATTATGTGCGTAGACACGGGTGATGACGGGTTGTAATAATTATCACAAGTGAGTTCAGGCACAATGCAAAGCCTTAATCACCTTGAACGATAAACTGTACATGAAATGATGTTTCAGCTTTAGATTAAGCCCAGATATGTGACATACTAGTTTAGTAATAATTAATCACCGTCCTTAAATTTTAAATAACAGCATATCATTTCAAGTTTGAAGACATTCATGTATAAATGTGTCAATATAGTTTGCGTTGAATGCATAATTTACGTGACTCCTAAATACTATGTAAATTGTTTTACCTTGAGATTTTACTCATGTATATGTAATCGAAGCACATGAATATTTAGCATTCATTATGAAGGCAAAGCTTCCAACTTCATGGGGGAATAAAAATGTTTTGCGTGTGAAACGGTTGTTAAAAATTTTTAAGAGCTACAGCTAAAAAAAATAATACATCGTAGGTAGCAGTAAGTCATTATAATTAACCAAAAACAAAAATTCTGGAAGTTTCAAGCAGAAAAAATTGTGACGTTTAAAGGAATTATCAGTGGTTTCGGTGTCTTAAACATTGTATGTACAAGCCACAAAAGTTTGAAAATTGACGCTGCGTACTTAAAGGAAACATCATTTTACCGTAATAACCTTCCTTGAGAGAACTAAACTTGCACTGTTAGTATGCACAGTCCTGTATCTACTTATAAAGTTGTAGAAATAAAAAAACATTTTATGTGCATGAATACCACAAATCAAATACAGAGCTTCTTGAACTAGTTCTTGATAAAAGCCATACTTCCGGAGAATACAAATTTCCTTCTAAAAACCAAAGGATAAGAAAAAGAAATAAGGAGTGCCAGCTCCGTCAAAAATTACAAAACATACCTAATACGCATTCAAAAATACTATAATAAGTAAGTTTAACCAGCTGCTGGTAAGTGTAGATTACCAAATCTACATTATGTAAAAATATATTGTAGCTGTCGGAAGTCGGAGTCAATACCTGATTACGTCACTTTTTTCTATATTATTGCTGGGACATACTGCTAGAAATAAAGTCAATTAATAAAGGCGAACAATACCATGTCATCTCTATCGACCCCACGAAATATTTCCCATTGTTGTTAAGTAAGAGGCATTAAAATATAAAAACTTCCTGTTATATTACATATTAGTCGAATAAAACATAGTACACGCTTCATCAAGATTCACCCTACTACAAACTCCCAGCACATGCATTCGGTCCGTATATTACAATGTATTTAGATACGCAGATACCTGTTGACACCTCAATTGCCAGAAGGATAGAAGACTCGCACTGCAAGTATTTCGATGAAGACATTTAGCTCCGAGATTATTAGGTGTGGTTTGATTTAAATACTATACTTTGGAATTTTTCGGGCCAATACTTTAATAAAACTTCAAAATCCAACCATTCATTTCCAATGCTGCACCTGCATTTATCACTCCTACAAATATCTCAACCGGACACGGTAGTCTACATTGAGAGGAAAGGCAGACGACAAGCATTTTTTGCGTGGTCATAGATATTTGTGTTTAGGGCCGTTCCACGTATAAATTAACTGCTCCGAGGCGGTCAGTCATGAATGATGTGGTTATGAAACTGAAACTAAAGTAACGCATCAACAACATTATATCAGCACACAAATGGTAGTGCACATCTGCAGATGATATATCTGGGGCCCATCCTTGTAAACAAAAATCCTTATCACACAATCAAATGGGCATATCAATCATTCCTACGTTCGAATCTTACATCATCTGTTATTTATAATGATATTAAAGCAACGTTCCCTATGATATTCCCTACAATAATTGAATAATAATCAAATTATACGATACAATCCGTTGGAATTTTATGCAAAATCAAACCTCATGCCTTGCAGATAGTGGTGTACTATTGAATAATATTAGCTGTGGATAGTATCTTGTCCTATGCAATAACCCTTGACTCAAAACTTCAACCCACATGCAATTTCGAAGCACAATTGAACCAAAAACTTAATTTAGACATTGTACATACTTACATACGGTGCATGCACATATTACATTCTCGGTCACACTATTTAGGGTAGCTTATTTGATTAACTATAGGATTTTTTTTAAGTGTATACTCGAGCACTGTACAGTAAATCTCGTCTTCATGTTGAAAAATGTTTTCCTTTTTAGGTTGACGGGTACAAAAAATGCCCGCATTTTAATGCATTGGAAATCTTGTTTACTCTGTGAATATTATATATGTATAGGTATGCATACTACAAGTGTAAGTACACGTCATTAAAATAGTGTTTCCATGGAGCATTATAGTATTGTACGCCACGATTGGTGATATCAAATCAGATACCAGACAAAAGCCTAAAGGTGAACACCGGTACAAGCATATTACGAAAGCTAACCTAAGCAGAAGAACAGGCTGCTTCAAAAACATATCCAATTATGGCATCACTTGGCGAGAGAGAGATAAAAATGAAGCACAATACAATGTGGTTATTCCAGCTGAAGTTATAAATATGGTGTGTGTCCGTGAGTAACTAACACATTTAGACTCCGAAACCCAGTGCATACTTATATGCATGTAGTTGGACAACAGGTTTAAACATTATCTGTTTCCTTGAAAATCATGTTCACAATAATCTGGCGTGCCACACTTTTGCCAACTCGAATGGAAAAGGTAGATGAACGAAGTTAATCTTTGCAGCAATTACGAGAGATATAGATACGGTGTACCTTGTGTAACATTTCATTTAGAATATCTAGCAAACTTTTAAGGACAGTTTTCGTCATACTACATGTACTGCAGTTGTAGCCAAAACTTACAAGTACTTTCAAATTTAGCATACGTGTAAAATAAGCTGTTGGTTTGAACCTGTTTAAATTATCAAAGGAAAGCTTAAAAATCTAACCTGCCGTATTACTTCATGGAATTTTGTCAAAAATTCGTAGTACGTGTACAAAATGCAGCAACTAATTCTATCCGGCTTACAATTAGTTAGATGTACAGAGCAGATGGAAAACACTAGATTCATGCATGTATGTATTCCGTATCCTCAAGTGTGAGGCAAGAAATAATGCTTCTTCATCTTATTTTTCCATAGTTTTGGTTAACCAAGAGGTAAGTAAATGTATGTATATTTACAGAACAGTAGTAGTAAACACAAGCAGATTTGAATTTATTAGATGCCTACTTGAATTTTAATGGGGATAAAATGTGTACATAAGAAAAACACGATCAAGAATATGCTTTCAAGTTTGAACAATCTACAATATGCACATCAATCTTTTATTAAACCCAGTCAACAATGTCATTCATTGCTCACGCTATGCAATGTTAACAATAAGTTTAGGTTGTAAACTGTAATCCAAGAGAAAAGTAGCTTTAAGAAAGCATTGCCAATTGCAAAAGCCTCCCACTCGTTCAACTTTACTCTGTTTCGAAATACATCGTCGTGATGGCAGAGAATTTCAATGTTTAATCTTGAGGTCGTTGTTCTTATATACAGTATAACTATAGCAAGCTGAGGCTTAGTGTTGGTATTTATGCGTTGACAAAATCAAGTAAGTTTGGGTGCGGAAGGCATTTGAAGGGCATCAAATTATGTGGAGAATATGGCAAAAGGAAAATTTTTATTGTTACGCTTAGGTCGAACGTAAACTCTCTCGTGTGCTAAGTGTATTATATGAACATCATCTGCTTACTACATGAATATTCTGCACAAGAAAAGCACACCATGTCATACTGTTAATAAGCACTTCATAGAGTGTATTTAAGTAGGTAAAGTTTAACATTTCATTCGTAAATACCCATAAGCTGAAAACCAACGAATTATCAACAAAATTCTTGTGGAATCGGAAACACAAGTACAAGTAAACATTAGACATTAGAGTTCTTAAAATTGATTCAAATGTGGTTACCCAAGTATAATTCTGTTAATGTCGCCATGTCCATGCTGACATTAGAATTTAAAATCCATATCTGAACTTCTTTTAAGTAACATAATGCATACTTGATGGATTTAGACACTCCCATTCCACCACAAATGGAAAATTTAGTACAAGACAACAGCAACGAGATTGTACACAAACTGTTCAGCCCTTACACAATATAGTCTACTCAGATGCTGCATTTTTTATCAACCCTGTTCCTCGAAGCAAGCACTTTGAATAAATGCTTTGTCGTATACTTTCGCTATCATAAGCCCATACGACAATATTAATAAACACATACCCATAAGATTCATGAACAATATCAATCTATAATAAAAATTTAAGCTATTAGAGAAAATCAACTTTGTAAAATGACTTGAGAGATAAATGTCTTTGAGAGTTTTCCCAGACGCATATAATTCTACAGATAGAACAGAACTGGGACCCGCGCATAGATGTTTGTTTTGCTACTTGTCTATCTAATCATTTCATAAATATTTAAACCCTGTGTCTACGAAGCAAACATAGTTTCCATAATTACCATACAAATGACCGTCTACATGCTCATGTAATGTGAAAGAACAAAAACCGTACTGAATTTGGAAAAAAAACATTGTTTTAAAATCAAGAACGACCACACTGAAGGCTGTCTAAAAATACCTTTGAAGTTCAAAGTTTGAGCCTTTTCCACGGAAAAGCATTTAAATATGAGGTGCAGTGGGTAATGAGTAGCTGAAAAATAATGTCAAGTGCTGTTCTTAGATTAAGCAATTGAAGTGTCACATGAACACCTCACTCTCAAGTTAATATTACACATGAAAATAACATATATATGCATGTAATTCTGTTGTATTACATATTAATTTATATAAGTAGTGAAACACCAAATTATATAAATATATATATATAAGTATAGTTTTTTTTTCAATCAATTTCCAGTCAAATGTTTCTTTACTATCGCCAAAAATATTGTAATCTTGTTCGTAATATATTGTGTAAGTCAGTTATTTGTTTCTGGAGTTGTAAATATTTTAATGAATGGCATTTACAAGATTTTAGATTGAGATTATAAAGCACGCACATCTTTAAGTGTTGGAGATTACTATTCCTGTTAAAGTTTATGGCACTGCGTGAGGTATTTAATCTTTGTCAGCATTTTGATTTTTTTTTCGTTGCGCGTTGTTGAATTCTAATTGTCGCAAAGAATAGCACAATAGTAATACATCGTTAACAACAAGATTTATAATGAAGAAGAAGAAGCGAAAACGCTGAATTTTTGGATTTTGGAATAGCTGAAGCTGCAACAAATAAATGCTCTGAACTGAGGGTAATAGCTATTAAGGCGTGTCTATTTTCACGACAATCCCTAAGAATTAAGGTGAGTCATCCTTCCAACAGATTAGTCATGCATGATTTTGTCATCTTGCCCTCAATCTCACTAAGCTGTGTGTATGCCATGTCAATAAGGTGCTAAACCTAAAAGTAATTTAATTAAATTGATCTAATTTTCCGCTACTAAAAATTCCTATTAGGATTTCAAGCTTTGACAAGCACTTAGCTACTTAGTAATAATCCGTGCTAATTTTTTGCAAGATTCCTTCACAGAGGAAGCGTTTATAATAACCAAACCCATAATTTAACACCTATGTTGAGCTCCTCCAATCGACATGCTATAGTGGTTTTTCGAAAGGAATGTTCTTTCACACGGTTCTTTGCACCTTTTGAAATTTCATTTGAATTCTATAAAAAGCTTTCCGAAAAACAACAACTTTCACGTCAACTCAAGATGCCAACTGCCAAGACGGCGTACATACAGCGCGGAAGGATGACCGTAAATGCATTCAATAAATGTTAATTAAATATCGAAGTATATATTTTCCTTTATAAGCACCAACCTATGCAGCCTACTACTACAGTAATAGTATTAGTAATAAATAAACAACGCACAAATAAAACATAACTACTTTTAATTATACTTGAAGCAAATTAATTAAATAGCAAAACAGCTTTAAAATTGTTTTGGACTTACAGATTCAAAAACTTCCTGCAATTCCCGTCGTTGGTCACCAGTAAGTTCGACACTTCGACCGTTGAGAGCCATGGTGATGAAGTGATGGAGTTTAACGTTAGATTTTAAAATGTGCTAATTCAAACTAACTGTTCACAGGATAATTATTTCCAAAAGTGTCAGTCAATGGGACACAAAACTTGACCGTAAAGGTGAACACCGTACTTGTGTTTTGACTCGAGAGGCGGTACTGAACGTGCAATGCGTTT
Organism: Lipothrix lubbocki; assembly: GCA_034696945.1. Taxonomy (NCBI): domain Eukaryota; kingdom Metazoa; phylum Arthropoda; class Collembola; order Symphypleona; family Sminthuridae; genus Lipothrix; species Lipothrix lubbocki. The sequence goes on along the minus strand of JAQGAK010000075.1, from coordinate 119,592 downwards.
ACGAATTTAATATGCCCAGTCAGTCCCCGGTGACTACTTTTCCCAATACATTTACGTATGTATATAGCTAATACACTTAGAGGATTTTTACTTTAACTCAGTAAAAAACTTTGTTCTCCTTATCAGTGTACAGAATTATCCTCATTGACAATTTACTATCTCAGATAACACATTTCAATGTGCATATATATATACGTGTATCTGCATATATGCATCCGTACCCACACAAAATCACACACATATACACACACTGTGGTCACTACTATTTCTGTCCTATCGTAAATATATAACAAAAATATTATATTCGAGCCCACTGTAGAAATACTCTAGTACCACAAAATATAGTGAAATATGCAGTCAAAAATTAAAACCCTCTTGAGTTGTGGAATATTACGTTCCAAGTATTATCACACGTCACACCAGACGGGCCCGTTGTTCAATAATGCAGGACTGAGATAATGAAATTGTTTCGAATTAAAATTCGAGTAGGTATTTTGCTAAATGTCACAGTCTATATATTAAACAAACTGTCATTGAATTTGTCAAACGCAGGTATATAGTATAGTATTAAAATATAAATATATAGATATAAGTATATCCAATTTATCTTATATAAGTATTTCCCCTTCAATCAAACTTCTATTTTATATCGCCACAAATTCACAAAGTTCCCGAGTATTCTATACTGACATAAATTATTGCGTAAATGTAAAAAGAATATTGCTCTGCGTCCTTGTAAACTTTTGTAGAACTATCTGTATATATATTTAATATAAATTGTGCTCTCCAAGTTTAGCCTTCCTATCAAATTGATAGTTTCAATGGATTTCAATGGAATTTTAATTTCTCGTATACAATTATCTTCTTGATCTCCGAAATATTTGACATGTACAGCTCAGTGATGATGTCACTGTTAAAATAATACTAATTAATATTTATATATTTATTATATGATTATATAAGTGTTTTGTTATCTATAGATGTATACCGCTTCAAAATAACTTTTCCTTTGTGTACACTTCTTCTTCCCTTATACACTTTTGATTTGGTTTTGATTGCGACTTTGACAATTTAAGGTGAACCTCAAGAAAATTTGGTATTTCTTATTATTTTATTCCCACAAAGGAATGTCTGAAAATTTGGTATATGTTTAATCCCACGAAGGAATGTGTTTTAATTTGGTATTTTTATTTTAATCCCACGGAGGAATGTCAAAAATGTGTGTTTGTATTTATAATCAACCAACACAATAATATTGTCACTTGAAGGAAATTGGAATGAACAGCAATATATTTCATGTATACTAAAATATATGGTCACAAAAGGAATTTACCAAAGTCAATATATGGATTAAGAATGTTTAAAAAAGGTGTGATAATGATATTGTAGTAGCAATCTAATGTGTGTAAATTCTGGTATAGAAAATATCGGAATGACTAATATAACTATACAAACTTATATTCACTACTAATCAGTATTCCTTTAATCCTGAGCACGTTTATATCTACTACGTTCCCTACAAATCAAATTAACAAGTGTCTTTTATATATAAATGGATTCGGCGGACCAAAGGCATTTTGAGTTTGCGGTTATTCGACAGTGAGACATTTCTGATGAAAGGTGTGGAATGGTATTGTTATTTTATATATAGTTATATACTAAATGTTTAGTAGTATGTGTATGAATGTATGTGATGAATCAAACCAAATTTACAACAACAATCCCTTCAATGTCTTTATATATATACCAATGCTGTTGTTATTGTTGTTGTTTGTTATTATTACGGCTCCTTCTTGTTATTGGTAATGAATCAAACTTGTTAACTTTAACTCTGATGATCGTCAACTGAAATCTTGAATGAATAACATGCTCACTGGCTCTCAATCCAAAGCATTGACGGTCAACTCTGTGGACGGCGGCGGTTGAGCTTGACGAGTGTATCTACTAAGGGAGACCGTAAATTCCATACAATCACTCCTTTCCTTGCTTAAGGTCATAATATAAAGGCTTTACTCATACAAATTTTCAACGTAGTGTTTACACCAGGTCTACAAGTCAGTCCATCTACTGACGCCATCCCCCATCAACTGCTGGTGATGATGCAAAATAGGGATACATATTATAGTATTTACACATGGTAAAAAAACTTTCACACACGAAAAAAGCATTCTCTTCCCTGCACGGCAGTCTGTATTTTCCCTTTTTGTCTATCCCACAGCCTTAAAAGGAGAAAAAACCTTCCCACAAATTTTTTGTTGAGTCAAAGGGTTTTTTTATTAGCAAGATACTTATATATATATATTTGTGTATTACTTCCTTTGCTTTAATATGCAATAACAAACGGATCACTTTAAAAAGACTCGTGTGATATCCAGCTTGGTACTTTGGTACATATAAAGTATGAAATGTAGAAAGGGCATGACATATGTAGAAGGGGTATGATGATTATGATTATGCTGTAAAACGCTTTATTAACAAACAGCTCTTACAAGTCTTTATGACTAATTGTTGTCATATATACCGTACGTGACTATGACAGTGTGCCATTTGCCATTATTGATGATCTCATACATTGGAACTTGTTTGTTATAATACTTCCTGCATATTATGCGTTTAATTTCCAGAACATATGAGAACGCATTTGATGAGTCAGCCGGAAAGTACTCTATAATAGTATACACATCTATACAGTACAAGTACACTTAATACTATGGAAGGGTTACGTAGCAATGGTAAAATGCCATGGGTACCACTACCAGGATGATCTCTCTATCCTGTCGTCACTGCCGGATGCATTGTTCAAGTGATATTGACACACGGATTGTCATCTGATAGTTGTTTTCCTATGCAGTCACCCCTGTTTCTCAGGGATTAATAATGATTATTATTGCAACTCAGGCATATCAGAAAATTAAAGTATTGTATGCTCACATGTGTACATTTCGGTACACATGCGTTTATTGTTTACATGATTATGATTATACAATATGTGTACCTGATTGCCCCTTCGTATTGTCCCTATATACCTAGGTAGGTCCTGTATACATGAGTGAATATGAGAAATTTGTTTGTGCGTGCCCCATCAGGCAATAAACGAGAGACTTAAGGGTATTTCACACGTGTTGTAACTTTTATGTTAACACAGAATTTATAATTATTGCAATCGAAGAAGTTACATGCAGATTTAATAGGATGCACCGATTTTTAGAGTGGATTTAATTACAGCAAAAGGAATTTAAACACAAGATTTTATTTCTATTCGACTCTGGGAAGAATCATGTGAAAATATGGATGCTTAAATTGAGTTTATTTTTAAAACTTTCCTGGAATTGTATCTACTTTGAACTGTACACTTGTATGTATTGCTTAGACATCTATATCATGCATATAGTTTTGATCTTTGGAAGAGAGTAATTTATTGACATTGACTGGATGGGGAAATATTTCAGAAAAAATTTCACATATGGTCTTAATGTTTGCTATGTAGCTGTGTGAGATTATTTATGAATCATCTTCGAATATATTAGTGTAGCGCTCGTCAACAAAAATACGAAGGCATGTTTACAATCTGTTTTCACAAAAAAATCCGTTCAGTATGTAATCACGATGATAATAAAGGTAATAATGATGTTACAGAATTATAAATTTATTGACGCTGTAACTGTAACCATTATGGAAAAAATCGTCGACAGCTGGTATGGGTGGGTTGTTAATAATTATATGCCTTCATATAAATCAGCTTAGCACGGACAATATATTACGAGAGTGAAATTGTGCGAGAACGTTCCTATTCCTACAAATATAGAATGATTAAATAAATGCAGTATAACATACAAGATAATTACAAAGTAACTGCAAATGCGGCAAAAAATTTGTTTATTTTGCAAGTATTTATATAATCAAGAGACATCAATCATTCACCAAGTCCATCATTAACGATTCCGTTATTACTTACATACTATTGACTTCTAAAGTTTTAGACTGTTGTAATTTGTGATGTGTAAAAAAGTTTGAAAAGCGTTACATATTACCCGACTCAAATAAAAGTATTAAAAAATTGGATACCAGAATCGAATTGCCGTCTGCGAATCTCCAATTTAATACTCTACCTTCCTGATCTTGTGATCGTGAACTTCCCTCTTCGATGATGAAGCCTGCTTATCAGGACTAATTCGTCGCCCATACCCGTCGTATTTATCGTCTTCGTAAGAATATTCCTCTTCCTTGACCTCCTCCTTGGTGACGAATTTTTCACGATTTTGAAGCCTCCACTTCTTCCGTTCAGATGGAGTCAATCCGCGGGGAATGCTGTACATAGGACCACAAGAGATGTTTAGAACTTCATTTTAAGCGCTAGATTTTTCTTATGTTTACTTAATAATTAAACATTTGGAAGCTGAAGTAACTCACTATAAAATTCGTTCGGTTCTCAGCTTTTCCAGAGGACAGTAACCTGGACGGCAAGTTTGCTGCGTCGTGTTGTCATCATCCCAATTTTCCTCTGTAGGATCCACTTCTTCCTTGTTTGGAACGGATTTGGGTTTGGGTTTCTCCTGGTCTTCCGTCGATTTCCTTTTTGTGTCTTCTGTAGCAAAAAACAATACGTTGACAAGTGTATTTTTACATTCAGTAACTCATTAAATTAGACAAGTTCAACTAACCTAAGGAATTTGTCACATGTCTACTAAATCTACTTCTTGTGTATCATGACATGTATATCATGACAATTAATCAATGCAAAATTTATTTATATTTATGCGTAGTCATAGTATCCATGGATTCACTGCTCAAATGTTCAAAGAAACATTAATCCGCATACTTATAATTTGCATCATAGTGAACGTGAACAATACTCCTTGTAAAGTTGCCCATTTTTGTCGTACTTTAGTAACACCTAATACATTCACAAAGAGTATATTATGCAAAAACTTCAACTCACCTTTGCCAGCTTGCTGCATATTTTGAATGTGCTTCACTACTGCATACTGATCTTTACAATTTGTCTCATGGTAGCTCATTTCAATTTTGGGGTAACGATGGGCAGCATTGAAACGGCAGTGCACAATATCAGCTTCTTTCCCTTCCAGCACCATTTTTTTCACATAATTCCGTCGACATTTATCCAAATGCCACAAAAACCTCTGATTCCTATGGACACAAAAATTGAAAGCTCATTAAAATATGTTAAGTCCATGATTTTCATATCGAGTCACCGAAGCAAAAGCGTAGTTTCCAGCTTATACAACACACCACAGCCAGCGATGAACAAGGGAAATTTGGAAAGTTGACGAGTATCAACCAAGGTCAATATGCCTGAGATGTTGATATGATTCAAGTCCTTAAGGAATCTTTTCAAACTTAGATAACTTGGTGATTCATAATTTCAAGGTAACAAGGCCACTATCAAAACATCTAAACATAATATAATTTTTAACAGCATAATATAATTTTGAAGAAGGACTTACGAGATCAGATGAGATCTTTCATATGGGCACTGGACGAAGTGCTCATCCGGTCCAAGCAAAAACGGCTGCTGCATTCTTTCCCGTCCAACTGAAATCCGGGCTGTGAAAGACAAAATGACAAGAATTAATATTTAAAATAATGATAATAACAAAATAATTTAAAATTTATGCTTTAAAAACATTAACTTCGCATGCGGCAATTTATTCCCTCATGCAATCATACGCATCTACACGCATATGGGATTTTTTTAAAATAATTATTATATTAAATAATTATTATTAATCAATTATATTTTTTTTAATCTTACTCACCCCTACGGTCAATAAGAGAATCCGAACGTCAAGTACGCCTGGACGAGTCTCGTACCTTCATTCAAGCCTAGTAAATTGAATAAAGTATTTTATTTATTTGACGCTGTCGATTATTTCATCTGGTGACAGGAGCAGATTATTATTTCCGAGTAACAGACTGTGTGGATGTTATGTATATGGCAGCGTTCCACAAATGTATAGAAATACGTATTGTTCTTAAATGATAATAATACAAATATGTTGTGTTAAATCTTGTATACTACCACGATCTTCTTGTCACCGACGCCTTCCGAACAGTATTGAATACAGAATTTAAAATGGTTTTTACCTTCAAAACAAATGCTTGGGCTGCTGCTGGAGACTTCTTAAATGGTAATGTATTCAATTTCCCCAATAATTAGAATATTACAGGCTCCCCTGATGGTTCTTGGTCATAGATTATATTCCTTAATTTACATTTACACCTCGTCATAAACCTATGAATACGCCATTATTTACTATGTTCGTCCTATTAATTATGAGTGTTCCATTAATAGAAATGTTCAATGTTTTTTTTAGCTCCAAACTTTCTGCCACTTCAGGTGCAAAAACCCATTAGGTGGTAACTAACCTATTAATTTATTTTGGGGAGTAATGAAATGAAACGATTTTTACAACTTGGGTGGTCATGAATAGCTTGAAGAACTTTTCTCAAATAGAGGGGATCATCTGTAAATAATGTTGGAATAAATAGGTCAGAACTTATCAGGAGACCCGCCAATAATGATAATGAATGGCGAGTTGAAATAGCGATAGATGGGGTTGTTTCCTCAGCACAGCAATAATTCATGAATGATCCCTTGGTGTCAAAACAAGATTTTTACTGCTCATTGTATCATTGTTGTAAGGCTGTAAGGATGCATGTAAAAGTATAATAACAATAATTTATTTATTATCAGAATTTCTTCAAAAGTTTTTTTGTATTGAGTGTTTTTAATTACACTTATAGTATTGTATTGTGGTATGGTACATCCATGCTGATGTTATAACGAAAGTATTACGTAATGGTTTTAGAATAAATCGTTTTTGGGTCACGGTATTACTTGTACTTACAGAGAACAAACGTTTCTGTATCTATTTACTGTGTATTTAAAAAAAATTATAATGATTTTTTAATATTATATTTATTAATGTACCACCGGTCCATTAAAAGTATTACTACCTATACAAGTAAATGTCCTCTCCATAATTTTATAGTATATATACTCTGAGAAATATATTTATTGTTGTTGTGAAAACACAGACAAGCCATATGTTGTAGTCAATGTATATATAATCAAAAAGTAGTATTATTTTTATTTCTTTTCCAAACCATACCGTAAGCTCCAGCTTACCTTTGACTATGTACACATATATATGCTAAATATAACAATCTTTTTAGTAATAATATAATTAATATATTTAACAAATTGTATGTAGTACCGTTGTACAATTATACATTAGTATACTACATCGAACCTTGAAACCAAGGTGAATTTCAAATAACTATCGTGTGACTATATATGTGGAAAAACATATCGGGGTATTCCAGGCAGAGCAAAATAGGTACATATAAATAATAAGATAGAATAAATCACAATGGTTGGCAATTCCTAGCAATTTAAGCACGCATAATACTAAAGGAATCGCTTAAACGCTTAAAAGTTACTGTCATCTGCTTTGGAAAATACTATTTGCTGCTACTAATTATAGCTCAACATTTTACAATATAATAAACTTTCGAACTATATAAAGCGTTTCTATATAATAATGAGTGTATGTAAAGTAGAGAAATGTGTGCCAGAAAAGAAAAGAAAAAAGAGTAATAATAAGCAACCAATAGAACTGGCAAAAACGCTAAAAGTAAAACACATGATACTACTTTAACTACAACAGATAGTATACACATAAATTATCATCAAGAAATACACACCATCTTGTAAATTATAATATTAGTATACACTAGCACAACTATTTAATTTCAAATTACAAGCAAGTATCGTTATTTCAGTTGCGCACATAAGTAGTCTGGTAAACTTGAAAGTTTAAAAACGCGTTTAGCAACACAAACCAACTTATGTATAGCAATTGAGCGAATAAAAAAGAACGTGAGTTATCGGGAATACAAATTGTTTGACATTATATTTACATTTTTTTCTTCGGCTGTCATTCAAACAATCAAAAATATCTGAGAAAAATACACTTGGGAAAAAATCAATACACGAATTTCAGTTATTATTATCTAACATACATTAGCTGTTGCATGATGTGCAATTAGACTCGCTAAGATTCTGCGTACCATTGGTTCTACAAAAATAGTGATGATCGAGTGCACCATTTTATTCTATGGAAAACTATAAAACACACACAGACACAAACAGTAAAGCTAGGGATGTATGAGTAAACATAACGTCGTCAGGTAAATATTCACATGACTATACATCTGTTATTGTATAGTCATAATTTAAACGGGTTGAGTTATCAACAAAGCAGTCCAAAGCTGTGAGTAAAGTGTGCAATACCGAAATTCCTCATGCAGTTTGCCGAACTAAACATGTAGCAAAGGGGCCCAATCGCAAAGGGGTTCACACGAGCGGAATTTTAACTCAATATTACCGACCTGTTCAATTGGGGGAATAATCACAAAATATAATTTTGCTTTATACACTTATACATATATAAGCCTCTTTCGAGTTTACAAAGATACGAATTATATACAACTGAACAGTCATTTAATCGTGACGTTCTTCATACCCGTAGTTTTCTCCGACTGGATTTTGCAAATACCTTGGCTCAGGATCCAAGAGGAAGCTTCTCAGAAGCTAAAACATATGTATTTACAGAAACACAATAAGGTGAAATATTTACAGCATTGTTAATTTATATACATAATATTGACATGAATAAAGGGTTCGTTTTAGAACAAATGTATTTTGTACCAAATTGACAATACCTTTAATTTTATTTTTTACATACCTGGTTGTTGCCGAACCAGGAAGCGCCCATGGAAACTGCAACGTGTACTATTAAATACAAGCAAAATCCCAAGTAACAAATCCCCAACACACTCACAAGCAAATATTGCCAAACTGTGGAGAAACTGGTAGTGTTCAGAAAGACGAGGTAGACGTTGACGCAGATAACCACAACCGACAGAACACACGCGACGATTTTGTTGAACCTGCAAAAACAACAATGTCGCATGACTACTACCAAAAAATGTAATACAATATTAAACTTTCCCACGGGGAAAATACTCCTTACATTCCATTTTTGAAATCTCCCATAATATGCTTCGAGCTGGTCATGGAAATGCACGGGAGTAACGCAAATGGCAACATAAGTGACATTACTGCGTTAAGCGTAGCATTCATTGATGACAACTCATCGACCGATTGAAACTTGGCAACCAGGAAAGTGGGCAAAATGGCGATTGTTCGAGTCAATAAAACTCGCTTCCAACGGGCCCATTTCAAGTCAAGAAAACCCTAAACAATAACGTAGCAGTAATTTTTCATTTGCACGACAATACAAGAAAGACCAAAATCGATTAACTAAATAATTTTTTTATTACCTCCATTACGAATTGGCCAGCATAGGTTCCAGTCATAGTACTGGACTGACCTGCAGCCAATATACCGATAGCCCAAATATACATGGCAGCGTCTCCGAATCGACAACCCAAGAACACTCCACCTTTGTAAATATCACCTTCGAAAGTTTCATTATTGTTCTGTTGAAGCAAAAAATAATTGATGATTAGTTTCAAATGTACCTATAAATAGTAACTGTAATTTCGTAAACAATGATGATATCGTTACAATTAAGTAAACACTCACTTACCTCAAAAATGTCTGCATGAGAATTGTTGTTCAGTACACAAACGTCGTAAATATCTTTATTTTTTTTCCCGAACAACTCATGAGCAAAGACTGCTACAACAAACACGTTAATAATGAAAGATACTAATAACGCAAGGCTCGCTTCAATGAAGAAGTATTTGTTTGCTTCCTTGACAGCTTCTTTTTTCGAACGATCCACTCCTCTGGACTGTTGATGATCATAAAATAATTCAAATTAACAGAAAGATTCTTGACACATATTGACTCGATTATGTAGCAATTGCATTACTGTAAAAACTGCATTCTAATCTAAAAGGTTTAAGCATCCAGAAGTTTCGGATGAACCTAAATAGACACTAGACCATCTAAAAACAAAATAATATCACAAGTGAACGCACTTTGACTAAAGCTGAATGTAAGTACAGGTTGTGAGGCATAATGACAGCACCAATGATTCCAACGGCTTGTAAAACCGAGTTACCATCACAGTTTGAGCACCATGGAACAAACATTCCTTCTAGAACTTTTCCTTGATCCGGAGCTACGACTGCATACTGAAAAGTATACGTTGAAAATACATTAAATTAAACCAAAACAGTATAAGTCTTATGCTATTTGCAAAACGTTCAAACCTCATAGCCGAACGAGAATGCCATGGTAGCTATTAGCAAAGCAAAAAATGCTTCTAGCTTTCGAAGTCCATATTTATCCAAAAAAAGAAAAGTAAATGTGTCGGCCACTGTTATTAACACACCTGCCCACACTGGTATTCTATATTTCAGGGGAAAAGAATTAAGTTTAGGTGAAACAATACAAAGCTTAAGATTATAAAAATTCAGCGGGTATTTGTACTCACGCCTTATTTGACAGTAAATAAAATGCGATTGCCGTTCCGATTACTTCCTGCATATCCGATCCTATAATAGCAATTTCCACCATTATCCACAAAGCATATCTGGGTACTGTCGGGTATGTTCTGTAACAAGCTTCCGCTAAGTGCATGCCGCTCACAACCCCAAGTCTTGCTGCAAGTCTTTGCATAACTAGTCCTAACACAGTCGCCCAGAGTAGCACCCATAACAGCTACATGTTCAAAAATGTACATTATTATCAGCACTTTAATACGAACTGAACAGAACGAATGAGCATTTTTATTTAGTTATTCTGTTTATGATTTTTATTTAATAAAAACGTAATGGTAACTTACTTTGTATTGCGCCTTAGAACCAGACTGTAAATCAGAGTCAATGTTACCCGGATCCAAGTATGCTATGCTCATTAAGAAGCCTGGACCAGTGAACGCCCATAATTTTCTAAAACTAAACGTCTGTAAATAAACAATAACTATCAGAACAATACTACACCATCAATAAACTTCATAATTATCCATTACTCCAAAACATTTCCTATAATATATTATTATAATATAAGTCATAGTATCTAGTACCCAGTATTTAAAAAATGGTCATTTTATACATCGTACCCGCTTTTCCTCTTGAGGAATCGGTATTATCTCATCTGCAAAGTATGTTTGCTGAAGCGAATCCCCATTAATACGATCTCTTTCAGTGGGATCTCCATCAGCTGGTGTATAATTTGGATTCGAAGCTGCGAAATCTACTTCATTTGGGACCGTCATTTTTGACAATTTTCAGGGGGTGAGAGAGCACTAATAATTGGAGATTGGATAAAAAATCTTAATAATAATAAACTTATTATTATTATTGTTAAAGCTACAATATTTAATTTTGACTTTTGTGAAGCACTCGATATCACAATATCATCACACACATTATAAATACATACTTAAATCTACATTCCGACGATGACTAGTTAGTTGAGCCCGAGCTAGATTATCGTGATGAGGAACACGCAGGTAGTATTACACACATGTCTTACGAATTACGTAAATGTACGTAGAACTAACTGAACTAATCAAGCATCAAGAACTTCATTGATTGACTTCCAGGAAAGGCAGGAAAGCTGGTATTCAAACAATAAACATTCAAGAAAAATTAAATGAGACTGTTGTTGTATAGCGGAGCTCCATATAAATATTTGCAATACTGCCTCCTATAATAACTTTTAACATAAACTACGTTTCTTATAAGATTCACTATAATTCAAGTAATAAGAAATTAAATGTGAAATTTTATTAGAATGTTCACATTCTTATTACTCAACAAATATTAATGTGATGAGATGTGATAAAAGTGAATGTTAAATATGGCTTTTAGTGTAATTTTTGCTCAAGATTTTGAATTCTCGCGCTCCTTTCCAGAAGTTCTTGCCAGAGCAAGGAAGTCTGCTAGTCACTGGATTTTCGGTATGAAGCACGCACACATTTTTGGTAACGGTGGTGTTTTAGTTTTACTCATTGGGTTTTTTGGATTTTCGATTGAAATATTACTCTTCTGGTCTACTGTCGTGAATTTTATTACTGGGAAATAAATAGGTTTGTCCTATTTTAGTATTTATTTTACAGTATTTTATTATTAATAGAACAGCATACGACACAGAACGAATTTTATTGCTTGTAATTTGTAAGCGTGAGTGCTCTGATTCGGATTAAATAAATATATTAGCTTTAAGATTGTGTGTACTTGTGTATGTGTACTCGAATTTAATTTAAAATTTTAAATGCCTACTGCATGATTGCAATGACATTGTTATAACACTTGTCAGATTTTTTGTTGTACCTACGAGGTACAAACTACAAGGGAAATCTAACAAAAACTACGGGGCTGTATATTGGTATAAATTGCATAAAATTTAGTATTATTGTATTAAACTGCATTAATAATTTATTAATGTGTAAGGTTCGTTGTAATTTGTGCTATTTAAATAAAAAAGATAATATTGTAGTCAATTTACAGCTACACGATTGAGCAGAATTTTCAAAATATTTTGCTTTTTAGAATTTAAAATCCGATTTTAGTATTTAAAATTCAATGTTTAGAATTTAAAATTGGATTTTTAGAAGTTATAGGACTACTGTACTGATAGGTGATAGAGAAATCATTCCAAACTTTTTTGAAGAATTTAGAATGACACTCAATTTAAAAAGTGTTATAATTAAGGAAATAGTGATAGCAACTATTCGTGGATAGATCGTGTAAAATAGCTTATAACCATATTTTTAGTATAATAATGTATCTGTATTACAAGCATAATATACTTTTGTAAAAATATTTTTGTTATATAGTACTGTGTCGTGAGGCAAATACCATAATGGTATCAGTGAAATAAAGTTTCTTTCTCTCTTCTTTTTTTAATTAAAAAAAATAATATTATTAACACAGACCTTTTTTAAGTCCCGGCTTCAACTAGACGAACAAAAAAAAAGATGTGAATTCTTATTGCAAAATATAAAACATTCTCTGCTTTAAAAACTCGGTCGGGTCACCAACTACTCAAATTTATATCGACATCATAATATGTATTATAAATTTTCCTGTCGGTACTAACTGCAACTCTGACAATTAAACAAAATTTCAAGGTGTGCACTAACTGCACTGGCAATAATTTCTATTTTAAGAGGAAATAAACATTGACGGCAAGTGGCACAAAATAATAAATGACAATGACTACAGTATAATACGGATGTCAAAAAAGAAGGTGAAGTGAAGAGGATTTATCGCGAATGCTTTTGCTTGTACGTGGATGTTGATACAATATGAAGTGTCAAAATTGTAATATAATCTCTAAAAGACCTCCTCCGCTTAATAGCGTACATTCATGTATGAGGTGATTTGCAAATGATATTTGAAAATATTTTATCTATATGTATTTGTATCTTTTTGATCACGACCTTGTTATATATTTTGCTTGCCTTTCCTCGGGTTATGTATTTAGCACTATTGACTGAGGAGCCCTGGATGTTCAAACTGCTGAATCACCTGCCAAAGGTTGTGCACTTGTGCGGGTCAATGAATTTTCTATGAAACACAGATTACGTGCAAACTTTACTTCCCATATTAGGCTGAGGTAAGCAGTTCACAAGCGCAAGGGAATTATTTTTTGTTTTATCTCTATATAATAGTGTCGGGATGGGAGAGAGATGTTGAGGTTGGAGATATGAGCATGAGAGTCACAATCATTAATACTAATATTTCACCAACTCAAGTTTGCATAGTAACTATAATAATTATTATTAATTATTAATGCCAGGGAATTTCCATTGGAGAAGGTAATATTCTTAATCGTTGCACGACATGATTCACTATAGATTTAAATATGCGTCTTTAGTTTATTTCACATGCTGTTCAGTGTTGATAGAAATACATCCGAGAAGGTAAATAATTCTAGGTAATTGTTAGTATACCGATTACAATATCTGTAATAATTTATGTTGGAATTGGAACTTGGAACACGGGAGTGCAAGCAGTTACTGCATGAATAGTAAATGTGAATGCGAGAATATAGTTTCCGACCTCGGCCATATACAGTACATGTAATTATTGTAAGCATGACATGGTTAACTTACTCAACAACAATAGCATATAATAACAATAAGGTGCACTCTATGACTGCTATATGAATCTGTATAATGTATTATTTATAAAGTTTGAAAATATTTACTTTTGGAGACGATTTCTCCAACCATCAAGGTTGTCACTGTCGGCCGTCCTGATGATGACCCTGAGAGTGAGGCAGGTAAGCTTAGGTCCAGTATTTTTCCTACTATACATAGACCGGTAAACTGGGCGAAATTGACAATAAAAGTTTATGAAGCATATAAAATTATTAGTCATTAGTTCGAAATTAAAAATTTTAATCGTAGTTTTTACTCCTTTTTAGGGTCTACAGTCCCGTTGCAACTCCCATCCAGGCGTAAAATTAATGAAATAAAGCTACAATGTTTTAAGCATGTATCCGAGTGTACGTGAGTATAATAATTATCAGACTAACAACACTGTCTTTTAGAGTCAAAGTATATAATAGTGAATGTGCTGAAAATAGCATAATTCGTAAAGAAAGCACAGCCATAACGATACCCTTCACCAGGAACAGCCGTCATTAATCAAATTCACATATGTTAATCATTAGGGCTTTCATAGCGCTCACGCTTGGTAGCGAATCCTTTCTGGGTTTAGTAAATGAGTGCATATAAATATATACGTATATCAGAGTCCATGTTCCCTTCAAAATTTGAAGTTCACTACAAGCAATGTCTTCATTGAGAAATGTCTTTTAAGGTTTAACAGTTAACCACACCATAGAGTTACGATTAAGAGGATCTGTTCGACGATTAAACATTCCTACATTTGCATTTACAACTTTACATGGCTAAGTTTATCATAATATAACATACCGGTGACATTGCATCGGTTTTGCTGTTACTATCTGTACTTATATATATATATGATTTTTTGTCCCCAAACAATATTATACTACTCATCACAACATTATACTTCAGCAATATTTGGTAGCTGCTGGATTCCTTCCAGAGAATAGTAATAAGGTAAGTAGAATATATTGGCTGACCGTGTCCATAAAAATTTCTAACAAAATATTTACAGTATGTATAGCTTTAAGTCCAAGATTTATTGTATAAACATAATTGCAATCAAGTTTTCACCGAAGAGAAGGCATCATGCTATTTTCGAACACACGAGTTTTTATGCTGAGTAATGTAAGGAAGCTGGACCTACAGGAAGGGTGTCATGATATTTGAAAAGCATGGGTTGATGGATCTTTAAACGAAACTAACGTGAAAGTAAATCTTTAAAAAGCTTATCTGCTTTTTTAGTATTATTATTACACCCGTCCATGTGGGCTCAGACTGAATTTACCCCAGGGTTTCATTTGGTTTTCTTTGTCAAGGAAAACCTTCAGTATTCTTGCATCTCCCATCAAGTTCAAGGAATAGAATTTGAGGATTTCTTCTGGTAGAGAGATTCCCTGTTCATATCAATAATATTTACACGACAGCTTAAAACAAACTAAACAGGCCGCGTAAGCTTACGTTGTTGAAGTACACGTCCACGCTAAGTTCTCAGATCTGTTCGCACACATTATTACCCTGTGTCCCTTGTTTACGTTTTAAAAGCGTGGCACATACAATTCATTATGATATTTGTGTACTTTCGCCTTATATTATTAACTTAAAATACTTCAGGGATACATGATGTTATATGCAAAATATCGATGTGTGCACTTGTAAAATAACATATGGATGTATGCATTGGTGTATGCAACCACTACTGAAACCACTCATGCAATTCATGCTGTAAATGGCTTCATGGTGGACCGGAGAAGTCTCGACATGAATGCTGGAGGCTTTTAGGCTTTCTAATACTCACGAGTCAGAGTACACATACAGGCATGTTGGCATACCTACGGTGAATGGGACGTTTAAGAAACGGCAATTGTTTAACAGCGAAGATATTACATATATACAGATGGGGAGCATCCCAGTTACGTATGGCACGCACCGCTGTCAGTTTATACCACAAGAGTTACATTTTCCTAAACGTGTTCCATATTTAGAATGGAAAACTGAGCTCATCTTTCGTCGTGTAAGGGGGGACTTCAAGAGAAAATTCGAAGAAGCTGGTCGGAATAACTCAAATCCAAATTCCGGTCGAATGTTTAATTCCATTGTACGCTTGGCGGCTATGTAAAAATGTTAGTGTTAATTCAGAAGGACTGGAGCATAATAGATTGTAAGTACCTGTACATACATAGATGCACATGTTGTGGGAGCATATTACTACCACCGAAAAAGGAAGTCGTTGCAATGAAGTATTCTGGCGGCATGCTCCTTGTCTTCCCTTTAGAGTGTGTTAAAGCTAGTTTGAAACAGAGATTAACCAAACATAGTAGTAGCGATACAACAATAAGGATTTTCATGTATAGTAATTCCTTAACGACCTTGAGTGTTATTTAATATTCCCGAGGAATTCTAGACTGAAAGTTGACTGGGAATGTCAAAAAACTGAAAATTAAGTGGGTGGTAATTCCTCAGTGACTGTTAAAAGACAGGAGAAAACTATGTATGCAAGAAGGAATTTAAGTTAAATGTCATTTTTTCAATTTGTTTATAATTACCTCCCATGAAGATATCAAGAAACTGCAATCGAAACTATTTCCGGGGTACTCCATTTGCCTCGGCAGGACATCTGGGAAAATATTAAATTAAGATGTATTTATTGCTCGTAATTTTCATGGTGGAGTTCAGGTTCAAAAATAATGGTTTTTGCACAATATTCAGCGTTTGATTATAGCTGTACTTTTAATACTTGGGCTGTCATGATTGGGGGAAAACCTATGCAACCACTGCAAATTTATAGACTTATGGTTGGATACTTCCCTGCATAATAAGCTTTAGAAATGATTCTTTGTCCGTGTTAACTGAAAGGTGATCGGACAGTGGAACAAAAGGTTCATGCAACGTTTCAATAAATATCTCTTCAGAAAAATCACCCATGCTTAACCTAAAGATTGCACCTGCGGTGAGACTAATTTTTCACATTTTAACCCTCCTATATATAGATGGTTTCTAGATATCAAAATCAGTTAGTTGCAAATCCATAAATTTCCAAGCCGGTTCTGTGTAGTAACGCCGATAAAAATTTTGCATCTGAAATTTCATTGTAAATATTTTTACAGCGATATGGATAAACAACAACCGCTGAACGAAGGAAGTTGCATTCCGGGGTTAGGTGAAAATAAACCGAAGGGTCGATTACTGGGAAAATCAATATTCGGTTTCGTATCTTGCAGTGATATTCTCAATACACCAGATTTTCCATCAGAGAAGACGCGTAGTGATCCATCATGCAAAGGGAAGGTATGTTATCTTGTCATTTTTGCCCGTGCCGAGGAGACGGAAATTATAGAAGCATATAATAATTTATTCAGGACATATAAGTTATGCCATGTTATATGCAGTTATGATATGCTTGTAATAAATTGTATACACAGCAAACCCCAATAAACCAAACCTTCAAGCATGCGACGACGTCGTGTCCAAAAAATTCAACTCCTAACAGTCGAGATAATTTGGCAGTAAGTATTAATGGAAAGTCAAAATCATTCCTCAAAGTTTTGAAAGCATTGATTAAAGATATCATTCCTATTGATGAATAATAATATTAGTTTAATATATGTAACTGTAAATCCCTTAATCAATTGAATTGTAAAATGTAAACAATGTGAGCGACGTTGATGTTTTAATATTCATATGTCGATGCAGGATACTACAATGAATATTAATTTACTATCAAGAGTTAGAATCGTGTTTATGTATAGATATTGATTTAATGAATCTATGTAATTTTATTCAGGTTTTCCCTACTGTTTATGCAAGTAACTGCATTTTCATCCCTTCACAAAATTCCAGAACCACAACAGCAACAGCGTCGTTGGTCAAGCTAAAAAAACAAGCTGTGGATGAGTATGTTCTCCACACGGATGAAAATTTTGGGAAGGTACGTCAAATTTATTATCATGCTGATTTATATAATTTTTGGAATTTTATAGTTGCATTATTGTAGGCTTGGGTATTATTTATGCATCCTGTAGCTATATTTAGTTGAGCTATGCTTATAGACATCACTTTGTGATACTTTTCAAAACATTTGTTGACGACCATGTTTTTATGAGCTGGGAAACCGTAAAGGGTGATATTGCATAATAAAATACGAAACCATTGTTGCAAATTTTAGCTTACGATTAGTCGTCTATATAGTTGTTATGAACGCATACATACATGGGCACTCTTTTTTCAACCAAGTTCAATCGAGCATTTAGCTCCACTGTACCGGTTTTGCCTTCCCAACCCAATACTTCCTCCGTGGAAACAGATATTATGTCTATCAATGTTGTAATTGTGAGCAACTACTAACAATGATACCGTGTGGTCGGAAGTAAACAAAAATACCTGTAGTGCATTTGTGTAATATTACATTTTGAAACAAAAAATACTGCACCTCGTCGTACTATACAGATACTTACTAGTTGGACTTTGTTTTTAGTTCTACGTTCACATCAACAACATGGTAACATTATTCTATATGCTTATTGTCAGAAAATCCATGATGGACATACTTATGTACATGGTACATATTTCATTTATTACATTTTATTGCTTTATTTACATCGTTTGGTGCATTGACAAACAATTTCTTTCTAACTCACATTCACAACAATAAGTATGTATCAGTGGAAAAATGATTGTTTTCTACCCGACAAAACACGAAAGGATGTGTAAATGAATTGCCGTACAATAAACTTGTTGAGAATCTTTGGGATCCTCAATTAATTAACGTCCTTATTATTAATATAATGAACCGTTGTAATCACGGGGTGTATAATAAATGGAAAATAATTTCGTGAATTATTATAGAATATGTAAACAAGTGCAATTAGCTTTTCATGCTCGGGCTCTCTAGTCTGGTCCTATACGTGCCCAAAAAAGTTGTTATTTTAAGCTCCATAGCTTATGCTTGTTACCCCGTTTTCAACTATGCCTTATCATTTTCCAGATCTCCTCGTAGCTGTTTAATCACGCCTAATAAGCTTGGTTCATCACTACTAACCTCACGTACACCAAAGTTCTGGGGGAATTGATAGTGTCGAAAGTTTATGCTTAAATTCGACTTGTATGAACCGAGTTAAAGTCTGCTGTAAAAACAGATCGACTCAGACTTGAGGTCACATAAAGAACAGGAGCATAGCGTGTAAAAGATTAAAGTCAAGAGTGACAGAATATCTGGCAGCCGGCAGCTGTTTTGTAGTTAAGTACTACACGTTACATTCACAATCTCTTGAGTTTAAAAGTGGAGCATATTTATGATTATGGATAAAATGCTCATTACGTCAATAATTATTATTATTCACAGATTTATAATCCTGTATGTATTAGTGGGTCACATGCTGAATCTCATGTCTCCATTAGTAACAACTTTGGTAATATTAATTACATGGATGTTATTGAAAGAGTATCGTGAGAGAATATTGAGGTTGGAGATCTCAGATTTAATAAGTGCTTTGACATACACTTGGAAATCACATTGAAAAATCGTTTGTAAGGTCATGGTGACAATATGGTAATAGGAATATAGGGATTCAATCGGTGCATTCTTAGTTTAAAAATTGCAAGTAACGTCGGTATTCGCGGAAAAATGTCCGAGATGTATCTACTGAATGTAGTATATTCAATGCAATTTAATCCCAGCGGATTTTTTGCAATTTGAAGTGAGAAACATCTAAAAAAATCCTAACTGCTTCCAGTTACACATTAACACATTTTTTGTAAGTACAAGATCGTATCTCCAAGTTTAAAATAAAAAGCATGCGCTACAGTTATAACATGTGCCACCACTACCACCTTGCCAACTGTGACATTTTGGGTTCATTCACTCGGTGGAAAATAGATACAAATATCAATCGGAATTTAAGGCTTGTTTACTATGAACACATACAGTATAGCAAGGTGAGAAGTGTTTTTTATCTCATTATGATGTTCCACAGTAAATGCACTTAGGTATATGTGATTCCGACAAAGCCATTCCGACAAAAGCCATCACTTGGATCTCAGATGTGTTTAATTTTAACAAAATTATAGATGATGGATTCGATTACGGCCCACAGAGTTCCTCATTACAATGTTGAAGCTTTTCATACTTAATTTTGTTTGTTAGCATAATATTTAATTGTAAATGCACATTTTTAAAAATTCCCATGAAAAAAGAACTGTATACTGACTACTGACCAGCAGGATCTTTATATATAGCATAAGAAGAAACAGGTTTAAGATAACACACGATCATTAAAATTGCATATCTTAATTAAGTGGGAACTTCACTTGTACAGGCGCCTTTAAAAACATTAGAGTACATGCCAAGTAATGTATCATTAAGATAAATATGATGAGCGAATGTGCCGCTCTCAGTTTCGTACCTTGATCTTGCAAATGTGTATGTACATACGTGAATTTCCGGAAAAACATTGTCTGAAGTGTTTGCTACTGAATAGAAAAAATAAATACTGAATTCCACTCACATCGGCGAGAAAATCGGAGGAGTGATTCCCTGTAGAAATGACATCTAAACAATGTAATTACATAAACCCACAGGATTACCTTTGGCACTCAAAGAATTAAAGATTAAAGGAAGTAGCCGACGCCCTCCCTCTAGGTTTTTTCCAGTATAAACGGTCACTTAAGATGTACATTTATCTAAGTAAACTTATTCCCAACGGACAACCTACTACTACCATACCTGGCTTTTATGGTCCAACGATCTTACCTTCATACGTTCCTCATGGGCATACGATATGTCGTAAACTGCTGAGCTTGTTTGTATTGTAACGGACAAGAAGTTATTGGGGGATGTAATAATAATAATATTTTCAAGGTTCGGATGACACAACTGATACAGAAACAAAGCATGTTAAAACCCGATAATATTATTTCTTAACCATTTATCTGCAGAATTAGTTTGTGGTAGGTGTACTTATATATAGACTAGACGTTTCAGATGCTCATGCACGCATCACAACTGCTATAGGTTATCGTCAGTATGTTAAAAAAACATTACAAAGTAAAAAAAATTAGAGTGTATAGCCAAATTACATGCTCGTCAGCCAAATCATTCAAGCTGTACGGCTACTGAACTAGGTGTTTTGTCTTCAAAAACCTTATTTCTATTTCCTTGATTAAACATGTAGTTATACTTTTGCAGAGAACATATAATATTCACATTTTCTCTCCAGTTAAGCATTTTGCAATTTTCGCTGTAGAAAAAGTTAAATTGGACTGCTACATGGTTTACTTTATTATAGAATCGATCATAATTCACAACAACGTGTACATTAATCAGTATATGATCTGTCTATAGAGCAATGCAAAAGCATCTTCCGCTTTCAATCCCATTCCCGAATTTCCTCATATATCTTGTTAATCGTGAATCGTAAAATAATTATTAATGTCTCACCTCACCCCTTTCAATTACTATGCTTCATGGCACTACTGCTTTTAATTAAGTACGTTGAGCACATGTTTGTTTCACAAAAGCTCTCGCTTTGTCTATATATTCGGTTCGCAACACCGTGACGCTATTGTCATCAAGTTTGTTCTCTACAACAGCTTCTCAATCCTCGCATGTGCTTTGCTGCCACTCAAATGTGGTATTTGTTTGTGATTACCATTGCGCTAAATGGCATGGACCTTGGGTACGCAAATACTGCAAAATATTTGCAGCTTGTAAGTAAGCTTCATGCGTGTCTTTCACAGAGTAAAAAAATCCTAATAACGTGAGATAAGAGGTAACCAGCAACTTCACTTGACTTGACTAACGATACAAAAACTTAAAACGCAGCTTGGGATGGTTACTTCTTCAGATGTGTGTACAATTTGAGCTTAAATCCAGCGTAAAGAAACCATGTCTTCCCAAGTGTTACTATGTATATTATAGTGACAGTAATAATAATTTCAATAGACAACGAAATAGATGTTGCCGGTATATATGCGTACATACACATTTACTGCAACTAAACAATTTGCACAATGAAATTTTTTCTTACTTGTGCGTATACTGAACAACAGCGTACATTTACCTGTAATATGTATCCGCCTGTATTCAGTAAAATGTGCATATCTGTGGTAAGGTGCATGTACCCATCATTATATTGAAATATACATATCCATCATTATATTGAAATATACATACCCATCATAGTATTGAAATATGTGTACCCATTATAGTATTCAGATATATGTATCCATTATAGAATTCAGACATATGTACCCATCACTATTAAGATTATGGGCGCATCGGTATTAAGCAAAAAATACTCATACTAGAAAGTGTATGACTTGCAGAGACTTATTGCGTTAAGAATAAAGTATCCATCTGGGTTTACATAAGCAATCACAGGTTGGCTGATTACAAAAACAGAAATGCAATCAGACACCGAAAGGATGATTGCATGGGCTCAGAATGATGGACAGCAGGTGTACATACGTACCTTCTGGAAAAGGCAAATTGTTAAATAATATAGTAATAATATATACAAGAAAAAATAAAAAATACTCTACTGGTAAAAGTACCTTTAGGATACTCATCCCCGTCCTGTCACACCAACAATGTCCACAGCAATAACACTCATTTGCACTGCAGGATGCGTGCGTCGTTCGTTCAGCTTTTGGCTCAATCCAAGTCATTGTGGTTGGGCCTCCTTACCCTTGTACATACGGCTTTTAACACACTTTGCTTCTCTCCTGTGAGTAAAACCGAGTGCTTCAACTTTCAATCCACCAGGCAGCTAGCTTGGAGTAACAACTCTTGTGGAATCGCTCCTTAACGTGTTGCATTTGTGTGCATTCGTGATTAAATTCATTTTTCTGTATTTTGCATCTCGAGACGTTACTTCAGGTAAATTAACTATTGACAGTTTTTTTGATACTTTAGTCTTATTTTACGGTCACGATAACTTTCATGTATTTTTACTCTTGTCGCATTAACTTTTATTATAATGTGTAGTTTTATTCACGACTTTCACGATCGGTGTGTAGTATAAATGTAAAGTTGGTACAGATATACAGAAGGAACCCTCTCCAGGTGTTCATGTATTTTCCCTCATGGCAAAGCCGAAAGTATTAACGGTCAGTGTTTATTCCAGCGCTCTTCAGATTTTGGCTCAAATGCCCAAACAAGCAAGTTATGATTCTCTGGGAAAATAATTTGGTTAGACATTGTCATCATTTATCTGCATTGCAGATTGTGCGTCCGTCTAGTCTTCTGTATATGACGACAACGTACTTTTTTGATTATCGCATGTTCTGTGTAAATCAATTTTTACCGCAAGGCACAAAAATGAAACGTCGAATTTTGGTGCAAGTATACATATCATCTGAATTGAGAGGGAAATTAAGCAATTATATCAGTGCAAAAACTTGTACTTATGTGTATAAGCTAAAATAGCACTTCTGTGCATGAGTAAAGAATAGCACTTATTTGGTTGTAAAAAGTATCAAACGTGATTGTTTAAATATGTACAATTTGATGCACAAATTAGCATATGAATAGCGTAACAATATTAGGCGAAATCAAATTTGGATAGTTTTTTTTAGAAAAAACGTCTCGTAGAACTATCCCACGCACTATAACTTTATGAACTGTAGAGAATCTGTTTTGGAAGTTCTCATCACCTGTATACGGATTTGCAAGTAAGCAATACAAACGGTTGTTATTCTGAGAAACCTGTCTGTTATATTGCTGATGAGACTATAGTGGTTTTATAGTGGAGGTGTGAATTGAATGAAGATTATTTTTGGCCGTTGAGGTTGAATTTGTTCTTAAAAGCAGTATGAGAATGTATACGGTATACGTATACAGGTATACACAAAATCAGTGTCAGGGAGCCGGCTTTACCTATTATCTACGTGTGTGTTGGGGATGTTGATGGATTTTAATGGTTAACCGGTACACGGAGATTACGCGGTTTCCCTAAGGATATTATTTCTTGCTGTCAAGCTATACAGACAACACTACGTGCATATTATTTGTAAATTTTATTTGCGTTGAAGTCGTGTGATTAGCACTGCATACAATAGTAAATACAATGTAGAGATTCAGGGGCATTAATACTTACGCAAATATCAGTTGGGTTGAACTTGATGAATCGCTAAGCGCTCTTGACATTTTAAGGGTGATGGTGGCGAGAAGTATAAAGTCAAAATGTCATTTGTCTGCTACTACCATTATCAGTACTTACTGTCTGCCATTGCCGTTCTTCATGTACATGAATATATATCCATTAATCCGCTTATGCTATCCCAACAGTGCAGTAGAATCACTTATTCTTAAATACTGTTCTATTATGGGCCGTATACCTAACCATATATTTTTGAATGGATTATTTCTACTATAATATTCACATTCTCGATTTAGTGGAATGGTTGCGACTTGTGACATTAAGTACAGCATATACTTACATTACCACATACAGTATTATTCCATGACTACATAGTGGTTTGCATGCCAAGGGTAGATGTGATGTTGTGAAGGTCATTCGTATCGAAGATGATTAAGGAAATAATTTTCTTGATTTATTGCACTCCAATCTACCGTAAATAAAGCTATTTGTCAAGTAATTGATACGTTGATGGCGTTGGAACGTTGTGTGAAAACAGTCAATCTAATACTTGTTGTATGTAGTATACTATTTGTGGGTAGGAAGCAATAGATAACGTGTAGCAGGGAAGCTTTTATTTTGCACCAGAATCCGGTCAAGCTTTTGTATTGTGGTTTTAGATTGTTTTATTTATAAAAATGTATTTTTTATAATAAGAGATGTTCACCAAAACTAAGAGCGTGGATGAGCACTGAGCAGCTGAACGTTGATATTAAAATGATAACAACAAAGATAGAAAAAGTTGATTAGTAATACTCAGGCCAACTTGTTTATTGTCGGTTACCTGTTTTTAGCTTTACACACAACCTGTCCATGTCCATGATAACATATTAGAAGCAAGCTCTTATGTGGTAAGCAGAGTTAAGTCACTCTCTGGAAATTTACTTCGATATATTTACGCCTAGTTGAGCAGAAGGGTTGATGAAACAAAAATTCCCTTAAGTAGAGCTCACATGTGTAAAGTTGTGAATCGTGAAAGGTATACAGCACTGCAGCTGTTGCAGTCATGTGGTTGCATTGCTGTATACTATTACATTGGAGTGAAATATCATGTAATTAAGTCATAAAAAATCGTTGTCATATGCATTATTATTTTGAGGTGTTACCTTCGTTTTCCCATGGAGATTCATCGCTTCTCTGAAGCTCTTGTGTTAATTAAGATGAATATGCTATGTGAGGTGTTGTCATTTGGGTTTACTTTAATTGCATTGGATATGTGACTATCATGCAATAATACTGTGAAGACGAAGACCCGAAGGTGAAATGTGTAGAAGAAGCGCATGTTCTTATAACATGTAAAAATGTAAAATTACAGCGGACGTTTGAGTTTGAACACAAACTAATACTTTCCCCTAATCTATGAAGCATAATCATGACTAGCGTAGGAAGTTAGGAAGTTGTTGTTAGCCTTAATTTATACTTTTGCCCATGGGAGTTCTTATTTACGTAATAATATGACGGTGTCCTAATCATAAAGCAAAGTGGCAATACATTTTTAAATTTAGTCTCATATTTTAAGTTAAACGGCAAGCGTAGGAGTCAACTTATTACAATTGTTTTTCATGCACAGAAAGTTGATGTGTTACTTTGTGACCGTGTTTACAGATCTACATACATACATAATATAATTTGAGCTCAGTATAGTATTACTGACTCATGTTTATTTACGTAACTTAAACAAACAGCCACAAGGCAAATACAGATATTAAGCAAGCATACATACTAGAAGACATTATTTCACTCTCGATGAAAAAACTGGTCACAGCATCAAGTGAATAAGTCTCACAATATCACATTCATACTAGTTACGAAGAAATGGACTACATTTTATTTGCAACATGCTATAGAAAGTCTCCCTTTCCTCAAAACTAACATTTGCAGGTGTTCAACCTTGTATCTTACTAGTGTAATGTTTATTGCAGGTAAAGTTCATGATCAGGTTTATGTACGTATGTAATTATACTAACTGAAGTATAGTGTACTGCTCAGGCAGGAATTGAGTTCATCTAGTTTTTCATCATTTGTATATAAACATACATTTTTACACATTATATTTCATAGCTCTAATTCTTAAAATCCAACTCGGTAAATTATTTGCCTTTGGAAATTTAATAGCAGCGTTCGTTTTGTTTCTTGCAATGTTATGAGTCCGTTTGTTTCAGGAAAGAGATATCTTGTGTAGGGGAATTCTTGAGCAAGATCGATGTTTGAAGTCTTCTTACTGCCTCTTGCGTGCAAGTAAAAATGTGGCCTTAATTTCACGGGTAAAGCTAGTCAACTTGTACCTATAATGCCCATAAACACATACTCATAATACTAACTAAAGTGTCTCATTTACTCTGGAATTCGACTGAAACATTTTTTGCTGCCCAAATACCATAACATGGTCTATTAAGTGTCTTAAGGATAGCTATCGGTGTCAAAGAGTGAAATTGTTTTCATGATAAATATTTATTCAAATCTTCTGTGTCAAAGACTTTAAGCATATTTTACTATACTAATAGGGTAATATCTAATGAATTCAGTCAACTTCAACTTTTGCTTATAGTTGTAGCCATTCAGAGTCTTGATAAATAACCGTCTAGGCTGGTACTTTAGAAAATTGTATCCGGCTTCCTGATGGTTCGTGCCTTACCTCTTTTACACCAGCTAGTTCGCATACAGGATGTTTCACTGAAAATAGCCATGGTGTGGTGAAGACCTTACTTACATGACCGGTTTTGTTGTGGATAATTCTAAATACTGTAATACTTAGGAACATCGATAAAGATAATTTCGTGACTTTGCGTACAAGAGCCTGATAAGTTTAAGAGGCGAGGGATTACAAAAGGTATTGATAGTTTTATGGTATACATTAGTTTTACCTATACTTGTATACATATGTATATGATCATAATAATATATTAGTAATTGCGAAACGCACGTAAATACTTGTCGTGAGTGCCGAGTGCTGTATAATAATATATTTTCCTTACAAGTTTCGCAGTACTATTCATGTTTGTATATACTAGTAAACCCACTGATCGTTGGGTTTACAATAGCTTCTAACTCTTTGAAGACGTCGATTTCCAGGCAGGCAGTTCATCTACTCTATATTACAATTATGCGTGTAGGAAAAATAAGTATAAGTATAAATCTCAAGTAATGAACTCGTGCATTTGATCATGCCATGCAGCGGAGCGGCTTATTGAGCCTCTTTATGTTATTAACTCCTAAATCAACAAAACCATTGGCCACGTGTTGTCGGTGTTGTGCGTTACGTCGAGCGTATGAATGTATTGCATTTTGCAGTTCGACTGCACCAGCTTGTTAACTCCGATCAGGCGATTTAGATGGGAATTGTTGAAAGATTGTATTTTCAAGTCTTGGTAAAACACAATGAGGCGTGTAGCATAACGGCACCTTATGAAGATTCGAGCAGTATAAGATGGTGTATAGAAGAGTCGTAATAAGTATGCTAGGATTGTTTTTCTTTGAAGTATGTAAGTACATGCAAGTAGGGCATAATTTTTTCATATCTATGAATGAATAATTTCACCGAAGGCTCTGATCCTTATGATAAGTGCACATCTGCACAAACCTGTTGTTAGGCTTTTTGAATTACTAGCCCATTAAATCACTGACAGGTAGCAATTAGTGAGAAATTTACTTTCGGTAATACGACTTTAATAGTAGCAACTAGCAACTGTCTGACAAAGATGTGGTTTATTAAGTAGGTTTGTAGCCAGAAAATTAATTGATGGCAGTGGTGGAAAAAATAGTAGGAGATGAACTACCGATACTGCCTCTTCATTTCAAGTAATGTCTATGCCATGCGTTTGACAAGTACATTGACTGTCTGGCATGAGGAAGGTTACATGAAGATAGGTCTGTATACGGTGGTTTTTTATTCGGATGGAGGAACAGATCTCACTGAATATCGCTATTTTCGGGTTTACTATACTACTACACACCGAGAAGTGGTCGTGCGCATTGCAAAAATCGGAGGAACGCAGGCTGCAAACTATTGACCCATCAGAGACTCCTCTGCTCCGAAATGACTCATCGTAGATTAGATGTTCTGCCTGTGTAACTTGGGTCTCGGCATTGCATCTTAGTGCATTATCTTTGGATTCTGTGGGATTTAGTTCGAATCCAATTGAATAAGAAAGTTAGCGGTGGGAAGTCTCACTCTGCTGTTGTTTCCTTATACCCAAGTCATGAGATTTTATTAGTGATCTCCATTCTTATTGTATACGAGTTATACAGTTGGGAGGCGACAGCATCTTCATTGAAAATTTTTAACTCACAATAGATTAGTGCCACTATACGATAGTGTGTATTCTCAGCGTATATTACGAAGGGTGTTCTGATCGAGAGTTTCATTTGGTCTGTGTACAGATACAATACAATGGCGGCACGAAACAGCGGCAATCCTGTCAAGAAGGTCCCTATTCATTTACAGGTCGGTGGCATTTCCTCATCAACATTGTGCATGTCTTGTATGTATATACTGCTCTTTGTTAAGCGACCCTACCCTCCGTATCTTCCTCATTCAGTACTAATTCAGAGGACAATTTTTTCCTCGTAAACATTTCGTCACACACAGTCACAGCTGCATGAGCATGCCAGCATAAACAAACGATTTACTATTTACTACTATAGATAAGTACAAGTATCCGTACTATGGACAACATTTTTAATGTTTTTTTTTTATTTTACTAGAGGATGGTTAATGACAGCTTCAGTGTTGGAGCAATTGTAACCAATTTTGTTGACATACGTAATTTTCTTATCACAATGACAATTTTTGAACAAATTACCCCACTTTTTCAATCACACTGTGACGATGCCCCTTGTAATAATGATTCATTGATTACTCTTCATTGAATTTTAGTAACAGTGCTCGTTTGCTTTATAGTCGTTTGCTTGCTGTAGATATTGATGTATAGACTGTTTTGGACGTATTTATGAGCTTTTGTATGTTGGAGGGCTTCTGAACGCTGCTTACAATTTGTAAATAAATGCATAGGTATATCTAATTTATTCATGACATTGAAAATTTACAGAGCTCCCAGAATCGCCTTATTATCAAAGGAGCTAAAATCGTCAATGCAGATGGAATGAGCGATGGGGATGTCTTCATCGAAGATGGAAGCATTAAGTAATTTTTGACATTCATGCATTTAATAGTCACTACAGATAAATACGTTTTCATTGTTTACAATTGTCACCGAGATGTTATATGTACTTACTTGCATTGCTACAATGACGTTTTTTATTGCAGGGAAATCGGAAAGAATTTAGTGATTCCAGGTGGAACGAGGTCTATTGATGCGCGAGGAAAGTATCTCATGCCAGGTATGTTTGTTTATACAAAAAAACATGCTGGACCGTCTTGATTTGAAATATTTTGACAACATGCATTATTTTTGTTTCTCAGGGGGAATTGATACTCATACTCACCTACAGATGCCTTTTATGGGTACCAAAAGCATAGATGATTTTTATGTCGGAACAAAGGCAGCCATCGCTGGAGGAACCACAATGATTAGTATGCTGAACATTTTCAGTAGTTATTTGTTTCTGAGCTGAAATACGATAATTGTCGGAGCTTGCTAAACTTGCTTTTCTTTATTTTCGTAGTGGATTTTGTCATCCCAGAGAAGGGTGAATCTCTCTTAGATGCCTACCACAAGTGGCGTTCATGGGCAGAAGATCAAGTTTGTTGTGACTATTCATTTCATGTAGCGATCACTTGGTGGTCTGAAAAGGTTTGTTTTGCTTTAATACGTTTACAGCAGCTCACGAAGATTATTTTGATCCCTTTTTAACAAATACAAGTTTATAGTTCATTGTACAAAATTAATTATTATACTTCAGGTGAAGAATGAGATGGAGATTTTGGTAAAGGACCATGGAGTCAACTCCTTCAAAGTCTTCATGGCTTACAAGGATTTATTTATGTTAAGAGACCATGAAATGCTCGCTGTACTAGAACATGCAAAGAAAATAGGAGCCATTGTTCAAGTTCACGCAGAGAATGGCGATGTGATTGCTGAAGTAAGTGCCGACAGTTACTTAGCAACGTTGCAAAAATCCGTAAACATGGCAGACGTTGATAACCGGATTGTTTTTTCACAGAATTGCAAAAAAGTAATAGCGGCTGGAGTAACTGGACCGGAAGGCCACGAACTCTCTAGGCCGGAAGAAGTGGAGGCGGAAGCAACTAATAGGGCTTGTATGTTGGCAAACTCAGTCAATTGTCCCTTATACATCGTTCATGTGATGAGCAAGAGTGCAGGAAACGTTATAGCGGAGAAACGCCAACAAGGAGCCATTGTCTTTGGCGAACCCATTGCCGCATCTCTCGGTACGGATGGCACGAATTATTGGAACAAGTGTTGGCGTCATGCTGCTGCACATATTCTGAGCCCTCCACTGCGTCCTGATCCCACCACTCCAGGATACCTCATGGATTTATTGGCACGGTAAATAACAATATATTTCAAGAAATCAGAACAGATATTACGGAGAGGGAGGTTTTGGAGAAACTAAATCATTTTTGTTACGTATAGTGATGACTTGCAACTTACTGGCACTGACAACTGCACCTTTTCAAGTGAACAAAAGAAGATGGGAGCCGGTGATTTTACAAAAATTCCTAATGGTGTCAATGGATTAGAAGATAGGATGTCGGTTATTTGGGAGAAGGGAGTTCAAGCAGGGAAACTCGACCCATGTCGTTTTGTGGCCGTAACGAGCACAGCTGCTGCTAAAATTTTTAACATGTACCCCCAAAAGGTTTGTGACTAACTTATTACGAATAAATGCTAGATTCTTTTGAAAATTTAACTCATTGATTCTGTTTTTGTCTCTAGGGCGTAATTGCGACAGGGTCTGATGCTGATATTGTCATTTGGGATCCGCGCAAGACACGCACCATATCCGCGAAAACACATCATCATGCCACAGATAATAACATATTTGAGGTGACTTACTGCAAGTACTTTTGAGTCAGTCTAGGTCTAAATTTAGTAGAAATTAAAATATACATTATGTAATTTATTTCTGATTAGGGAATGACTTGCCATGGTGTTGCTGATTATGTCATCTGTAACGGTCGAGTCTGTGTTGATGAAGGACAAGTAAAAGTTCTTCAGGGTTATGGTCGCTTCATCTCACGAGCCCCATTTGCTCCGTTTGTTTACGACTTAGTCCGCGATAAAGATGCCGTAAGTCTTATATTTATATTATATATTTACTCGAGATTTCTGTTCACGAAATAGCTTGTCAGATTTCTAATGAATATAAAATAATGAATTTCTTATAGAGACGTGCAGCCTTATTAAAGCCTGTACCAAGATCGGGATATGACGGCGAAATGGTCAGCATGGCCCAGCAGGCACAAAACGGAGTGGAGAACGTTTATGCAGCTGAGACCGCTCCAGCTCCCGCTCCCACTCCGGTCCAGACCATAAAACCACTGGCTATAGCAACTTCCGCACCTACGCCACCACCTCAGTCTCAACTGATTGAAGATTTTGAGGCCCTTAAATCACCTTCAGGTGTTAAAAATCAACAGGAATCAACTTTTTCAGTTGCTGATGATACACGTAAGTTTTATATCTCCAATTTTTCTTGCCTTCCTCTATAGTCTTCCGATTAGTTATTTTTATCCATTAAAATTCATTAATTATCTAATGAAGAAATCCCGTGCCCCTGTAAGAAAGATAATTGCACCCTGTTAAATGCAGTGTTAAATATTTTTGTATATAATTCATTTCATTTGTAAAAAATAACCGTGTTAGTGCTAAGTGTTCTGAATATCAAGTCCTGAGTTTTTTCATATTTAGGACCCGCAATAACCAACTTAAAACTGTTTTGTAGTTTTGTGTGTATGTCGATGCTGGCTGAATAGAGGCCGTTTATTTGCTAATTTACATTCATTTATGTGTACATTCATGTAATATTTGTAATTAATTCTTGTGCATTGTCTGCACTCGCACGTTGCTTTTTATTTACTTCCTTGATTCAACTATTATTAGAAGGAGTGCATCACGAAGAGGAAGAAGTTCAGCGACCAACAATTAAAGTGAAAGCCCCACCCGGAGGATTTTCCTCTGGTTTGTGGTGAAATTTCATGTAATCCTGATGGCTATCCAGCGACAACCAACTTGCGTTTATGATTAACTTAGTGTACGCTATTTAGTAAATATTTTACTTTTTCTTTCTCACAACTTTTGCTTGCTTTCCCATTAGTACTCCATTATAGTTTCTTCGAGCTGTCAATATTTGTAATTACGTCAAATCCTGATATATATGTATTTATGTATATGTGTCTAATACTTGTTTCGGTTTCCACAACTAACGTACTATTGATGACAACATTTAAAAGAACTATATTTGTCTAATTAAATGATATTTCTTGAATTATTATAGCGGTTGAGCATCGAACAACTATTCGTGTGCGCAATCCCCCCGGTGGACGTTCTTCCGGATTGTGGTGAAATAATTGCATCTTGATGCGATCTACCACAGCATTATAAATCAGCTTGCATTTCCCATTTAAAGTTACCTCTGTTTGCATACACGTTGTTTAAAGTTATAATAAAGTTTTGTAAAGCATTGATGTAGCTTCCTATTTTATTTATTGAACATAGACTATATAAGTCTAGACTGAATCAACTGGCTGTTAAAAAAGTGAATGTGAATGAATACTTTGTAAATTTAAAGTCTGGAACGGTGTGGGACGGAAGAGATAAGAGATGACGAAATTGAAATTATGGCTATTTTTGTCTTCTATATACGCAGCCAATCATATGTTTGACTATAACCTTGTATTGAAGTATTCATTAGTGATTCTTGTAAAATAACGCAACAAATGTGTCTTGAACTCTACGAATAATTAACTTTTATACTTTGAGTGTTCAGTCTTTTTTAGGGATTTGCTATTTGTTGTTGTATGTATACATTACACAATATTCTAGTTGTAGTATTGATACCTTTACGACATTCATATATATTGTTTCATGATAATCCCATTCCATGTATTTCAATGACTTCCAAGTTTTTATCTCTTGTAAAACAAAAGCCTTTTCAAGTATATAGAAATTTAGACTAACCAAATTTTTATTAACATTAATTACTAACCGCATGGGTTGAATAATGTAATAATATTGTAGTGATAACCTTTTTATATTTTCCTAATAATTCAAGAAAACTACTATACTCAGACTGCTGTGCTACCTGTAAATGTGAAGACATGTTGGTAAACTGAAATGTTGGACTTGATGGTATTATGACTAGCTTCTTGCACATAATCATATAATGTTATACTGCACTATATATATGTTTACTAAATTGAAAATTACTACTTTCAATTTATACTAAAATATTAACATTGTAGTAGCCTAAAATATCATTAGTAATTAGTATCTAACTCATTTTGAATCATTAATATATATATTTTAGTTTTAGAAAACATGAGAGTCAGGAGTCATGACAAACACTATATACAATTTGTTATTATAATTGCTGCATCTGTCGCAATAATGTTCCAAGTCCGATTCGGTGTGTACGCTCTAATAATAATTGCTCGTGGTCTTGTAAGTGTTCATATTCTTGTTCTGAATGCTTTGACATAGATAAGATGAAAAGGATATCGATTCCTGAAAAAATAATCCTATATAATAAGAAGCTTAAAAATCATCTTCGCCCATAACATATATATTAACTATTATTATATTGCAAATTGTATTAATCTCAACATCAATAATAGTACTAAAGACTTAATGAGGTTCTGATATTATATATGCAACGAACTTGACAATGGGGGAGGGGGTTAAAAATGTTTATCACATTTTTATCAACTATATCTCCCATATTCCGCTGGTTTTATTACTATATGGGAGAAACTCTACAATATCCCCAACCCTTTTTTCTATACTCACCATCAGTTGGTCCATTGCTACTGAAACATATAAACAATTAAGAACCAAAATATTGTTATTGCTTATTATTACGTTGCTTATTTTCTGATTAATAAAGATGAAGAATATTAATTGCCTGTATATGCTCTAAAGTTGTATCTCCCGTGTCATCTTTTATTTGGGCATCATTTACGCCTTACTTCCATTAGACTAATTTATTTTTTAATTCATTAAGAGAATTCATTTGATTGAAATAACATAAATCTTAGACAAACCTTGTAAAAAATAATAATATAAAAATTAAATTTACAAAGTTGCACAAACGTTTCATGAACTTGTTTTAATTATTTAATTAAATAATAGGTTATAAAATAAACTTTAAAAATGTCACATTAAATAAATTTATTGCAACTTAAATAGTACCAGACAGCAAAATGAACACCAAGCATTTGGTTTGGAGTATATTGGTGTTGTTTTTTGTGTATTATGGAAGAATATAACATGAAGCCTGCGTGTGTGTACGTCAGCCTTTTAAAATTATTGCACGACACGAAAGTCAAACTTTTGTCGGCGAGCAGTTTTTCGTGCTGCCGTGCAGCAAAGAAAACCCAAAACACTCACACAGAGAGCTTTTTATTAATAATTCGCTAAAAGCATAAAAAAAATTACCGGCCGTGCAATATAATAGGTAAGTCCATATAAGTACTAATGTTTATGATAAGTGCTTTAAGTTTTTATATTTCATTGTAAGATTACCTTATGTAATTTACATTAAACCTAACGGGAATTTAATCTCTTTTGCTATCTACTGGGAACGCAAAAGCTATAGTTTTTAAACAAAAAATATCTTTTGACCACATTATTCAACTTTTGCAAATGTGAGATTTTGTTGTTGCAATAATATTGTTTTTTATTAATGATTACTTTAATAATATTTTATTTTGATATAAATTTAACCAGCAACAGAATTTAGCTATATTAGTGATTGTAAGGGAGTATAGGAGGTTTCTGTAATCTTGTAAATTACTAATTTTAAAACGTGATTACTGTTGGTAATAATTGGACAGATATTTTGACAAATGATGCAAAAATATTTATATCAGTTGGCCGTGAAATTGTCTACTTTTTTCTCAGAGGACTATCGTGTAATAATAAAATTGCGCTCATTTTGTGCAGTGTGAAACAAATCAATTATTATTGATTTGTATCATTATATTATATTATGTCATTTTAATAAAAACTTTGCAGCCATGGGCCGTGGCGCTATGACTAAAAATAATACTAAAATAAATGTATAGGGAAGGTTTCATCTATTGATTTCAATGATTTAAAATGTTTCTTTTTTCCACAGGATATTGAGGGAACAACATGTGTGTATACACAAGTTATTGACATTGACATTTATCTGAAGCACTAATCTGAACTGATCAGCTGATGCATTGAGGAGAGGCATCCGTCTCTTCAATCAACTGTGTTATAAGTTTGCCAGTGAGTGAACGCCTTTAACAGATTTTTTACGCAATCATTTTGTTTGATTTGATTATCCCTAACGTAAAAATAAAGCAATTCAAGCATCACTTTGAATATTGAAGTAACACACAAACACTTCAAACAGGTTGACATTGTATAGTAACAGATAGCCTGATAGGTATTAGTAGCAAATTATTATAATCGACATCCTACAGGGGTTCGAAAGTCATTTGCGTTTGTCAATAAATGAAGCATTTTTATGTTATTTCTGCTATGACTATGACATTAACATTCTTGATTCAGATGAAGCTTGGTTTTGATAACTAAATTGGAATATGTTATAAAGTCTGTAGGTTATATAATAAAAGTTATAGATACTTACTTTATAAAGTTATAAAGTATTGTAATTTGTAATGTAAGTGCTTGAGCAAGCAGTAATTATATTCCGTTTGACCACATAAGATCTTACTACCACATAACTTTATCTGTCCTTTTGACATTTGAATTGCTATACGTGCAAAGTGTTTAGCAGATTACGTGTTACACTTGAACTGAAATAGTTTGTGTATTCCAAAATTTTTGTTACTTGTTGTTTTGCAGCCTTGTTGTAGGGTTGAGGAAAAACAAATCATGGCTCCTAATCGTTCTCGCTCCCTAAATTTTCCTGATGTTGACAAGCCTGATAAATCCGAACCGGAAGATGGTTTCCTGGCTGATTTTGCTCCTGGACCATTAGATATCTACCGAAAAAATTCTTCGTTCGATTGGAAAGTTATGCGAACAGTTGTTGAAGACGAGAAATTGTTAAGATTCAAAGTAAGTATTTATAGTAATAATGTGCTATTATAAGTACTAATTTGTGGTTTTATTCATGTTGGTTGTCGTTGATTCCAGGTAAGAAAATTCATACATTGTTTTCCTTTAGGATCTAATTTTTTAAATTTATTATTCGAGTAGCATAGAATATGGAACACATTGGAGCGAGATCCTGTATTTGCTCACCCTTTGGGGGATCTATCTATGGAGGAGAACCGAGAGGCAACCATGCAAAGGACTTTGCGGGTCATGCATTACGATTTTTTGCCAGAAGAAGAGTTAATTGCAGACCCTCGTAAGGTAAGAAGAGATTAATTAAGAACAAGTTTATTATCCTCAAACTAACTACCCGATCAACCACATGCGGGTTTGTTGAACTTTCATTGAATTTTACAGAATAATGCGCTCATGGTCGCTCTGGGACAATATGACTGGTCATTGGCAGCGAAACGGATGTTGCTGACAGACTTTTTTATTAATGCTGTGCGTGGGTTGGGAAGCGGCCGCCACTATGAATATATTGAACAAGCTAGAAGTGTTAACGTATGTAGTTTATTACTGATTTTACATAATTGCGAATGTAGCATGTGTAGTAAATTTGAAAATCGGCAAAATTACAGCTTCTCGGATGTTTTGCGCTAACGGAGATCAGCCACGGTACGAATACTCGCTGCATGCGAACGAAAGCTACCTATGACCCGAATAACAGTGTATATGTACTTCACACACCTGACTTTGAAGCAGCGAAGTGTTGGGTGGGCAACTTAGGTAAAATATAAACTGTAATAATGTAGTTACATTTCTATTTTAAATCTCCTCAAGCGGATTTAGAATTAGATACATATTAACATTTGAAAATCAAAGTAATAAATTATGTATGTGCAGCTAAAACTGCGACACACGCAATACTCTTCGCTCAGCTGTACACCCCAGATGGACATTGCCATGGCTTGCATACATTTGTTGTCCCGATTCGTGACCCTAAGACCCTCGTGCCTTATCCTGGAATTACAATCGGTGATATGGGAGGGAAACTAGGTTTGAATGGATTGGATAATGGGTAAGTCTTCTAAGGAATTTCGAACGTACCTTTATATATCTGTATATAAATTGTTTTACCAGCTGTATTAACTTATATCTTATCATTAGGTACATGCTTTTCGATAATTACAAAATTGCACGGGACTGCCTCCTAAATAAAACTGGTGATGTAACCCCTGATGGAAAATATGTGACACCTTATAAGGATCCCAACAAGCGCTTTGGTAAGCATTATTCCTTAGTTTTAAATTTCTTTGATTTTCTCACATTTTAGTTGTTGCTCTTTCATGCCGTTATTTGTTTATATAGGAGCGTCTTTAGGTAATCTCTCTGCCGGCCGAGTTGGTATAATTTCAATGTGTGCTGCTAATTTGTGTAAAGTTATGCCTATCGCTATTCGATACTCTGCTGTGCGACGTCAGTTTGGCAATGATGGACAAGAACTTCCTGTTATCGAGTATCAAATGCAACAATGGAGGCTGTTTCCCTACTTGGCCGCTGCCTACGCAATGAAAGTTTTTGGAGATAATTTTTATAGAGATTATGCTCAATTTGTGATCAACCAGTATTCAGGAGGGGACAAAAATCAACTTGCGCTATCTGGGGCTGAAATTCATGCCCTGTCATCATCAGCTAAACCTTTGGCTGGATGGTTGGCACGAGATGCCATCCAAGAATGTCGCGAAGCATGCGGAGGTCATGGGTATCTAAAAGCAGCAGGGATCGGGGCGCTGAGAGACGATAATGATGGTACAGAAAAGCTTAATCACGTTGATCAGGGCATAATTAACAAGTTTATTAAAAATAATTGTGACTTTGAATGTTCCAGCTAACTGTACGTATGAAGGAGACAACAACGTTCTGCTACAACAAGCCAGCAATTGGCTCTTGAGTATATGGGCTAACCCCAAAAGGGAGAATATCAGTACACCTTTGGGATCAACTTCGTTTTTAGCAGACGTTAAGGAAATCATGTCAAAGAAATTTTATGCTACTACAGTTCAGGACGTAATGAATCCAAATGTTGTCCTAGATGCTTACAAATGGCTGGTTTGTTGGCTTTTACAATCCACGTCTGAAAAATACCATTCGGCTCTCCAATCCGGCAAGGATAGTTTTGCAGCAAGAAATGATTCACAAGTTTTTCTAGCTCGCAGTTTGTCATTGGCTTATATTGAACACCATGTATTGGATCGATTTAATCAATTCTGTAGCCGTCCAGGTCTCCCTGATGACATTTCAGCGGTTCTTAGAAAATTGGTATCACTGTATGGCCTCTGGAGCCTAGAGAAACATATGGGAACACTATACCAAGGAGGCTATGCTGAGGGGCCTACACCATCCAGCATTATACGCGAGGGTATTCTAGATCTTTGTTTAGCTTTGAAAGGTGACGCCGTTGCCCTCGTAGACGCTATAGCTCCTCCAGATTTCGTTTTGAATTCTGTTCTTGGACAGTCGGATGGAGAAGTTTACAAATATATGCAGACGATAATGTCACAGTGTGATAACGCACTTCAGAGACCGCGCTGGTGGAAGGAAGTCTCGCAGCGATTGACATCCAAATTATAACCAAAGAGCCTTAGTCAATTTAGGCAACACGTGTAGATTTGACACAATTTAAAAAATAAAAGCTTGCACTTACCTGTGATATAAGAGTTTTGCTGATCACATGTACAAGATTTGTTTTGTGGCGAAGAGTATTTATTTACGGACAATCGGTGCAATATCTGTAAACTAATATCGGACCGGTGCTGTTTTAGTTTAGTAGTCAAATGGGGTTTAATGTATGTATCTAATTGTGAAAATAAATC
Source organism: Lipothrix lubbocki (assembly GCA_034696945.1). NCBI lineage: Eukaryota > Metazoa > Arthropoda > Collembola > Symphypleona > Sminthuridae > Lipothrix > Lipothrix lubbocki. The sequence goes on along the minus strand of JAQGAK010000075.1, from coordinate 80,260 downwards.
AACTTTGTGAGCAACTAAAGTTGCGTTAGTATAAATGCTTTTAGCACATTCATTTTTCAATTTGGACTATTTGGAGTAATAACTCCGTGCATCCATATTTCAATTCACCATTTACATTTGTTTGAATTCCGCTAAAGAATAGTAAGTGTTAAATAATTATCTTAACATTAACCGACAATAATATAAATTCAATGTTATATTATTAATATTACACGAGATGTAGTTAACAGATTTATTACACTTTGGTTGTATTCTTTTTTGGCAATAATAGCATTGCATTTTTCCCATGGCCCGACAATACGAGTTTATTATCTTGTTTATGTATTTGTTTTGAGTATCTATAAACCATGATAATGAGTAACACCCCGAGCTTTGCATGCCATATTTTCATAACTTTAATGAAAACTTCGATATTTAATTATTAAAACAGGGATTTATTTAGCCTTAATTCTGCGATGGAACATCAAAAATGTACATGTGTATTTATTCCCGTGTATTACATACGACATTAATTTATAAGAATTATTCAAAATATTTATAATACATTCGTCAACTCTGCTGAATTATTTACGTCGTATAAGTAAAAAAAAGAACAATAACATATAATAGCTTGATTGAAGTACTTTGGTATGTTTCCACATCTGGGGTGCAAGGTACACAAGGTAAAGGCAATTTTTTTAATAAGGCCGGGTTATTAATTTGTCGCTTTAAAGATATCCAGGCGCATAATAAATAGCTCATATGAGAATCTTAAGAAGTTCTTGATTTTTCAAATAGTACATATATTATAGGTAACTCAGGTATAGTGTTTGTGAAGGTTGGAAACATGGAGGATACTGTAACTGTAGCTATACTCACAAAGTAGATTATACGAGATACATAATCATCTATATCTTTGTATCAAATTGTAATAATAATGTGATTTTAGTACTTTTCAAAACTTATTATAACATACGTATATTTATACATAACGGAAAAGATAATACAGTATCACTACGTTCTGTTATTTAAATACATACGAATATAGAGTCACATCTAAAATGTATTTGAAATGTGCTACACAATGGTAACTGTCGAAACAGGAAATAGTAAACGTTTACATATTTACATTCTTAAAACTATGCAGTCATTCTTTGTAATATGGTGCATTTATAATATAACATTGAAGTAGACATTGAAAAAGAAGGAAGGAAAAGCTTGAAGAAAGTTCAAATAGTCTTTGTATTAGATACGTTGGTTTCGCCGTCCGACAAATACGCAGCATCTGTTGTACTAGAAGTAGAGGGTTTAGTACAAGTATAATTTAGAGAACTTGGAGGAGTACAGTATACCGAGAGTTGAGATGAACCACTTGCAGATCCTTCACGATTACTTTGTCCTTCCGCTTCCACCAAGCAGTCGTTATTAGAGAAGATATGCGTCTTTGACATAGAGGGTGTCGAGAGTGAAAATGATCTTGGATGCAAGCCTCTGTAACGTTGCATTCATAAGGACAAGAATATGCTTCATTACATGTGACTGAAATATTAAAAAGCATCAAAGAGAGGGTAGATACTGAAAAATTAAGGTTGCACAAGTTATAGTCTCAATTTACTTTAATGACTGTCATTACCTCTAGGTTTATGTGTATACAGATAGATACGCATCCTCTGACTGTTAATAGTACAGGATGGTTCAAAAGGTCTGTCTAGTAGTCCACAGCCCAAATGATTCCAACTATATAGTGTTTCACTTTAAATCTTATTAAAAAACGAACTACTGATATCCACCAAGAAATACGGAAGTTATGACCAAATTCAAAATAGCTTCAGTTAATCACTTCCACATTTCAAAAGTTTTCTTTTGTTAGATCCACATTACAATAAGCTTCAGAATGACTATGCTGCACTTATGTACGTTAAGTTCGTTGTTGTGCTGCAGATTCCTAGAAAGACCTTTTGAACCAACTTTTATGTACAAAGCAAAGGTTGAAGAAGATTTGTAAGGGCAAAGCTATTTAACTCCTTCCAGAGCCAACATACTTCCGTATGGGCAGGTACAATATGGGTACATAAAAGCAAGCCACCGCTAGTAACTTCAAATATTTTTTAAAAACCTTCTCGGTCTTACGTAAGAACTTTTGTCTGAGGTATACAAACAATTTCTACTATACAAAAGCAAATTCTAGAGCCCAGAAGCTACGTGGCGAAATGGGTATTGCGTAACTGTTATGAAACAAAATGTGTTCATCACACGGGCACTGATATGAGACTCGAGTAGAAACAATAATATAATAGCAAGCAGTCCGACGGAAACAGAAAGGTTGGCTAAAATGAAATTAGTTTGGATGTCCATCGGGATTCTATTGTAGTATGTATTTTTGAAAGATCATTTACCCTGCCGTAATATAAAACTGTGAATAACGGGAAGTTATGTTCTGGCCTGAATCTATTATGTAATTCTGTATGTTGTATATAATGTAAACTGCTACGCTAAAATTACTTCTGTAGTACTTCAGAATTCAATAAGACTTATGTTATACAAAATGTATAGTAAGAGATAGAAACGACTGAAGTATGTGAGTGTAAGCGCACTTTCTTTGACTTAAACTTTGGGATGTGTAAAAGCAAAGCAAGATAGCAACGCACAATCTTCGAATAGTCTTGTAAGGGCAACACACACGACTACTGCACGTCACATAGAACAATACTACATATTACGTATACATGCCACAATTGAAGCGCATGCTGAAATAGAAGTGAAAGAAACAAAGGAAAACTGTGCACCTGTAAGTATTTGAGAGCTTTGATGACGAACATGCAAAAATGAGATGAAATTGTGCGAGAGACCACATCGCTGGGTAATTCCAATTCACAGAAGCCATACTTGAAATGGCCTGCAGAAATAAATAAATTTGCATAAAAATTACTCACTACACTGTCTTACTTTAACTCATAGTAGCCCATAGTGTCGTTTAAAAATTATTGCTATGATTATCGTGCATATACAACCACATTTACATTCAGAATTACTTAGTACAGCTAGGGCATCTACATACGCCAAGACGTATTTAAGTACAGCTTCAAAGTACTTTGGTAATTTAATTCACTTCAGGTTTTAAGTACAAAATAGTTTAATTTTACTCATTTCATGCTAGTGGGGTATTTACATAGAGTTTCCCTTCCTTTCATCATCGTACAAAAACTAAGCATTGAAATTTAGCTCTTAGCAAAACTGGAGGTTTTAATTCCATTCAAGTCAAGCTTACAGTACAACCGGACAATTTAACTTCATTCGCTAAAAGCTATTTATAGTGTAAATGGAAATAATGAATGTGTAGATATATATAAAAAAAAAGCACTACGACACTGCTCTACTACCTTTCAAAATAGGGCAGTGGAAGCAAAACCTGCAACTTAGATACGGAAAAAATACCCGAAGAGGAATACTATTAAATATTCCGTTTCGGAGTATAAAATCGTTCGACGGACAGACGTGTGCCTGTTTGTGTACGATACGTGATATGCATATCTCATCTGTCAGTCTGACTGACAGGTATTGTTAGAAGTCAAGGCAGAATTTTTATCATGCAGAAGTACAGACATCATTTATATTTTTATAGTAAACAGAATTTTAATGCAGAAATATTGCTTTTATTGAGACGTAATAAGGACGAGAAAAAACGGGTCAAGAAAATTGATTGCACATACCTTGAAGACTCATATGATGGACCTGGAAAAGGGCCATTTGTTTTTTCAGTATGACATACTTCTGATGTAGAACGCGACTTTTTCCTTGTAAATGTTAAAGAAATATAAAATTTCTAAGGTGGAATAAGACTACTGAATCATAATGTCATTTGAAAGATAAACAGTAATATATAGATCCGATTTTGCAATGTTGCATTTAAACATCCAATTCTTATAAGTGAACATTTTATATGAAATATGGATGTTTGAAATTCAGACGGCAGAAACTTACCCCTTCTGAAGCCTTTTTGAGTACAGATGCTCCAATAAAACTGTCACTGATGGAACCGGAGGTCCTACCATTACTTGCTGCAGTTATCAAAACAAAGGAAAAATAAGTTAAAAAAACAAGACACCATGTAAAAGAGAGGAAGAGATAAGCCTTACTGGTAGTGGTAGCGATCTCAGTTCTCGTAAGTCTATCGTACGGTAGAAATCCAAGTTTGCGATTTCTTTTAAAGTTGGAATTCGATTTTCTGGATTTTCTAATATAAATTCGAGAACTTGCGAAGCCTACAAAAAATCGAATATATGAAGTTAAATTCCCAAACTTTTGTCTCTATGATATCGTACAAACTTTAGTTCGATCCCTGATTATTTCTGATGAAATTTTTCGTATAAACTTTTTATTATTATTATTATGTTTAGGGCTCCCCCAACTTAGACGTAAGAGAGATATCAACTCCTGTCAACTTACTTGAACATAATCTCTAATATCATTCCAGTTTTGAGGTGTGAGTTTAGCTGTGACTACTTCGTACCCGGCACACATTGCAAAGAGAATGTAAGCTATACGAACAGAAATAAAGAGTAAGACCTACGCATACAACATAGTATGCATTTAAAAAGCAATTTCTTATTCGTATATCTACATATTCAATGAAGAAACCTTACCAAATGAAATTGAATCGATGGCTTCTAGATTCGTGTTTATGTACCGGGAGATAAAAGGTAGGGCACGTGGATTGTGTCCCATCAATACGTTATCCAAGCCAGAAAATCTGCATGAGAAATAATAACATGACTTTCAATTTTTACATTGCGGAACCATCTGCGAGGTACAAGCAGAAGTCAGTTGAAAAGAAAATTTCTTGTATGCCAAAGTAACCAAATTCTAGACACTTTCCAGCATATAATGTCATTGTATCGTAGAATCAGGAGGAAAAACCTATCATACAATTTTTCAAAAGACTTTAGAGGAAAACAAACTTACCTGGCTGTTCCATGTTGAATAAGAACATTCCCAGGATGGAGATGCCCACCGATTCCGGCGGGTAACCCACGCAACCTGAGTTCCAGCATTGCTTCGAGTATATGACACGATAATCTCTGTGCATGACCCTGTGCTAAACCCGCTCCCCGGCGACAGTATTTATTTGGCCAGTGATCAGACCATTGGCTCTAAAATGAAGCATGAAACTCGGCATTTATATCAATGACTATTTGCTCAGCATGAAAAACGGGCCAAATCAATAGCATGTATATATGTCTACAAAGTGGTTTTTGATTTTTTACCTTATGAAATACATCACGTAAGCTCCCACGAGGTGCTACCGGAGTTACAACCAATGTAAAAGGACGATCAAAATTTTCAACCGACACTGTTTCCAGATCTAATACTGGACAAACATACGGATGTTGAAGGGATCTACATACCTAAATTTACACGTAAAATCACGTTAATAATGTGTGATTCTATGATTTCTAACTGCGTGTGTATATTAATAGGTATTATTACACGAAAACATTTGAAGCACATGAACAAAGCAATCAAGTTGTTAGAATAATTTGTGTTAACGAGCACAATATTGAAACTAGTAATTGGAAGTTCAAATTACAAATAATACTACACGCTGCTTGTTAACTTAACGGAGTAGTGATTGGACCGTAAAAGTAAGGATTATTATTACACTTTTTAACGAATGGAGAAATAATCAATTGAGATTCTTTTATATGTTATTGCTTTCGCATTGCGCTACGTATGAATTGCAAACAATTTGAATATCTGAAAAAGGAAACGGATGTCGCTGACTAAAAACAGAATTTTTGATCATGCAGAAAGTTTGAGTTCAGTATAAAATAGGCAAAGCAATGTAGATTCTACCAAATCGAACACTATGGGAAATATGTTTGCTCTGAATTGAAAGACACTGACGTTTTCTTCATTCCAACCCCCATGTGTACACATGTTAATAAAAGTTTAAGTTTCTCTCTACAGTTCCCCTATTGCAAGAGTTATTTTGAGGAGATCGAAATAGCATCGGAAGGCATGGCCGGTTGCATTCAGCACTAATTAGTGGTGCCAAAAGCAACCTTGAAATTTTTAGTAGAATAAAAGAGGAACGAAACAAATATTTGCCTAAACTCAGGTTCGTTAATTAGGTTTTGAGTAGAAAGTTCTGAAAATGACATATGAACAAACTCTGCCCGTCAGGTCAGGAGATGAAAGAGTAACATATAGGGGCAATTAAATGATAGTTAACCCGGACTATCCCCACTTTGCAATTTTTTCCAGTTTCCAGTTGCATGAACGTGAATTCATGTGATGGATTAAAGGGAAATAAATAACGGCTATTCAAAACCAACGAAATACGTGGGTAATTTGTAGTTGGCGAGCTTACTGTGACCACGGAATATGAATAAGAGTCGTATAAATATGCACCAAATTATTGATTCTGAGTTGTTTTAGGAATGCCATTTACACTCACAGCATTCCCTTTGCATTTTTCTACTAAATAACACAGCGTCTGTGAAAGGCGATGGTTCTCATAGCGTTTCTAGTTTTAATAATAATTACGGTAGACTTATTGGCCTAAGTTTATTGAAAATAGCGAGGTATTAAGGTGTTGCTCTGCTTAAAGAAAGTAATATCGACTATTGACAGCTTGGTAGCACGGTGGATTTATACCAGCACATAACAGTCAACCCAAATCAAGTATTCCTGGAGAAGCACATATGTATGTAGCGTTGCTAGTGTACCACCACTACAAAGACTTGCTGTCGCCTATCAGTTGGTAACTTGTTTTGAAAATATTCACACCTCGGGGTATATTTTTATATCATTTCATATCACAGTCATGGTGTTCTTTTATTAATATAAATAAACTGCAACATAGTTCCACGTGACAAAACAGTTGTTCTTTTGGTAAATGAGCAAAAGGAAATGGCTTAGGTTACCATACAAGTTCAAGTTGCAACTAGCAATAATATAGCCATCACTAAAATGCATGAATAGCAAATGAAGTAGAAACATCAAAAGAGGAGAGTTTAGCACGAAGCTGCAATTTAGCAAATTTTATAAAAGCTAACTACAGAATTGAAAGCGCGTGTAATGATGGCTGTTCAACAGTGAAAACGAGGGGAAAGTAAATGTTAATTATTAGCACATAAAATTACAGTGGGAGTACAAGTAAACTCTGTATAGTTGTACCTGAATCATAATATTTTTCGTTGTAGCGTCGATCACAGGGCTCCTCGAATTACATGGAGTCGCTATTAACAGACGTTTGGCATTTACTCGGGCATCGCAAATTACATACCACAATCGATTTGTTCGCCATCCTGCCACATGCACATAAGGAATGATAAAAAAGACAGGTATTTCTAACCCGACAAAGCGCATACACACATATTTACAACAATACTATCTCATAGAGCAGTTCATTTTATTTGCTTACATTAAATTGGTAACCTGAGACAATGGTACTCTGTTGACAATGCGACTATTCTATATGTAGAAATACTCCAAGATATTCTAGATACCTGCTCTGTTGTGTTTACATACTTAAAACCTGATAATTGCACATGATGAAATTTTACAAGCTTGTTTTCTATCACGCTGGTCGGAATGTTCCGTTGCGAGCTTCATTGCGTGTAAAAAAACGTTAGGAAAGCTCCATGAACATGTATATACAGACTTTGCTTTTGTATACTTGAGCATCAAGATATAGTACGTACACAAGGCATAATATATTTATCATCAACAATAAACATTAGGTATATGCCCTAATCTTATTTACCTTTTCAATTCAAGCTGTCCTTTTGATGTTCTCCTTGCACCAAGAAGCATTCCGTGCATAAAGGCTATACCGCAAAAATAAGGAAGTATGTATCTCTTTCCTATATGTTCTGAGGCCTCATCTCTAATTGTTTAGTAGTATAAGACCATTTCCTGGGACCTTTGCTTTGGACTCGTTAACATATGTATATACATATATTTATATGTATACCTAGATATCTAAAGGGATAAAAATGCTTTTTGATCGTGTAAACATTTACAAAGAGCAAATCATGTGAGCTTGAGTAGCACAAGGAGCCTTATTACATTTCTGCTAAAAAACCATGAGCTCGTATATTAGGGCTGACAAGTAAATTTTATCGTCTTGTACCATGCTTTGTACATCGTTTCGACTGTAACTACAGTCCCAACGGGGACAGGGGAACCGTTTGTAAAAGATAAAAGTAAAGATTTCATCACATTCTCAACAACAACAAAAACTCACCGATTTCAGGTAGTTGGTCCAGAAGTACATATCGACCGTTGGAGTTCTTCAAGTAGTTCATACAAGCTGTGTGACCAGCAGTTTTCTCAGAGCGAATTAATCCATAATGAGGGGGAAAGCTTTTCAATTTCATCTCATCCCGGGGTGATTGTAGCTCTACCATCTCTGAAGCTCCTGATTCATCTCCTAGTCGGTTATAATCATAGTTTGTCGGACGGCTGAAATTCGTAAAATAGATTATATGCAGCTTAAAGCCTTATTACTACCCCTTCTTATTATACATACACAGTTTTGTGGCCTTGTCATCTTCCAATAATGTCTATTTGGCTGTTAAGTAAGCTGACGCGTGATATCAGCTTGATCCTTGAGAGTAACTTTTATCCACCTTTTCCCTTTATCCCAGCTTTTAATCAACCAGAAAGGTTCCCAATCTTACTTATAATCAGGAAATAATGTAATGAATTCAATGAGAGACGAATAAAGGATCAGAAATCGTTCCTACCGTTTTCCGCTTTCCGACATTAATGAGAATTACATTGCCGTTTTGATCTAATAATTAGGTTAATAATAACAGGGACAAGAGAAACAGACAGAAGATCGGGGCAAGCGGGATGGACAACGAGTCCTGCAATTAGATTACTCATTTGGAAATCCAGTTATAATTCTATGTTGAGCCTTGGCACTAATACGTCGTGATAGTGTAATGCCCACAGACTCACAACATGTCTCCAGCAGGTGAAGAATATTGATTTGCAAATTTTTGTGACATAATTTGTCTCAACGAATACACATGCTGTGGAAAATATGTCTATTCCTTTTCAATAATGTTGTGCAAATGCACAAGGTATATAATAATCTTTTCGTGACAACTTCCTCTTTTCATGGGATAACTTTCACACTTGCACAAAGAACTTGCAAGTATACGTATAGCTAATAGAGTAAAAGTGACGTTTGGAAATCGATAATAAATTACCTTCGCATCCTCGTTATGCCATCCGACACCTTCCTGAGCACACACCACGAGGGCATTTTCCCCAAACACTTATCGTTTATCTTTTCACTGGCAAAAGTTTTTGTTACACCTCAAAACCAGCCTGAGTGCATATTCACTTTTGAACGAAAATGCAACTAGAGCTGACGTGTTAGTCCAGTTGACTGATAAGTTTAGTCAGTCTAATTTTGCAAGTTTTGTAGATAATATGCAATTTCACACGGAAAAAATGCAGATTTGCTGGTAAGTTATACTAATCTGTTACTTTTCAATAATTCGAACGAAATAGAATTATTACCTTTTACAATCATGTATGTACATACAATCAAAGCGGAAAAATGTGATTAAGCCCGATTGATGAGATATATGTCCAATGAAATTACAGCTGATGACGTGCTTGAAATGTTATGCAATGACCTTTCTACGGGCTTCTATGCACTTCGTTATTCGAAGTGCTTCCTAATGTCCTATCCTAATGTGCAATAAAAATGATTTATTTCATTTGTATGAGAGCGTCCTCCATCTGTCAACCAGTCATACGCTTTGTTTCAATTTTATACATGCCAGGAAACCAAATCAGTGATTTTTAAGATAAGTTGTAGTGATGACCTTAAAAGTTTTTTTTACGTTGTATTCATATTTTATTATTTAAATCTAGACTGAAACGCGTAAAGATTTTCAAAGTCGTATTAATTTATATAACTACAGAATGTAGGGATGACCACCAAAATTACATGAAAACTGTAAGGAAGTTTGAAGGACGTGGATGAAATAAAACGTAACTAAATGAGTTCTGATTATAATATAATGATACTACAGATATTTTAAGGATCTAGCTCGTGTAAAACTGTGTGTAAGTCCGTCCAAACTCCACTTTGCTTCCTACTCAGGTCCTGCTGTGTTTGTAACTTGAAAGACTGTTGTCACGAAGGAGCACGTAATTTACAGATGAGAAATTGTAACGAGAAGAACTTAAGAACCTGAAGAGAATGATTCCTAACAGGGTAAAAAGTACCGTGTGCAAGCACCGTGGAAGTCAGATGAGTACTGCGGTATTAAGGTAAAGTTGGGCATCTCTTTATTGTAGGAAGAAGCAACAGAGAGGAAAGCGAGAGAGAGAGAGTGAGTGAAAGAGACGCTGTTGCTGTAGTCCTAGCACGTAAAAGGCTTGCTTTCTCTCCTTTTTCCTATCGCCCTTTGTCTAAACGTCTTACTCTCCTCACAGGCCCGGCAACAAGCTCGAGTATATCAATGTTACTAGTTGTGTAGTAGGATCAACCTTAGTAAGGGATAGCTTTGTCGAAGTGAGGTAATGTTCTCTCTGCCGGAGATAACTGAAGGAAAGTAGCACACTAAACCTGGTGTTCATATAATATTGCAGTGAGAAAAAGCAGTGGCGTGTACTGCCAAAAAAAGGTTAAACTACATGTGGAGACCAGGTACACAGGCAAGCACAGGGTGGGATGTGTGTGTGTGGGTAGGTGGAATAATAAAATGTGACCGGGCACTCAAACTATAAGTGAGAGGACAGAGAAAATGATCCTGGTGAAGCGACATATTGGGAGACTGGGAACTCTTGAGACAAGATCATTAAGGAATCAAACAGTAGACATGCCATTTTACGAGTTTTTCGTGTTGAGTAAGAAAATTAAAAAAGATTCTGAGTTTTCTGAAAAACACCGATAATTTCCAGCTTTCTCTTTTATCTTCCCACTCTTCCACATCTGAGCAAGTTCTCAACCGTAAAGACACCAGTGGTTTTTACGTTTCCAACCACAACCAACCAATCTTTTTTATATCAACCTTTATTTCCCATAGAATCTAATCATTATTTTAGCATGCCACCAAACCCACTCTACTCCCAAATCTGTTGGCTCAGAGACAAGGGAGAGGGACTTATTTGTCTCTTCTAACCACGGTATACCACAAAGTTACCCATGCCAAATCATAGGGTAATCATAAGAGGCCTCTGTGTCATGATCTAGACGCATGAATACTGCAGCATGTACGGAGGTGGAGATGGTGAAATGTGTTGTTCTTCTCTGTTATGGAGGAACGGCGTTCCCAAAGGTGGTATCAAATCCGAAGGATTACACTGGATGAAATATGTATGCAGGGCAGTTGGAGTATCCCATGAAATCTTTCCACTTGTCTAAGGCTAACGGAACTCAATAGGAGAATTTTTAAAGAATTACATCACACGGAAGAGGATACAGGATCATTATGATTTTATTACACCCAATCGTTTTATCTTTCAGTCAGAACTTGACAGACGACCATACTACACTACCTACTTATGTACTGTACTGCAATACAATGACTATCTTTTCTTCTATGAGCTGAATTGATTGTATACTTGTAATACTATCTTCCTACAAACCATGAGTTTATAATTTATTTACCCACCACAGGTACGTACGATTAGTACTCTAAAGATTGTATTACAAGGTAAATCAAAATACGAAACGGAGTGCAATAAAACAGCATAGAGTACTCAAGTGAGATCTACCGACTTCTAACTGATTACTACATTCGATTCGTTTCAAAATCAATACACCAATTCCATTATTGAATTCCTGTTCAGTTCTGAATTATGAATGGCCTAATGTGTGTACACAGTAGTTCCGCGCTAGCAGAACCAACCACATCATATCCGATTTACATTGCGGCAACAAATCAGCAAACCAACCTTTCAGAGGATAAACTTCATCATTCTCTATAGAACACACCAATTTTATTGGAAGGAGAGATAATAAATAAAGTTTGGCTATCTTCCCCCAAACCTTTGCTATGTTGAAATTAACTTTTCGCTATATATTAGCGATTTTATAAATACCAGAAAAAAATACTGACAAGAAGTTTTATTGCCCATAGAAGTCATAAAGAAACAAAAAAACAAAAGAAATTGGCAATTTAATGTGCAGATACTCCAATGAACTCAAGCCGACTTCTGTCTACTGTCGTTAATAGTGCTGTCAGTTTATCTAATCATAGTTATACGTGCAAGGCGCATGGTTCCGGTTTCATGCAACTGTAGACGAGACGATGAACAGCACAGTAGGCACGTGCATTGTTTCTTTAGAGATTTTACTTGACAGTTTGCCCGCATTAGAACCCCGATACAAGGTCAGGGGAGGAATTCAATAATCTAATAATTCCGATGATTTTCCTTTTCTATAGGGTGATTCCTTTATCAGCCTGGATTGACGCATCCCCTTAGGAAATGAAAATCAAATGTCTACTTAAAGACGGTTGTTGTAGAGAATTAAAAACGAATTTAGTCTAGCTACTGAGGGGAAAATAAGCTTAGTTTGCAAGAGCTGCTGGAGGAGAACTCAACTGAATAAAAGAAGATTGCTACGGAATTGCAGCGAACATAGTAAGGGTAGTACAAAATTGATCTGAATGTATCTAGTGGAGAATTTTGCAAATTGTAGTAAAGCAGCTGGAGAGAATTTAACGAAATTTAAATTCAATAGGGATTGAAGAAGCTAAAAGAATTCGAGACACACTCAGGAACATACCCTTACACGCTTCAGAGTTTATCCGACTAATGTTTCTTGCATGAACTTGCTAGTTACTGACCGAGCAGAGTGCGTACACTAGGATGGATGATTATTCTCACAAATAACGTTAATATTCTCTTTCATATTCTAGCATGTACCTGCATGAATAAGCTATATAATCTAGGGTGAAACATTCTACACTGCTCCATGTGTTTACCTTTCACCGTGAAAATAAATGCAGAGGCGGTTGAACAATTTTTCGTTTATATCTACTCTTATTCTCCCTTCAGAAGCAACAACCTCACAGACACACAAAGTAATAAACCTGTACAACCGTAGGAAGACGATACAACTTGGAGACCCCGAGAGCAATGTCGACATATATAAGTGTTTTTTTATACCAGACATGAAGGAGAGAAATTGTTCCTCTACATAGACGTAATTTTATCTAGCATGCTTACACCACAAGCGTAAGTCGTTCACAGAGTAGATAATAATGCCCCTGTGGATATCCTCACGATAACATATACATATTACCATAGATATTGTACATATTAACCAGCACTCGCGAGTATTATCTTACCAGTTATGTATTTTAATATGCTTACGAAGGCAGAGTATCGACTGAATTATTAAACAAAGCAGCTCTTTCGCCTCATATGTGTGAATATTTAAAACGACTTTCTTCAAGAAAACCCGCGAGTGTAGAACTATAGTATGAGCAATGATAGAGACTTAATAAAAAGTATTCACGTATAATTTTGCAGAAGGGTCGAAAAAATATTTAGTCCGCATACAATTATCCTTATTGTTCGCTGATTTAAGCAATGCAAAGAATTAATTAACACACGCCCAGTATATTTTCCTTTGGTGTGTCCAGTCCATGTGTCTAAACCAGAATGCAATTATGTTCATTTGCTTCAAAACAAGATTTCAAGTCATCTACCTACATAGAAGCTACAACTGTTAAAGTGAATTGAGGTCAGGCTACGTGCTGCATTCAAAATTACTACAGAAATGTAAACCACCATTCGCTGATAAAATTTTACTAGTACGTAACTTAATAACAGTATGTAAGTCTCCATTTTCAAGTGTTTTCAATTTTTCTTCCATTCAAAATTAATAATCAACTACTCATAGCGTGCCATGCATACTTGAAGCAAACGGTATACCAGCTGAATTTTTCATGAGCAATCGCATTTTGATGAAAATGTGAAGCCTACTGCAGTAATACCTTTTATGTCATACACTTAAAGCAGTAAATCTTTGTCAGCGCCTAAAACTTAGTCTTGTCATGTGATTTGTACATGGAATAAATGAGAGTTAAGGATGACTTACGTATAACAGTATACAGGGGAATAAATGTGACTATATAAAATATATTTCAATGCTGAATTCAAAAAAATCGTACGCAATTGGAAGTTAAACATTACAAATAGGGCCGTACTGTGTATTTAAATATATTTGTATAAGTATATTTTATACTCTGCACAAAAGCCTTTGAGTTCTTGACGTATTCCTCCAAGACCATGTGAACTGTGCAAAACCCACGTCAGCTTAAGAAGTAATGACGAAGCCTTACAAAACTTTGAAATGCTGGTAGAGAACTGCATTTTTAGTTTAGACTTTCCCGTTTCTATATATTCCTATCATAATATATGGCAATAGGACTCGCTCTCTCTTTAATAAATATTATCAAACCGATTGGACCAAATTTGCATTGGGACTTTAATAGATGAGATGCAAAAAAAATATATCTGAACTTGAAAATCCCAGAGCAACTTCGTGAGAAAAGTTCTACTTTTGGCACTTATTTCACCTGTGCGTGACATTTCACTAGAAAAAGCTTATTTAACGAGTTCGGAACTAATTTTAACCTTACTCGTGTTCACTTTCAGTTTTCTCTTTTCCTTTTTATTACAGATATGTATGCTCAAGGAATATCTTATACGTCGGTGAAACTTCAAGGACGTATATGGAAGATTGCTCGCAATAAATTATAGCAAGATAGATATAAATTATAGCAATACGACAAACTTATCTAAGTACAAAACAGATACTTACGCAATGGGATCAAGGCGTGGGAGAGGGCTAAATTTAGCTTCGTCCTTTCTGTAACTTCGACAGGTAAGTGTCGTTGCTACAGAGGAAAAAAATTTACTGATGCTGCCCCAGTTGGTGTTATTATTTTCCCGTCCGCTCCGCGAATAATGTTGAAAGCCTGGAAAGTTAGATAAATAAAAAAATGCGCTTGAAATAACATACACCGTTCGACGACACAGAGCTCCTGGCTTTTATAAAGTTGTTATCGCCGGCAACCTGCAGACTGAATCAAATTATATATTGTTCATGGGTAAAAACTAAAAAAAAATTGAATCTATTTGAAATGATTTCCTTGTGCCCAATACACTTGCATAATTTATGTTGTGCTTTCTTAAACAAAAAGCATAATGTTCTCACAGTGACATGAACTTACGGGTGGCACGAACTATCTACATTATTCATGTGCAGAGGGACAGTACAGTAGTCTTATGGATATTATACAGGGAATAATAAACTCATCGTGAGTAAATTGAATTTACAGAAACATTGAAATATTTTCTACCATCAACTCCTATGTGTAATGTTATGCGTGTGGTTTCGTCGTCTGAGCATTGCAGTCGTCTCCCTCGCTGCGATGAATGTATGCAATCAGTAGAATGACATGACAAATTAATTAATCCATGCAGTACAGTACCACTAATTCCCTAAAAATAGTGATACTGCATCTCCTTTTAATTCTTGTTGGAAAAAATATAATATATTCTGTACTCCACACTGTTACTAACGACCGAAAATCCCTTTTGATTTGCCAAGCACGGCGGGGCAACCCTTTTTATCCAGGTATCTCCAGAAATTTATTCCACAAGGGAAAT
This sequence comes from Lipothrix lubbocki, assembly GCA_034696945.1. Taxonomy (NCBI): domain Eukaryota; kingdom Metazoa; phylum Arthropoda; class Collembola; order Symphypleona; family Sminthuridae; genus Lipothrix; species Lipothrix lubbocki. The sequence continues at coordinate 64,618 of JAQGAK010000075.1, read as the reverse complement.
TAAGTTCAGTAATTACCAGGAACCTACATTTGCTACCATTTGGTCTCTTTCACTTTATAACGCATTTCAATTTTTTGTGCCTGCTGGGGGAAAGGCAACGAAAGAAGAGAGAGTTTAAATATACGATTCATCCCTACACTAATGTAGTGTGGATGTTGATTTTATTAAGAGGAATTGATTTCTTTTTGTTGGACCGTCGTAGTACGTTAACTTGTCCTTCAAGTTTCCGTAAATATTTCAACAAGAACACGAAAGAACACTGTGCAAATGTGTGTATTTTAATTTTCTTTTCAGCGGAGAGAAATTTAAATAAAATTTTCGGTAGTATGAGCAAAAGTAATGGTAAAACCAACCATAGACTTTAGTTTCACCGTTACTGCGGCTCATCAGTAGATAAGATCGGCGTGACTATAGACTGAAAATTTGAATTTCAGCATAAAGAGGACAAGTTTCTCTTTTTCTGAAAATGTTTTGAGACTCAGGTTGAAGTTGTTGAATGATTTTGCTCTACTCAATAATTTTTTTAATCAAATAACCTTGGCTCTACTGCATGAGAATAATAATTAACCCCAAAAAATTGAAATTAAAAAGACTATTTTACTCTTGATTTAGTACAGTGTGAATAGTGCTGTAGTATTATCAGTATCATCTTTTAGATTTATGGCATTAAAAATTTCGGCACGTAATAAATGAAATTATTACCTCTAGGATGGTATCCGTGAACATGATCTGAGCAATTGTTCTGTAGAAACATAGTATGATCAGGTTCCGGTGGACATATTGGTGGAGGTTCATCTGAGAAATCCGATGAACCGAAATTATTATTGGGCCACTGAATTTCACTCACGCTCCTACACATATTGAAACCGGAAACATAGATAGGAGATTCGGAGGAATCACCCGAATAACTAGTCAATTCAAAGGCTAACTCAGTTTCGGCTTGAGTTCTCTTGTTAGGATTCCTCCTCCGACGATAACGGGGAATTTCAAATTTATGGTGATTACTGCAGAAGCGGTCGTGCCCCGTTGTTGCTTCCCTTCTCTCTGAGAAGGGTTCACGTCCCATCGACTTGTATAACTTGAACATTATGGCATTAAATTGGTGGGTTGTCTTACATATATGACCTCAAAAATTACTTACATGGGCGTAAAACCTGTAAGACGGTAGGATACCCACCAAGCAAACAACAACTAGGAGTAATCTGCCGCATTCGATGTAAATAATGTCAAGCAAAAGCTTAATTGACTCGTCCTCTTAAGAAACATGGGCGGTAATATGTTTACAGGTACACATACAAGCTTCTGGCACTTTCTTAAGAGGAAAACATGATTAAATAACCTCACCAACACACACAAAAATAATAACTGGAGGAAAAAACACAGGCACGGAAGGAACCGCTCAAACCCAAAAATTATGCCACTGATGTATCAATGCTCCATAAATACTGGGGACCCCCAAAGCTATAGTAGATGGCTTAAAAGCCCAAGAAACACACCAGCCACGTTCGGGTGACTGTCTGCACTCTGGTCAGAAACTACTAAAGGTTTGTTGACGATAAACCTAAAGAAGACTCCACTCAAATGTCCCATCTAATATACCCAAAACTATATGGCCGCCTTGCTTTTACCGATTTCCCCGTTTGTCAATATTGCATAATAATGACTTTGACGACATGTCTCAATTTACAAGGGTATACCTTCTATTGTACCGGTGAACTATGAATAGTACCAACGATGAACGTCATATACATATGAACATCCATCGTGGCAAGGTGTTATAGCTATAAATTCTTCTAGATAGTTTTACTAGTAGTATGAACAAAGTGAATAAATTTTTGGGTGCTAATAAACGTCTCAGTTCATCTAGTACTGCCAGCTGGCGTATGTAAAGAACTAAGTTTGACATCGCAGCGACAAAATTAATGTAATACCATGAAAATGGTTTATTATTTAGTAGTAAACGCGTAAGTCTAAAAGAGGATAAAAAGGTGGCAGACAAATAGAAAGTGTCCTGAATTTTACGCATGGCTTCTCCCATTAATATTATGCATATGCATTTAAGTAAATACCTCTCTGATGCCTCCTCACAATATATAAGTACATATATTGCATATGCTTATTCAGTCCCATTATCACATTAGGCAATCCACTAAAATGGAATTTTCAGACGTGACAAGGAACCTTATATGTACATGTCTGTTACATTACAAGAATAAATATGCATCTTACTCCTATAATTGCATGGGTATATCTTTTCCTAGCAATTAAAATAAATAATATTATGCATTTATCAATCTTTAGTAATGGAGCTACAACAGTTCAATTTATGCAAAGAATATTTATTTAAGTACTCCGATAAATTCATTTTACATTAAATATCTACATACCTACCTAGGTAATACAGTCAACTTACGAAACTTCCACTATTTTTCATGGTTCTACCGGGACAAATAATACCGGAGACAGGCCTTTCCTGTACAATCATTATCACTAAATATATATTCTGCCGGAGCTGTTGGGAGCAGTTAGGAAGTATTTATTTTCATTATTTCCTATAAAATAATAGCATATTTTTGGGTTCCCATTACCAACTAAACCCCGTTATATAAAGCTATATGCATACTACCTATATTAACCTACATGTACATATATTATTCTCATTAAGTAATTAATGTACCAATACTTTGAATACATTAGTTGCACCACGATTTCACAATTTTTCTATAGTCTACTATAATTATCTTACAAAGTTTCATGACACTACATGCTGGCAAAGAAGAAAATAAATTTGGGAGAGTCATTCATGTAAAATGTTTCAGTCAAAACCAAGTCCGTGGGAAGGTCAATCAATAAAGCAATATATTGATAATGAACGATATTAAAAGTACTCGTACACATGATCCATTGAGAGAAACTTTTGCCTTGCGCTGTCCCTCGATCGTGCATGAACGTGTAAGTTAAGTATACAGGAAAGAAAGTCACCATAAGGAACATTATAACACTAAAAAGAAAAATATATGAGAGTAAACGTTTTGGGTGAAGAAAATAATTCTGTTCTATACAATACTTATCTATATATACATAATGTATGTACTAACAATGAAGCTATATAGAACTGAAATTATTTTCTTCAATTATATTCTCTTTACATATGCATATGCCAGAATGAGGATCTAATATAAAAGTTTGGGGTTTGAATTTAATATTGAATTTATTAACTTTAGATGAGTGCACCTTAATACTGATGAGTGGCGAGTGGGTGCTTATACCCCATCAAGCAGCCACATTATAAAACTTTCCCGACCAAACTATAAACACGGTTAAAATGGAACGCGTTCCCTGTACTTATACATATACTCTATACACGAACTACAGATCAGAGGAATGTCGGAAGTTCGTTAAAATAATAAGTCCCTGCAAAACTCGATAAAGATGAGTGTACGTATAGCAAAAGCAATACAATTTGCTTATATTGCTTAATGAGAGATTGACCTAAACTATTAATAAAAACTGTCGAAAGAATAAAACATGATCATAAAAGTCTTACGAATACACCATAAAAGATAAGAAATATTTTATATTAAGAAATATAAAAAAGTATAGCCTCCCTATACGATTGTTTATATCAGAAACAGTGTCGTATGTACACCAGATGTGTGCACATGTAAACTTTTATATAATTTCACTCTAATTTGAGATAATATAATGAATAGGATTTCTTGCAATAATTGCATACTTGAATCATATCCTGTCCAACTCGTATACAATCAATACCGACGTTTTATTTATGAATTTATGACAGCTGGAAATCCACTTCGCTATGCTTTATCAGCTTGTTTGGTGGTCGCAGATCGCAGCAATAAAGGAAATATAAATAGTATGTAATAATAACTTCGGAGACTTGAATGAAAGCAGGAATTAGAAAGGTTTTAGAAGGCTTTAGTCTCAAAATTGCTATCATTGACATAAACTCAGTGGGTTGCCTCAGATAAAGCAATTCCGTCTTGTTCCTATATATAATTATGAGTTTTAACCTGTAAGCAGAATTTAATATTGCGACTCTTACCATTACAACTTTTGATTCCTTGTGCGTGTCAAAAAAGTTTCTTACAGATAAGTACTTTCCAAAGCAACTATAATGCCGAATTGGATGACTTTACATTATAGAACCTGCATTATGGTTTCCATGAGATAATTTCCCTACAGGACCTTGCCGTTATACCTACGTTCATATAAACCACGTCTTGGTCACTAAAACATAAGTTTGTACCCATACGAAAACTCTTGGAATGCCCATTCCTCCAGCAAGGCAGAATTCGTTTGATATTCAAATGTACCATATACTACCTAGTACTTGAAGACTTTCCTTATCTCCTTCCAGTATCAACTCCAATGGCCTATTCATTTTCCTTTTCAAAAGGTGTCCTTTGTCCGTACCTCTACCCTGTGCTGCTTATTAGAATATCTAAATAAATATGACTGGAAGTATACAGTAGACGTAAAAGACTTTTAACTATGTCAAATGTTTTATTGTACATACTTTTTTCTTCCAGCCAAAATTGTCCAAATGTATATACGCTTATTTTTACCTTTCAAATGTAGTTTTTACAGATATGTACCAATTAGATTAAAACTAAACTACATGGATGTCATGAATATACGAAGCACTTGTTGGGAAAGGAATATTATGGAGCATAGGCCAAATGAACAGGAACGCCATGTAGAAAACTTTTAAAGGTCAGATGCTGATCCGTGCTGCATCATATGTAATTCAACCTTTCGTTTCAACGGAATCCGCAGAAACAAACTGCGTTATTAGTTCAATCATTCTTAACACGGATTGCATTATTAGTGCGTCTAGTATATCAACTTGCAAGTGTTCTACTAAAATATTGCCAACATTTTGCACCAGCAAAATCAAAGCTATACAGTGATAACACAAGAAACATTGCCTGGACCGCAAGGATGAAAAAAGCTAGCAAAAGTACGGAAAATCTTGGCAAAGGCGTGAAAAAACCTGTTGCTGTGAAGAGGAAGCTTGACGCAGTGAAGAAGGATTGCTGCACACAGACCGAAAAGGGGGAAGATGATTTGTTGCTTATAACCGGAGGTAAATCCTTACGCTTTCTTTCATGCCTTCCGTAGTTTGTATCTCTGCTATTTACTAGTAATTTTTGCGAAGTACCTTTTTGTTTTAAAATTTTGTATATGACTCTTCCGAGTATTTAATATGTAATTAGGTAATACAAAAAACAAAATAGAATCTGTACAATTTTTAATTAATTATTTATTTATTACAGGGGAACCGGAATCACCTACTTACTGGCGTATGTTAGCTGAAAAGCGGCTTAAGATTATAGAGGAACTAATAGTAGAGAACGACAAACTTCAGAATAAAGTGGAAGATTTGGAAAGTGAAAACCGCCTTTTGGAATCTATACTGCAGGATACCAAGGAATTGGCTGAGTATGTTACGGTAAGTTTTTTTTATTATAACATCAATCACAGATATAAGGGTTATTGCAGTCACAAAAAGTATATACTGGTACTTTTATTGTAGAGTTTACCCGAGGATCCTGATGAGTCTGGCATTGAGCAAGGTTAACCGTCTGCTTCTATACAACCCTGACTAATGAGATCGTTTTAACAATCAAGTAATAAAGAAAAGAAGATGGTGCATGAGTGATACACTGAATTATGCATGAAATATAGGTATTATTAATTTTAAATCTCTAATGTATACTGTAGCCACCAATGGATTAGTAGTATGTATTGTGTGCATTGGACAAAATAGATTGTAGAAAAAGTGCAACTTTTATTTCAAAATGAAATCGTGAAAAACTACGCGAAAGTAACCTAAAATTATTGTCAAAATAAAAATACAGTTTAAAATCAGCCAAAACTTAAGCGCCTAATACAACATGTTCCTGATTCATCACAATTAATTGATCTTGTTCCAAGACCTGAAACAATTTTTGGAAAGGCATAAATTGCTTGAGAGTTCGCTGGTTGCCAACCATTATTAACTTCTTCTTTGCTCTTGTCACGGCTACATTAAGTCTTCGTATGTCTTCCAGAATACTTTGCTGTAAATAAACACGAATCCCAATCTTTATAAAATAACTTTATGAAAACAAAGTGACAAAAGTTTTCGTGCATGTATATACCTAATGCACTTAAATACAATATATGTAATAAAGTTTAGATAAATAAAGAAGGGTAACTACTACAAGTAAATTCAGAAAAGAAAGCTCACCTTAACTTCAGCATCAAAAACTTGCTGTTTGTCAGGAAATAATTCGTGATTAATGGCCTTACTCTTTGTAAAAGAGCAGATTATGACGTCCTTATCCCTCCCTTGATACTGATCTACAGTGTTGACTTCCACTTGCTTGAATTGCTCTCCAGTACCATAGACAACTTGCCTGATATTTGCTACTTGGCCACGGAATGGAGCGATAACACCGATGTCACCCCCTCTACATCCGCACTTCATTAGGAAAATTAATGAGTCGATTTGCAAATTTAATAAAGTCAAACATAAATCTACGGTAAATTATTGACTGAAGATAAAGATTCAATTACCTCCACAAAGCTCTGAACACAAAATCTGACTATCTCTGCCTCATGAATGTTTCTTGTAGATTCTCCTATTTTCTCCTCAAAGGCATTCATTAATGAAGTATCCAGAAAGATAATGGACTTAATTAGCTTCTTACTTAGGACCGAGCTTATCCACTTCTGGTTTGTTTTCGGTAGGTTAAACACATATTTCTTCAGCTGGTGTGTGGGTAATTCAAGAAAACTTTCACTTTGTACTTCACTCCCACAGCTCATCTGTCCTTTGTAAACGAGTTTATTTGCTAGATCCATGATAACTGAGTTCATACGATACTGTATGGTTAATTTGACTGTGTTCACAGGCTGTGCTGACAATGTAAACATACTGTCTTCAATCTTCATCTCCCTATAAAAGGCAGGTAAAATACACATTTATTAAAGTGTCCAAAAACGTAAGTGCATACGTAGCATATGGATACATTGTATATCACCAATCCAGCTACAGTACGCTTGAAAAGTACACTTGCCTGACACGGTAAGACTTGATCACCGCGGGCAGTTGATCCGGATCTCCAAATAATACATATTTATTTGCCAACATCAACGCACCCATAACAGCGACAGGTAAGGCTTGGCTCGCCTCGTCAATAATACAATAATCAAACATCCTTCGACTAAAAATCTCGTGCTTCAGACTTAGTAAAGTACTGGCAACAACTGGCTGTTTAAAAACCAAAAAGTGCATCTTGAAATACCTATTGGTACAATAGAAAAGCCAATCCAAATCTTATATACCACGTACTCGGCTATTGTAGTTCTTAGTAAGCTCGTCCAGGTCGGTAGCTTCCTTGGCTAACTGTGATGTCGAAAATGACCTCAAAGAGTCCCCGCATATTCTGCTACCATCTCCGATCCGAAGGAAATTGGTGGATACATTCTTGTATTTCAACAAAATATTATCAATAGCGTTATTTGTGTATGCAACCACCAAGACAGTGTAATTCATTTGAACCAAAATCTGCAGAAGTCCGACAATTGTTTCAGTTTTCCCTGTTGTTAAATATAAATTAGGTCACAATATTTTAATAATAGCCTGTCCAAATATGACTTTGAAACCAAATAACTTATTACCAGTTCCAGGCATTCCTTTTACAAAAAGAAAACTGTCGGTCTGTAGGGCTTTCATAACAGCTTTCTGCTGATCTTGGTTATAGCGACATAAAATTGGCTGAATGGGAATTAAGCTATCATCCGTTGATTTTATTTTTGTAAACTTCGGAGGAATCCTGTTTAAAGATCATTGCAATTGTTTAATGGAGTTTGGAAAGCATTTCATAAGGAAGGAGATGTAATCACATACTTGCGAATTAAGTAATTCCGGAGTCTCTGGGCCTCAGGTCTAGGGTCCATGATTTTTGATAGGTAGACATACAAGATTTGTAACACACTTGATGATATGATTTTATCGACAGTAAAACGAATATTAGGCTGGCAGCTCAATCGATTTAGTTTTCTGCAATGAAGACATGAGATATTTATTACGTGCCTACCAAAGATTTACTTTCTCTCACAATATTTTGGCTGAAGCAATTGAATCAAATGAATTTGAGTTCAACACAATTAAGCTAAACTATATTTCAAGCAGCTGATTACAACCTCGAAACTGATTTAGACAATTTTTAGAACCAAATAGTTCACACAGTCTCACGGATATCAAAATCTAAGAGAAAATACTTATTTATTATTATTATCATTTAGATCTTCATACATACGTGCCGCGGGGGCACAGTGAGAAAGTGAGAATCTGTCATTTTGACAAATTATAAGTACAAATATGCAACCATGTACAGAAATATACAATACATGTATACAAAATTATGCTTATGCACTTTGTTTTTTTAAATACCGCTAAGAATTAATTAAAAAATTTGAATTTGCCTAATCATACGTTAGGCCAGTTTTGGCTGAAATGATTAATGGTTTCAATTAAATAATAATGGAAGATATTAAATTGACTGAAATACAGAATGGTGTGATATTAGGATGGAAAGGGGGGATTTGCATTCTCAAAATATTTTTTCTGCAAAAGTTTTGACGATAATCAATAATAATAACTAATTGGTTTAACGCAAAATGGTTGGGGCTGAAAAATGCTTATGCTCTTTTATCCTAACTTCGATTTTGTCGCCAATTAACAACTAATACACTAGCCGTTAAATTGATTTAGTGTCGTGTAAAGCAATATTATAAAAAATATTGGAAAAAAAGTATTTCAACTGAAATCTAATATAGTTAGGTTCATACCTTTCAATTGTGAGCGTGACGGATGTGTCTGTCATGGTTTCAATAGTACCATAAGTAACACAGAGTTCAAATTGAGTGCTTAATATGATCAAATCCTTTTCACCCAATAATGTTTTTGATTTGCATTCTGCAAAATCGGGTTTCGACAATGTCAAGAGATAACAGCGATTTCCATTGGAATCCAGTACCTCCACGGGAGATATATGTGTAAAGACGAGGTTACTCAAGCTTGTGCCTTTCGCCTCTCTAAGAAAAACGATTGTATTAACATTGGATGTACACGAGTTGAATGAATGTTATCAGAGAGCAAGGTTACAATTTAAATAATAAATTACCTCTGTCTTGCTTCAGACTTCCATAGTTGGCTTGTAATAGTAGCCCCGCCGGATTCTTCAATTTCTAATGTTATTATTTTCATCCATTTATGCAAGAATTCTAAATCATCTTTTTGCAAGTACGAAGCTGCATTTTGTAACTTTGTTTCTGCTTCCGATAAAAATGGTAATGATTCAACCGGATTGGACCTGTTAAGTCAACATTAGTGATGACTATATGTCTAAGCTTAACATAAATGTAGTAGCTGCGGCGAATACCTGAAAGTAGCAGCACAAATCGGTTGAAATTCACACCGTTCACATTTAAGGCTGAAATCAACATCACCAGGACGTGGCAATCTTCTATGCCCTTTTGTAGAACCAGAGCTGGCTGCTAATCTATTTCGCATACACATTAAATACTGCAATTCCAGTTGGGGAACCTTATGCTCTTTTAAAAAATCTTCCCTGTAAGACAGAAATACAGTTGTTATTCCAAGGCAAAGTTTGGTAACCCTAATTTTGATATGAGATACTTTACAATGCCATCGTACCGAATGTAGAGTAATAGGCCCGAATCGACAAATCCGTATCGTGGGCGAATCAACAAGGTGTACAAACTTACTTGGCCAGTATGTTCTGATCGGATAAGCTTCTTACCCTTATGCCTTGCATGTCCAGTTTTGAATTCAAAGGGAACAATCTGCATTATCATTTGGAGCACATTTACTCAAATACAGCACGAAACAGAGCAGCACTTTTAAGGCATAATTAAAAACGTTCAAAATCAATCTTACCTTCTCTTGGTTGTTCTTGTCCTTTATTTTAACTGTAGCATCTAGCTTTCCCTTGAGTCCAAAAATTGGGTTCCAGTATGTATCCTCAATATCACAAATTTCAATAAACTTAACAGTTTGCCCCTTAGACTTGTTCGCAAAATGGGTTCTCAAGAAACTGCAAATGTGTGGGACCAAGTCAGTCGCTACTTCATTCAATGTTGTTTGAGTCAATTTACATCCGTAAGAAGTATTCATAATTCCAGGCGACTGTAGGCAAGTTCTCATCAGAGTTTCCACCGCATGTTTCTCCGTTATGCCGTCTAGCATAGCCTACAACAAATATTACACATGGTTAACAAACCGCCTGTTTTCCCAATATGGTGAAGTGAACAGTGCATGTGCATACCCTCCCAATGACATCGTGAGCAATTGTCCCCCTCAAAGCATCTAAAGAGCTTATTTGAAACTTAAATATTTCGCTCAAAACAGACTTCCTCTGGCACCACATTTGGTTCATAACTGAAGTGATTGACAGCAGTATGTCTGGTTCAACCACCAGGAATCCACTGGTTCTACTCACTTTGAACACTCTGTTACAGTCCAGTGAAACGTCTACTATATTTATCAGATTTTCAGGTTCCAAGACAAGTTCCTGGTGCCTAAAACACACGAAATTCCATGTTATTAAACATCATACACAGAAATTACAACCATGGTTCAACCACGCTAGCATATGTTAATCTCAATTATTAGCATTGTTTACCACAGGTCGTGTAATTCCAGTGTTGCAGTAGCTCCCGAGTCCTCAGCTTTAATTTCATATTGCGAAAAAGAATCGTTCGGAATGTTGATCCTAGCCACTACTATAAACCTTTGCTGGGATTTCACATAACGGTTATGCGGGTCAGAGTGCTCATCCGTCTTATTTTCACATACGTCCCCGGTCACCGACATCGAGTCAAAACTTGCCTCCCAGTCAATGTCATACATTTCATCCAGGTTCTCTGGGCCTTTCATAATCGGGTCCTTCATTTTGAACTACAATTTTCACAGCTACAGAGAAAACAAATTTACATTGATATTTAGTAAAAACAATGATTATTGTAATGACTACAATACACACAACTTCAACAACAGTCCCACAGCGAACGCAACACAAGAAACTATTTGCAAAATTAAAGTGCTCCACACCCAGATTTAGTCACTGACAATAAAGACAATACATTAACCTTCCGCTAGTACAATGTAATGACATTTATAAAATCATATAAATCAGTAATATAAAGTTTAAATCAAATACTTGACTATAATGCACAATGATCGCTTCAGCTCCAATCGTTAAAAATCTTTAAAACGTCCACAGCATCACATGAAGGGTACACAGGTTAAAAATACTAAAATCATGGATTTATTCAAAGTAGATTTACTATAAGTACTTTCAAAATAATGCTTTCAAAGCTATAAAAACAGTTTTAATTCCACATTTGCGCCTATAACGCAATCAATCCTACAGGCTTTGCTTATCCTCGAAAATACATAATTTTGTAACAACCTGAATCCAAATTACAAAGTTTCTTCAAATACTCACATTAAAATTGAAAAAAAGGACCCAGTAGTTAAATAATAATAATTAATAAATATTCAATTAAAACTCCAATCCGTTAAAAGTTAAAAAAACGTTCCATTTAAAACGCTCTATTCAAGAAAGAACAATCACACTCGAATAGTATAACAAATTACGTTAAAAATTATATTTAATAAGAAACTAAATTAATAATAAACTTAAAAAATTCAATCCGCTAAAAGTTAAAACCACTGATTAAAAAATTAAAATGGGTATAATAGAGTTAAGACGTTTTGTTTTGGTTGACAGGAAATCATTTCCATTTATCATGATTCCATGTATAAAACGTATATCTAAAATCATTTGTACGTAATGGTCGAGCCCCTTTGCCGCCCAGATTTGCCTCCATCAAGGATTTCTTCATTGGCCCAAAATAGGAAATAACACGAAACTTATCATTAGCAAGGATAGGGCGAAACACAAAGGAAGCACATATAGGGCAGACTGCAGTATAATACTGCAAGCATAGGAAATTTAATATTATAAAATAAAGCATCGCAGCGCCTATATACAAATACGTGCATATTCGCAGTCTACGCCTTTATATATAGAGAATGTCTACGTATCAAAAAGTACCAATTATGTATGATGTATTATATCATATAGGAAAATAACACAAAAGGGCTTTAATCCTCCCCGCACCAAAAAGTTCCTCAAGGCACTTAAGACGCCATCCAGCGAGTCGGCCAAGGAGACGAAAAAATTGCTTTTGGTGGAATAGGAATGGAAATGGCCGGAAATAAAGGATTGGGAATAATACATTATACGAATATATATACGCATATATACCCAAATATACAGACGTCGGAGAGTCCTACAATACCAATTTGTACCTTCCCTACACAGAAATTAGCACTTTACCATTCCTTACTGACGATGTATATGTATGTACATAACATGTGGGCTTTATAGTATATATACAGGATCCGCGAAGGACCCCAAAGTACCAATTCCTATCCCTTCAACATTGAAATTGATACTTTTGAATACTTTACTGACGATATTCGACTTATTATTAATACTTTATATATACAAAAAAAAGCATTCGGTCTATATCTTTGTTGGTTTGCTCTGTATGTAATCCAATGTTAAAATTCAGTGACTCAAAAGAATTAAGGCTTTGACTTTTAATATTCTCTCTCTATATTCTTTTTCGTCCATTCCAATCCAATCTCCCATTTAATAATATATACAAGAGAGAAGAGAAGAAACACAAGTGAATAAAGATCCCGCAGCATTGTAGAGCAGAGGAATTGTTTTTTTCCTCAATTCTCGAATATAAATACTTAAATACATAAATATTGTAACAGTAAATAATAAAAGTTAGAATCTTTTGTTATTTGTGTAGAAAGTATAAGAGAAGAGAACATTAGCCCTTTGGTGTGTGTGTAAATTCGTGTGCATTTTCAATTTAAATAATATTATTATTATATATACGCCTTTTTTACTGTTTTTGCAGTAAGTATATACATATACAATTACAAGGAAAGGAAGCCTTTTAAAAATCTGAAGGTCCTTTAAACTCTCAATATTATAATTTTTTATATATTGTTCTATATTTGTATTCATTTAGTATCGCAATTTACTGAATTTACTGTGTAATAATAGTAATAATTACTATTGTTAATTTCACACGCTTTTTTAAGTTTCTGTTGCAATATATTATTTTGCAATTTAATTTATTATTATCGTCGATAGCCTAATCCTTAAATGATAGAGCAAGGGGTGTAAACGCCTAATCCTAGGATAAAATCCTCAAAATCAATAATTAAATCTATATCGAAATCAGTAAATTCAACATCAAATCACTTAAAACTACGTTGAAATCCCTAAATTCAACATCTAAATCGCTAGATTCAACATCAAAATCAACATCGAAGTCACCGAGATCGAGAAGATCAACAAGAGCCAAATCATCAAGATCAACAAACTTAGGAGCGACATCGAAATTACCAAGATCACCATAAAATCAACAGCAACAACTAAACCAAGACGAAGAAGATCAGTAGCAAAACCAAAAATCAACAGAAAAAATCATCAATAACAATAATAACAGAGATAGCACACATACTCATCGTTAGTTGTGATGGTCACATTATAAAATAATCATATTTACCATTTTTTTAGGTTGAGCGTAGTTATTGTATGAGTGAGGGAAACTACTATATTATTGTTAAGTTCCATGTTTTTGATGTTTGGGTGAGGAGAGAAATGAGTATTATTTGTACCCCTTAAAAATCTTAACTCCCTTATTTGTTGTTATTATTCTTGATTTGAGAATGAATTCGAGGATTTTGGGATAGCTGAGACTATTTAAGATAAACTGTACTATATGAGAGTTACAGTTAATGGGAGTTTACAATAAATGATATAGAGGAAGATAAGATAATTGGAGAGCCGGGGTTTGATTTGTCGCTAAATAGGGAAAGCTGTAGGCTGGAAATATAAATATATATGTAATATCTAGAATCTAGATATATTAGTTTAAAGTACATTTTGAGTACATAATTATTGTTAATAATACAACCATCCATACTCAATCATCATCTCCTCAATGTGTACAAACTGCTGGATTGACTTTCGTTGGAGTAGTCGCACTCTAATAAACAACTTGTCACAGGTTCAACAACTTTGTTTTAAATATTATTATGTATTGAAAGCTATGGTATATATGTAAAGTTTGGGAGTGTGATGTGAAGTGTAGAGTTGTAGAGATGTTCTTTTTGTAGATTTAGAGAAATTATTTTTGTAGTTTATGGTATTTATATGTACATGGGATTGGGATTGGTGGTGTGATGTTTGTGGGAATGTTTGGGTTTGGGATCAGTATTTTTTTGAATGCACAGGACTCTATATAATATGCTTGTGATAATATGAAAGTCATTTACGTGTGAGTGCATGTATGTTATGGTGAGTTTAATTGTGTGGTAGTGTAAAGGTTTTGTTCTTTTATTGGGAAATTATAGATGGTTTGAAGATCCTGCTGGATGACGAGTTTTCATTAAATTCATTAAATTTCTGTCGTGAATTACATTCTGTAATACATTTAAAGCAGTTATTAAGTTTGAATTGCATGGATGTTATTGCGTAAAGATTCTTCAACTGGAAGGGATTGTTGCAGCGAATAAATTTGTAAACTGGTTTTGGATTTTGTAAGTAACGGTATTATGGTTGTGAATGCTTTTTGTGTTGGGTACGATTTGTTGTGTTTGGTTTTATAGTTTATATTGGTGGAGTACCATACCATGAAATATTTTATGGGAAGTCAATAATCTTATAAATTAATATTGTGGAGGTAATAATGACTATATGTTGGTATAATTTTGTGTTTTTAGGGGGCTTTAATTACTAGTAGTTGCATGCCCGTGCCAACTGAAGTCAACGATAGTTCTTAGACGACGCATTTAATCTCCTGTGTAAGTTTACATTTATATGATGACATCATCGTTGAGCTGTTGATTTCTTCTCTTGTTTTGTCACTGACATAATTTATATTTTGGATTCTATCTTTTTGAAGAGCATCTATTCGAAATGTCAGCCGGGGATCCAGAATCGGATTGTGAAATCGAAGATGACAATTATGCAGATTATTATTCTACCGTTGATGATGAAATCGACATGGGAGATTTGAAAAAAGACCCAGAGAGCTTCCAGTATGAATGTCTTCGAGTTGACGAAGTGGAAAAATTGCTTAATGAGCTAGTTGAAATGTTGTCGGTGCAGCTTAAAGTAATTATTTTTCTTACCATTGTTTAGTTAAGTTCTACGATCTTGGCTATGCACTACTACTAATAATTCTAAAATAAAACTAATTCCTTGATTGAGAGTTTTCCCTCTCACAATACGTTACAGGGGAAAGTATCCAATTAAGTGTACACTGAGTTAACCATTCTCCGTTCGTGTACCTGAATTATCAAATGGTCTCGTAACCTTACCGAATCGATTTATGTACAGAATGTTCACTAAATATTTTATTTTTGTTAGGTAACACCAGCCCTTGCCAAACTGCTTCTTCACACTATGGAATGGTCATTACCGGAAATCATCAACCTGTTCGAAACAGACGCTCATGGGACTCTTGTGTCAGCAAGGGTCAAACCTGCCAATAATAATACACCTAAACTCTTGCAGCCTTGTACCGTGAAAATAGGAATGACACTGTGCCCAGTATGTATTGCTAATCAACCAACTGAATCATTTAAATCTCTTGCCTGTGGCCATCAGTTTTGTAGAGAGTGTTGGAGTACACATTTTGAAATTCAAATTGTTGAGGGTATTAGTACAGGTAAGGCAGTTTTTATTATTATTATAAATACATATGCACTTATATAGACACTTTTCACAGGTTTTATTTCGTTGTTTAACAGCTATTGGATGCATGGCTCAAGACTGCATTGTGTTAGCACCAGAAGACTTCGTACTGGCGCTCCTAACTAAACCAAATATTAGAGAAAAATACCAACGCTTCGCATTTCGTGACTATGTCAAATCGCACCCGCAGCTTAGGTAATTTGTTATATCTTTTCGGTTTCAAGCAACTACTATGTTTCTAAACAAAATTTGTACATACAGATTTTGTCCCGGACCAAATTGTGATATTATCGTTCGCTCCAAAGAACCCATGGCAAAAAGAGTTCTTTGCCATCAGTGCAAGTCTAGTTTTTGGTAATCATTAAAGTTTAAATCTAACATTGCATTGACTGGATTAATAATTATTTTAGTTAATTCTGGTGTACAAAATGTGCTAATCTTAGTTTTTTTAGTTTCAAGTGTGGAACCGACTATCATGCTCCTACAGACTGTGAAACCATCAAGCGTTGGTTGACAAAGTGTGCTGATGACAGTGAAACAGCGAATTACATTAGTGCTCATACTAAGGATGTAAGAAACATTCAATAATGTTAATTGTCGTGATGCATCTAATTTTTTAGAGTTAGTTTGACGTTTCATTAAATCTTTTGCAGTGTCCGAAATGTCACATATGTATAGAGAAGAATGGTGGATGCAATCACATGCAATGCTACAACTGCAAGCATGATTTCTGCTGGATGTGCTTAGGAGATTGGAAAAACCATGGCTCAGAATATTACGAATGTTCACGTTATAAGGAAAATCCTAATATAGCGTATGAGTCAGTTCATGCTCAAGCTCGAGAAGCTCTCAAGAAATATTTGCACTATTATGAGAGGGTATGTTTTCAAATATTTACTAAAATTGTATTGGGTATGACGAATATTCAATATTTCATTTTGATTATACTATGTGGTTGTTCATTATTTTGTTCAGTGGGAAAACCATTCTAAAAGTTTGAGACTCGAAGAAACTACTCTTCAGCGTATTAAAGACAGAATTGAAGTGAAGGTACTTATTTTTGCAATTTCGTTACAACAGTTTCAGTAATAAAATTGTAAATTTCGGGGGGTTATGATTGGTTAACCTGATTCGATTTTTTTAGGTCATGGAAGCTGCTGGTACGTGGATTGATTGGCAATACTTATTAGATGCTGCTAACTTACTAGCCAAATGTCGTTATACACTGAAGTATACATACCCTTATGCTTACTACATGGAGCCTGGTTCTCGAAAAGAATTGGTAAGCTGGTTTCTTACGAAGTTCTTTTGTACTTTACAAGAGCCAAATGATGGCCAATTGAATTTGTAAAGTAAAATTAACTTTTTAATTTTTATAGTTTGAGTACCAGCAAGCACAACTAGAAGCCGAAATAGAAAATTTATCATGGAAAATTGAACGAGCAGAAACAACTGATAGAGGAGACTTACAAAATCAAATGGATATAGCGGAGAAGCGAAGAAGCATATTACTGAAAGACTTTTTGGAAGTGTAAATCTTCGATTATTGTCCCTGTTACTGATAACCAGGGGACGAAGTAGCATCACCAAAGGGTACTAAATCCCACCAGCAGTCATTTTTCGAGTGGATCAGCTTTGCAGTCGCCTAAAACTTGTATATTGCTGATGGTAATTATTTAAGACTGTGCCGTGATTATTATTAAGAATTTCATTAGTTGACATTCGATGATCGGAGATAACTTCACAATAGATCTTATGTGTTGAAGTCAGAGTTCAATAAATTACATACGCAAAAATTGTAAGATGTGGATTTCAGCTTCATGCTAAACACAACAGAATGTGTTTTAGTAAGCCGTTATTCCAAATCGCCTGATACCATAAAGTACCATATTTATCCAATTTTAACTTCATTTATTATAGTGCACTTTAAGAATACATTATTATTAGTATGTTAAAATAACTCCATTTTGGCCGTGGTTCTCGTATGATTGATTGATCATATATACCACAACAAGTGATCTCTTGGCAAAGTAATGAAAAATGACGATTTGGTAGAAATATTAATTTAACATTAAGTATTTTTTAGTCTCGTTACTCACAGACAGTATAGTATTGCTGTATGTATAAGTTACGTTGTAAACACGTACATCTCCAACTGATTAAATCATTTTGTATTAATAGAGCCGTTCTTGGGACAATTAATTCAAATTCTTGACAACGACTGGTGGTATTCTTTTACATGGAGATCAAGTTCGAATCCATGGTCAAGATAGGGGTCAGTTTCCGAGAACCGCTCTATTTTGTATATTCATGTCAAAATGTGAACTTAATTAATTATATGGAAATTCATTCTTGTTGTCCCGTTTAATTGTGAACATCGATAATAGACGTCGGTGCAAACTTGATCTGTTAATGGCAATAATAAACTTCACACGGGTTCAATTAAGCACTTCGTCTTCATATGTTGTAAAAGTGATGTACATATATCCTGTGTGATTGTTCTCGAGTTCGATAAAGTACATATTAAATGACAAGTTTGGTACTAAAGAAACACCTTCAGAATCTATGAAACCTAGTATTGGAATTCATATTTTTTAAATGATTTTGTAACCTATGTGTACCACCAACCATCGAAATTGATTCTTGCAGGTAAAACTTTGTGCTATGGGTATGATTCATTTACTATCGTCTCCAATTGTTTGTTCCAGTTACCTGTCACAATTTTTTGTGAGAAAGGAATGGAAGGAATAAAACCGAGTCTATACAAAGTGCTTGATTAAATAACATCGATTTAGAATTTTTTTTAAACAAGACCTCATAAAAATATTGAACATATTTATTTTGTACTCACGCCTCAATCATCAATATCCAGCATCAATACAAAGATTTCGTTTAATCTAAAATGTAGTTTATATGTAACAACATTTAAATTACTCTAAGGGCATTATTAAATAGCAGTCAGTGCCACACTATCGTTTCAGATCGACTTGCGTCATACTTCATACTGTCCATGGTAAAATATTCGACGACTGGACCATCAAGTCACCCCTTTAAGTCAAGATCATTCATTAATAAAAATAGTAAGTAGAACTCCGCTCTCATAAAATGCATATAAAAAGATAATGAATAGAAAACGTCCCAGAATTAAATATTCCTCGCTCAATTTCCTACCAGTTAAATATTAAAGAAAGAATGCGGGATAACATTCTCTTTTCAAACAAGCATCACCTTAAAAATTGGCGATCAACTACGTGATTGATGTTCAAATATTGATAACAAACTGAATAATTCTAACGCATAACTAGTCCGGATCGAAAGGGATCTCGGATTACAATAGTCCCTTAATAATCATGTAAAACAGATGACTATTAATTTCTCATCGAAGAGTACATTGGTCGTCTCCCCTAAAGTAATATATATCTTCATAACAATTACAATACAGCATTTAACGTGTAACAATAATATTGAATACAATATTTTCATAGCTTAAATTATTTAAACCTTTAACCACTGCTGAAAATCACTGGAAAAACATCTGTTTAGTTGGAGAATTGCGGATGTCATACAACTCTATGACCGGATTAGCAATCCTCTCAAAACATCGCGATGGTCCAGCTGTTGGTTCTGATGCAACCCATCGAAGTTGCGTGTAATCACGTAGCTTGGGACCTGACTTCTGAACTGATTGTTTATCCATCAGATTTTGCATTTTGCGAGCGACCTGGTCATCAGTCAGATTTTTCACTCGCACGGTAAAATGTCGGCAGGAGTTCAATAAAGCGAAGCTCTTTGTGCTCAGACCTAGACATGTACAAATAAATGATAAATATACGAAATATTTGTTTCAACACTTTCAGTGTCAGCAGTTAGCTACATCATCTGTACCAGCACCAAGAAATCAATTCGGTTTACAATGTGGTCAAAATAAATATTTGAATTAAGTACATATGAACATACCGACGGTCAGTTCCACCTTCCTGGTGATTCTCTGTCTCCGTCCATAACTGTAAGTGTGAACATGTTGGCCTGGCTTAATTTTTGCCCGCCGAACATTGACTTGAGGCCAAGTAGTTTGGCCCGGAATTCCCTGTTTCCGGAATTTCGACGACGAACAGTACTTTTCGTACTTATCTATTTCGTCTTTCGGATTATTGCATTTTGCAATTCCAGACTTGACTATCTTCTTTCCCAACGTTGATGACAATGGAAGCGGATTATTTTTGAAGAAGGACACAACTTGCCCTTTACGAGACTTCAATTTTTTCTGCAAGTCTTGGCACAGTCCTTTCTCTTCAAGATTAATTTTTCGTCGTTCAGCCGCTTCATGATCAAACAGGTCAAGGGCTAATAGGAAAGGTGCCTATCAAAATAATTAGTATTATTGTAAACGGCAGATTATTCCTTAAGTTTCCGTTCCTAAATTAAGAATTTTCTATCCGTTCATAGAAAACTGACGTTCATTCAAGTAATACCCGCATTCCAGTCAGAATCACAAATAATATTATTACTGTTCATGTTCATAATTGAAGGCTTGGATCCCTACATTTAACCACGTACAATTAAAATATTAAAAGTACTAAAAAAAACAATATAAGTAATACTCAGATTAAAACATTACTGACGGACTGGCATGCATCCTGCGTGTCAGAATAATAAGAATTTGATAATATGAATATAATATTTAGTAAATTCTCACCTTCTTGGAGTCATCATCACGGATATCCTGAGGTTTCTTGGGGGGAGATTTTGACAAAATTCCATTTAGGATACAGTTTTTGCTAACTGGAAGGCAATAGAGCTGAGTTCCATTTTCGGTGACCAGCGGAGTTCCATCCTTTGCTAATGCGGGTTCAATCACAATCTGTGGCACAGACACGAACGGACTGATCTTTAAGAGTTGTCTAATTTCTTCTGTGAGCGGGACTCGCTCATTGTTATTATTATTGCTCATTTTCTTTTTGCTGCTACCACTGCTCCCCAGCCCCAACTTCTTCTTCTGTTTAGCTGATATGGGTGACATTCCTGTACACAATAAACAAAGTTGAACAATCTGAATTCATACAATCATGTAGATTCCAATCCAATGCCAGCAGTTGTAATATGAATATAATAAATGTAAAGTACAATAAGTGTAATATTAGTAGTATCGTATTGATAGGACCGATTCTCGCAAAACTTATTTACGCAGAATACAATGTGAGCAGTAAAGCCAATCTTCTTACCGTTTTGGTGTTCTTTTGAAGAACACGGCATACTCAGATGATTTCTGTTTAACTATAAAAATAATTATATTTAAAACTTTTATTCAAAATTAATATCCTTACTTCGATGTGCTGGAACTCTACACTAAATATTTTCTACAAAGAAAATTTATCCTGTACTACTACTGCGAGCACTTCGAAAGTAAAGCGCGCGACGCCAAGAGCTGAATGTGGACTAAACCCTAGACTGCTGCTGAGTACTCTGCTTTGGGTACAGTTAAGCCGTATGAGCTACTGTGCTCTTACTACAATACGCATTAACAGATGCAAACGAACGACGAACGACTTGCTGCAAAGTGAAAATTATTACGAATCAAATGCTACCCCTCCTCCTCAAATGATTTAGAGCGACTACACCAGATGTCGCATCGCGCCAGAGGTCCAGTAAATAGGCCAAGCATAGTAGAGCATGTATATAATTTGGATGATTAGGGCTTAGGAGGTTGTGCAAAATGCGAAAAGATTAAAATGATGCTATAGTGTCTTTAAGTCTTGGTAAATCATGACATGAACGCTCCAACATTAGTACATACTTAAACTCAAAAAGTAAAATAATTAAAAAATTGAGAACAACTCGAAATGATCAAGCCGATATGATTTGACAAAAACGAGGTAGACGCACCACCATTTTCATACTCTTAAATGTTAAAATTAAGGAGGTTCAATTTAAAAAGTAATATAATTAAGGAAATAATGATAGCAACTATTCGCGGATCATATAATATAGCTTAAAATCATGTTTATAATTAAAGAGAGAGATAGTAAAACGATTCTACAACTGGCATCATACAATGCTTGCCTTACGATTACGACACAGTAAATAATTCAAGATAGTTTACAAACATGATTGTAATAGTACTTGAGTACATGAAATGAGCCTGAAGAAGACAGTTGTCGAAACGTTGCTCCATTAATAAAAAATTGTTGTCTAAAAAATGATCAAGACTTTGATTTTAATTGATATTATACAAATCACTTTAGCGTTCATTTTTAATAAATTACAAACATGATTAAAATAGTTAAATATTAGCTAGTTTTTACTTTATCTGGTTTCGTATAAATGATTTTGAATAATTTTGAAGGATCCTCTAATGCTGGCTATTGTAATTTCTTTGTTCATTGCTTTTGGAAATAATTGTTTTCCGAATTCACCGAAAAAGGTGGATATAGTTCCTCTAGCACCAACCAGAAGTCCAATAACTTCTATATCTTGAAGGTTATATTTATTTTAAAGGAATATATATATATAAATATTTATATATATATATGTAAAAAATAATGAATTGCTGTGTCGAAAGGCAAACAATATTGGTGTCAGTTAAATAAATTTTCTTTTCTTCTACTTTTATAAAACTAATTTGTGTTATTTAGTACTGTTTTGTGCCTTAATGGTATCAGTGAAATAGTTTTTCTCTTATTTTTACCAAAACCGCTAATATTCGTCCGAAATCTTGATAGCTTCTGCTTAAATCAGCCAATAGAAGTTGGACCAGGAAAAGAAAAAAATTCAAAAGAAAGAAGAAACGAGCGCTGCGCCCCTTATCTTAAGGACCGATATAATCTTAAGAACATTAAAATCATTGGATTACTAATAGGTGCCCAGGAAACCATAACATGATTCTTTGAGACATTCAGGAAGAGTTTTTGTATTGAAAAAAAATTAATGATGAAATAGTTACGTCCGTTTTAAGAGAAACATTATGGCTCATAATCATCTTTATATTCAAAGTTTTAATCAAATTGATTTTAATATTTATAACATTTATGAAATGCGTACTGTTTCGTAAGGCAAATACAATAGCGGTATCAGTGAAAAAAGGTTATTTCTTTCTCTCTTTGGGGGCAGATATTCATACTTTGCGTCATATACATAAAATGTATTAACTCTTTATATTACTTTTTGTAATCACACAAGTTGAGAGCCCACAACTAATCTGATTTTTTAGCATAAAATTATAAAACACATATCGCTACAACAATGGGACAAAAGGGGATAATTTTGGCGTTGGCCAGTATCCCGGGCGAACTGGCGAAAATAATATTTGCGAATTTCAACATTTTTATAATGATTTGATTTTTAGCAGTTTTTTGGAAAAGTACGTTTTACAACAATAGAAATTAGATTATTTTGTCGCGGGAGGCCCATTTTGAAACCTCAAACAACCCAAACTCGCTCAATTTTGGTCCGATCGAGTTTAAACCGGTGCCATTCGATTGGAAATCGAATTATAAAGAAAACATATTTCACGCTTTTTTTCCGAAAATTTTTACCCTTTCCACGCTAGATAAATGAAAAGTTGCAAAAAAAACGATTGTCCTAGATTTTTTTCAATTTCTATCTCTGTTGTAAAAATACACACGCAATGGATTTCGTATTCATTGCGTTAGATATCAGGTCAAGCCAAACTAATGTCCATGGATTACCAAAGTTGGTGTTTATATTTATTCTTACAAACTAGTATATGTTCTAGAATTTGATGTACTGAATTGACCGATTAGCCAGACAATACTTGTGTCACATGCCATGAGACCTAACAGGACCAAATACCGACCATAACAACAGGTCATATATTAGCCGTTTTACGATCTGTACACCTTTAGGAGATTTTTTTATGAAAAACCAGTTAGTCTTTGTGCAATTCGGATACAAATTTGGCTATCTCACGCTTGACAGGTTAGTAAATGAATTATCCCGCTAACCTCTTGGTATATCTGTTTTTTTAACTAGTACTGGAATTGCAAGTATATCCAATGAACTACTTACATTATCTAACAGTATCTTTTCTACTATAATTAAAAACAAATGGTCGAAATCTCGTTGAAGGGGCGTAAGTCGTAATTTTTTAATGTGCTATTATAATTTTAAATAACTTTCAAATACGTTTTCAACGACTCTATCAGTTATTAGCTTATTCTTGTTGATTATATTGTTGATGGCTAGCCTAGGTATTTCAAAAACCCGTCATTATTGCCGTTTTAGAACTAAATAGTACAGAATGTCCGTCGTTTTGAAACGTAAATTTGGCCATTGACTTTGAAAATCTTAAACCACGATATATTGGCCTATTCAACGAGGGCAAGGGCATGTTTTAATAGATAAATATATGCGTATTCTCTAAAAGAAAACAGTTTTGCAGTGTAAAACGAAGCGTTTGTTAAAGCAGAAACTATGAATGATCATTTTGGGAAGATTTTGTCTATTTAGCTGCAAAAAAACAAAATGTGAAAATTGCGAAAAGAAAAATTTTATTTGCGAAATGGGAAGGAAAAATTTTGCGAAAAAGTCCCGGCCTTATACATGGGCATTGTTGAAAGATAATTTTGTGTGTAAACTGGTCTACTTGGATGCAAACTGCTCGTTTTTGATATTTTTGAGAAATTAAAAAAATTGGGGTTCTGGACTTTCAGTATAACTCTGAAATTACTGATACTTATTAACAATAAATATTTGGAAGTGATGAATTTTAGTATTTTTTTATTCAAAAACTTTTATATTTTACTTTCCAGGGGGCATTTGCTCCTTTTGCCCTCCCCCTTGGCTACGCGCCTGGTCACTAGTAAGTCCAATACTGAAAAGGGGTGAAATCGATTACATACGTTTTTTGAAAAAAATTATCAAAAATTATCGAAACTTTCTACGTAATTCATATGATAACGCTTAAACCAACAGGGATTGCAGCTCAACTTTTTACACGTACTTCTGGGGTCGTTAGCTACTCTCAAATTTAAATTGGTTAGCATCTATTGCTTCGTATTTGTAAAGTTGCTTTTTTTAAAAAAATTATCATTTTGAAATAATTCTTTTATTTTCCGAAACGCATTGCAACTTGCAACAAAACTTTTTTAGACATTTTTATATGAAACCTTTAAGTTTAATGTAAACCGATGGAAAGCGGACAAATCAAAATTTTGACTGTTATAATTTTACCAGTAGATCTCCGCGCGCTTCGCGCGTTGCCCTCTACTATACCCAAATGTCTTTACAGACATTTTTAATGGCACCAATTTTATAGTTACGCCTATATTAATTACGGTGGGAGTAAGACAGTGTTTTCATTACGATGGGAAAGCGCGCTGTGGGAATGCAGTAAATAACTTTTACCATATTGCAGCCTTATTTCCATCCTAATTTATGGCAATAAATGTTGATATTAAATAAGGGCGGAATAAAGCAATATTATATACGACGGGAATTGAAAATTAATTTATAGTTCTCCACGCACGTTCGCTCTACTTCTTGGTGTCCCCCATCCCCTAACCCACTACGCTTAACCTAGCGGGTAATATTTATGGACACTTCCCACTTAAAATGTGCTCTAATAAGAATTCGATGGAGAGAATGGTGTTGTTCTTATATTATGACGTTTATTATATTTAGTTTCTGGTTTTGTGAAAGCATAAAAAAAGGGGAAAGTGATTTTTGTAAATTATTTCTAACATTTAAATAAGTAGACTTACTGTCTAAACGTGTTATAAGTTATAACGATCAAACAGTACATGACTTACGTATCTAACGTAAAGAGATACTTAAGGCAGGAATAGGGCCATAGTACGAAGGGAATAGGACAAGGTTCGCATTAAAAACAATTTTATAGTACTAAAACCGTAATTTAATGAAGCGTTTCTCACGTTACGGACATTTTTTGCTGGCACCAACAAATTTGCAGACGCCACCTTTAAAGTAGTATGATGAATGATATCCACTTAAACAGAATTAATTCAGCACTTTTATTTATTGGTTGAAACAAGACTATCAAGTTCAAATTAAAATTAGATTTTCTTAATTGTACATACGCGTTATCATCAGGAGAATAACCCCGGGCGCAAGACGCAGATGTCGCCCCTTCGTGCATGTATTAAGTTATAGTGAAGCGATGATTTTTAATTTACTACAAATATAATATTTTGATGATGTATTATATATTGTACTTACTGGATTTCAGATAATCTAAAATTCTAGTATTTTCTTTACGCTTACATTTAAGCTCATTTTGCCGTTGTTTGCAGTTGGCCGTTCTTTTGGATGGTATCATTCAATCTGTACACGATTTTATATTATCTAAGTTGTGAAACAATCGTGAGTGCCCTCCGACCTCTTATGTGAACAAAGTAAATTAAGCAAAGACGTTTCATACGCAATTTTATATCATGTTTTTACTGTAACAATAAAACATTCTTTCCTGTTCAACATCCAATACGCAAACCCCAACCCCAACTGGTCTCAGGCAGAAAGTAAGTATTTTGATTACAAGCGTGACGATGGTAATGAAGAAAACTTGTCTAACTTTTTATACAGTTTCATTGTATGTACTTAAACATGATACTCTTAAACAGTTTCAGTTGAGTTTCAGTTGTCCTTCCCTGCCAGTACTTCCAGGGTTTTCACTGCAGAGCATTGTTTTTCCTGAAAATTGACAAATTCCATACTACCATTAATTAGCACTACTGCATCCAGATGTGTAGAACTAGAATATATTAGAATAGAATAGAATTAAAATAGAATTAGAAGATGTGGAACATATGTATTTTACAACGATTATCTTTACAGCCTCACCTTTTTAGCAATCTGCATCGCTGTCATAGAACTTTGTTCAGTCAAAACATTTATATCAAAATTATATTTTCGTACCAGATGGAGTATCATATCAGTGACCCCAGCTTCAGCAGCTATATGTAAACAATTATATCCAGTTTTATTTAATCGCGTTAGTTTTGCACCATATTTAACGAGTAGATCGAAGATATCCGTTGAACCACTTCGAATTGCATCCATGAGGGCTGTTGTACCACAGTTGTCAACATCGTCTACAGTAGTAAACTTACTCTGAAGTATATAGTCAACAGCAGCTACCCGTCCATGAAGAGCTGTACAAATTAAATATAAACTTGTGATTACGGTGTACGAAAAACGAAAATACGTATGGAGACTAGCTAAAACGGTCATCTTTATAAAAGCAGACACGCCTTATAACGGTCCTCTTTATAAAATGCCTTATAACGGAAGTAAATTTTTTGCCACAGAAATAAATTCACACCAAATTTTACCTTTATAAGAGTACCTCTTTATAACGGTAAAATTTGGCAGCTTTATAGGGCGTCGTTATAAAAAGTTCCCACTCTCCAATTTAACAAAAAGCTTCTATTTCACGATTAAGAGTCTACGATTAAAACAGGATGACTAGTTTATTTACATAGGACGTTTTTGAGCATTTTCCATCCAGGCACAGATGACATATTTTGTGCAACATGCGCAAACTAACGGTGTAGTAACTGTAACAAATAATTACATTAAAAATTTATTATTACCTGCAGTGTGTAAAGGTTTGCGGCCATTTTTGCTCCTTGAGTTGACAAGCTGGTCCAATCTTTCAGAGGTAGGATCGGCCAACTTTGAGACCAGGAGTTGCAAAATCTCAACGCTTCCTTCTCTACTTGCTATGTGAAAGCTATTCCAGCCATCTTTGTTTCTAAATAAAGGATCCGCGCCATGGCTTAACAAAATGGAAACTACTTCAGCTTTAAGTTTCGTACAAGCAAGCATGAGTGGAGTCCAATCTGCGTTCTTTACGGCATTAACGTCCGCACCTTTAAATAAAATACCCAAAGCTTGAGACATTAGGAGTTTCAGACACTAATTTTAGGCTGCGAATCTGTGATAAATGCGATTATGCGATAATTTTAAGGGAGGCTCGAGCCAAAGAAATCTCACTGTAAATTTTGTGAACGGCCAAAATTCCGAATATAAAATTGAAGCAAAAAATAATTACGGGAAACACGAATGAATTTTTTTGAAACAAATTTGGAGCTCAAAACTTAATTAAATGTATTGTTGGCAAAATGAAAATGTCCTGGTGTTTCTGCCTGCCCTACTGAAAATTCTCTGCTCACTGGGAAAATGCCCAAAAAATCTGCCCATGGCAGAAAATTGAAAATGCCCAATTTTGGGCAGAAAACTGGGCATTTTGGGCATAAATCAGGGCATTTTCGGCATTTTCCCAATGTTTTAAAAAATTCCACAAATAAATAAATCATATAACAGACAAACTATTGTCAACAAATTGGTAATTATTAATAATAATAATTAAAATTTAATGCTAGATACGTAAGATTTATGTCGCAAATATATTCACAAAAAACTTCCAAAAATAATCAAAATTTTCCAAAAATTAGCATTAAATCTTGAAAATGCCCAAAATTTTGCCGGATATCTTGCTTGAAAACGCCCAAAATGCCATTATACCCTCGTTTCGTCCTCAACTGAAAATGCCGTGGCATATATGCAGGGGTGCAGTAGAGCCCTGGCTGCCCCTGGCTGAGCTAGGCCGAGAGAATTTAGAGCCAGGCCATAAGAAATTTAGCAAAATTTAGTGGGTATGTTATAACTAGGCCGATGACAAAATTTTAGGGTCAGAGCAGGGCAAGAACATTTTTAGGGCTGCACCACTGCATATATGTATTATTATTGCTATTAGTATTATTATATGTATCACTCAAACAAAGTCCGATGTAACATTTAGCAAGCGTTAGGGGCAAATAAATTTAAGCACTTATACCTTGAAGTAGTTAAATTACAGTATTAAAATACAATTTTCCTGATTATTTAATGATTTGACAATGCTTAAATTAAAATCATCGCCTCAAACATGAATTTAGCATGTAAATCACAATATGTAAAAATGTAGTTCAAAATTAAAGGAAAGTACTACAAATGAAAAAAAATGACCAAAATTTTTTCATTGAAAATGAAAGTCCCAAAACGTCACAGCCCGAAATGTAATATGGCGGCACTGATTCCAGAGATAATAGAAATAGGTAAAAATAATGACGCGTAATACCTACCTCTGTCTATCAAATATGCAACGCTCTCATATTGTGAAAATTGGGCAGCATCGTGAAGAGGAGTTTTTCTGTCGTGATTTCGCAAGTCAACACAAGCTCCCTGTTTTTCTACGAGATACCTAAAAACCATAAAAGATCATCCCAACAGCATAAGTCACAATCTATGAGGAATTTAGTGAGTTTAGTAAGCTGTTTTTCTAAATTATTCTAACAGCTTTTGTCTGTACGACACTGATTATTAAGTTCAATGCTACAATCCGTACTGACATTGTCACTCACAAGTCATAATATTAATTAATAACCACAAGCAACTCAAGCTCCACCAATAATTTCATGAATCCTGAAAATTGATGGTTACCATGGCGACGCGTATGTCAAAATGGTAACGGTCGGTTTCGGCATAAATAACACTATGTGCAAGCTGTTCAAACGTCTTATACACGAATCGCGCAGATCATAGCTCCCTCTATAAGGAAATAGGCTAATTAACATTAATTAAATGCCCCAAACCAATAGGTTCAGACTTCAGATGCAGATTGTTAATCATTTCAGCAGAAAAAAAGTGATGTCCGCGCATCCGTAACATACCTAAGAATGGATAACCGACCATGTTGGGCAGCGATGTGAACGGCAGAATCCTCAGAATTATTGCGCCGTAAGTTATTAATAATATCCGTCGGTGTGGTAAAAATCTGGGTGTCAAAGCATTTCTCACATTCCTCGAAAAACCTTTTGAACTGATCAAAATTGTCCTTTTGAATAGCAAGGAGCATTAATTTGATTTTGGTATCCATTACTTTATATATATAATATGTTACGTTGTACTTTAATACAATGAACGCAATTATTTACATATACATATTGTATATACAATTTGCTTGATGAAAAAGAAGTCCACAATTGTTTAAAGAATACTACATTTCATTTTTATTTTTGGCGAACACACACTTTTGAGTATGCACTGCTGTTTTTCCAAATGAATGACATCTTTATCTGTAACCGGTAAATTGGCTAAAGAATTTGCACCAAGATTACTTGTACGTTGTACCTAGTTAGGGAAAGTACGCATAAGAATCTGCATTTCTATCTAAATGAATCATTATCGGCTAATAATCTTGATGTCAGCTGTCACGGTATAACTGCTACTTAAATGCGAAGTGCGAGTTTTACGACAATAACAACCCTGAACATTCGCTCGTGCACTTATTGCAAAAGGGCCACCCACGAATTGCAAATTAGTGCAATTATTCGCAATTTATTATGCATTAAGAACTTGGTTTATGGAATTGTAAAAGTGAACTGATCTCCCGCCTCGTGAGTTCGACTTCCATGAATAAAATCCTGCTCTATGGTTTTACACACTGGAAAGCTGCGCTACATCTTCATCTTTACTTCTAGCACTCGCACTTTAGTATCCAGTGAGTGGGATCGTTTGTGATCAGCACAAGGTGACAGTAAAATCATTAAAATTTAGAGTAAACTGTATGATAAATGGATGACCTTGAAGGATGAGCATTTACTACAGTAATATAATACTATTGCTTTTAGTACAAAAGCTATCGGTGAGCTTGCTTCCAACCGCTTTTGCACCAGGATATATGTTTACTGGATAAATATGAACACATATGGATAAATCAATGTATTGCGAGGCATAAAATAGTTTATTAATAATTTTTGAATGACCTACATATCATACTATACAGGCTACATATAAAAGTTAATCTCCCGAAATAAGAAAATAAAAATGTCATAAACGCAACCACAGTCATACTGTACAAACGGCATGGCATTCGCTCCTACATACGCAAAAAAACCCGGAGATTTTCATGGATATTGTTGTAGTAAAAACACGTACTAATACTAATTACTATAGATTTACATTTTTAAGTCCGTCGACGTCAAGTAATAAAACATTTACATACAAGTAAACCAATAAAATCATGGATAATTATTTAAAAATTACATACAAGATACAGACTTTACCGAAGTAAAGGAAACAGCAATAAAAGGAGTTATAGAACCAAATAAAGATATCGTAATCAGTGTACCAAGATCGTATTCAGAAGCATCGTTTTGAATTCTTGGGTGTTTAACACATGAGACCAGTACTACCACTATAGTATGTAACTTTCAATTAAGAGTTTATAATTTTATCTAACGATAAGAGAAAAGTTTATACATAGTTGGCTCTGCCACTCAATTTACCGCTTGTACACACAGTACATATATATTTTACAATTTACATAATTTAAAATTTCAGTCAGATCGTTTTATCCAGTTTGTTCTGACCCGTTCTTGGAACTCAATTGTGATAGTAGAGTGAAATATTAGGAAAGGGCGCATATGAAAGAGTATAGTCGAGACACGAAGACAATCTTGATCGAACAAACATGATTTTTGATCATTGTAGTAGGACAAAGGACATTTGTGTGTGTATATATCGTATAGAAAGTTGAGCATAATTTTCTTGTATATACGATAATTCAACTTGTAGAGTTTTCCCACAAAGCACGACAGAAAAATACAGTTCCCATCTAATGGTTCATTCAGTTATGTCACTAAATACATTTACGAACATAGGAACTGATGATGGGTTATAAATTTGAGATATCACTATAATATTAGAGTTTTGAGAGTATTTTGCATCAAGGTTCACCAGCTCTGATCCAGCCTTTTACGTTTTATATTTCCTAAACCTTTTTTCGCGAAGCTTACACAGAGATTAATTATTGTTGTACATTGTCACTATTATGAATGCGCGGGAATAAGTTTTTATAAATACTGATTGGGTTCCAACTTAAAATATCTACTTTCCAGCTTATTTAGGCTTTAACACAGTTTGTAAGTCGTCGGGCAGAGTTTTCAAAATGTTTTCAATATGTATTTGTAATTTCTCACGAACACTTTCTTTAATCGGAAGATGTTTCTGAGTGATTTGGTCTCTCAGCTTTAAAATCCAATCGACGACTTCAACTTCATCCTTTCCTGTTATCCATTTGTGGATGTTCTACATACAGAAATTAAGATATAGTCGAAATAAATGTAAATCAAGCGTACAAGATTTCTATAGCCAAATACGTACGAACTTACCATATCAGCCTCGGCAATTGCTTCTAGGTGAAGGGCCTGCAAGGTCCGCTTAGCTTCTATATACCTCATGTTATACCACTCGGAGAAATTAATTGACCTAAAGAATTTTTTGTATAATCCTGCCCATTCGCCTCGAATCCCCGACGTTAGCTGGGGCCCAGAAACATCAAGTGTGGCCAAAAAGTCATCTTGCTTGAATGGACGGGGCAACGGAGCAGCCTACAAAATTAGAAAACATTCAATTAATATCAGAGCAGATTAATAATTTCCGGTATAGCACCAAGATTGCAAATAAAAGCTCATAAATATTACTTTTAAAGGGGAAATATTTTTCTGGAGGGGCATAAGACTTGCTAAGTAACGTTCCAGAGGAATCATGAAACTTTCGGTGAGTTCTTGCAAGTGAATTCTTAAAATAGCTGTCTGCACCTCTCCGGGTCTCTGAGATTGCATTCCTAGAACTATTTTCTTGAGTAAACCATTATCCTTTTGTAAAAATGGTCTGAAATTAAATAATGTACATCGCAAAATTAAATCTAGGCCCAATCATTCTGGACCAAATCGAAATTTCAGCGAGTCTTACTTGTAGCACGTATAAACTCCAGGTTGAGAATCCAGTAGCTTAATATTACTTGCTTTCTTAAGTTTACCACTATAAATGCCTGTAACAAAATCATGTTATTGAAATAAATTCAAATAGGCTGAAAATTCAAAACCATCAGAAATAATAGTTATTCCCTTACCAGAATTCTCACCCATCCGTATAATGTGAGGCCAATGTTGGAGCGTTTTAGCAAAAAATGGATTCGTAACGCCCAATATTACTGGCGGCGGTGGTGTAGACTTCATGGTGTATTCTTTGAAGTCTGTGTCATGTATTGTGAAGTACGGCCGAAAATCCGCACAATACCTCAATGGAAAAATAGTGCTAGCCAATAAAAAAAATCTTTTAAATTGGTGACCCAGTGATTTGATTTAGCAATTTAATTGAATGCGTTTTTGAAGTTACAACAAGGAAATAACTTATTATTTCTACCTGATGAGAGCATGTACAGTATTAGCGCAAGTATCAGGTAAAGGTGCCATCACGACGATGGGTTCACCAGTAAGAACTAGCTCCCACAGTAGGTGGATATGAGACAAAACAGGTCGCAAACATTGGAACAAATCAGGATCATGAACAGAGTTTATCGACATCACAGGCATAGTTTTGTTAGGCGAAGCGCTTATTTGTATTCGGGATTTTGTAGGAGATCCATTGGCTCTCAAGCAAGCCACAGTAGGAATCAAAACCTGTATTCAAGCGGTAATACATAAATAACTATTATAAGTATATTCATAAATTAAATTGCTGATTAGTATGAAATAACTTTAAATCACCACAATAATACATACCTGAAAGACAGTTCCTAATAAAGGGAGATTCAATGTTTGACCTGGAGTTGGTGCTGGCCAATGGTAAATATCTCGGCAAGCCGATTCAATGACAGGAACGCCATTATCAAAGAATTCAGGTGCCAAAATGCAAAGGATTTGGTTGAATAAATTAATAAATGGGAACCTCGAAAGAATAAGCACGGACTGTAATAAAAGAAGTAAATGAACACAAATTATTGACATCCAGGTTCCATTTCCATAATTAAAATACTACGTTTGATAATGTACATACTTTCTGAAAGTAGCCTCTTCGGAGGGAAGGATCTTTGACTTGACGGAAGTAAACATATCCTAGCATGTAGTTGCAGTAGACTTGAAGCGCACTGGGGCATTTCTGATTGTAAGCTACTAGAGTCTTGGATAGTCGTGATGATGTAACATCAGTACTAGAGGAAGCATTGCGAATACGAAAGTGAAACTGAGTGTCACCCATACATCCAGAATTTGAGTCCGGAAATGATAAGTAGCAAATATTACTCTTCTCCTCCTCGCTCAGCTTCACATGCGAGGGATAAATAGTCTGTAAACAATAACATCCGTTAGTATTATGATTTGTTTGGTAAAATCTTATAATAGTTTACTACAGTCACACCATACCACTGATTTTGTATCAGTAAATAAAAAACAAATATCAATAACAGCATCCATAAACTGACAAGGTATACATACCACTACTACTAGTAGACTATACATTTTACATGTTCGACAGAATTATATAACTCCATTCTGCGATAATAAATTCAACAATTTATGTTAAAGATTATTAGAATATATAAATATGCATGTATGAACATGTACAATCCGAAATTGTACATACTTGACTTGAAACTGCTCTACGTATTATTATAATAAAATCAAAGCCTAATTTCGTGTTATCTAAACATAGCCATGTATTTTCCGAACAAATTACTATAAATTGAACATTTACCAATATTAATATCTCTACAATATTTGCACAGACTTACCTCAAGTGTTTGTCCAAGTTCTAGATCAAAAGTGACAACTGCAATACAGTGAATCCAATCTCGGAAACGATCCCACGGTAAAATGCTTTCCATGTTGAAATTGGTAATAATAATATATTTGAAGCTGCACGATGTAATCAGTAGCAGGAACCGTCTCAGAGATCACTATAATGAGTGGAAATTACGTTTGCACGGCCACTTCAATCCCGACTCCACTTAATCAGTTCTACCATATCGTCTATTATGTTCAATGTCAATGTAAAAATTGATGGAAATAGTTATTTAAACCGTGTCTCCACATGATCAACACCACAGTTCACTGAACCATCCAAAATAAGTTCTATAAATATATCCATTATACAACACAGAACGAGAGGAGCAGGAGTCCGACCACAAAAACTTCCACAGATTCCAAATAACAGGATGTACAACAAGATCGGTCATCAATGCATGGGTGGATGCACCCCTCTTACAATTTTGGCTATAATAAAAAAGCAAATTATATAAATAAATTATACCCTCATGCTAAATTGTACATTAATAATCGAGACTGGTATACAAAAACAACATAATAATTTGTATTGTACAACATCCTTATTCAAGCCTTTAATAAATAATATAATAATAACACCAATAATTGCTTCCATCAAGTACTTTGTCCTCTCCTTTAGCCTAGTCGCTCAAAACACAAATATAGTAAATAGTAAGCGAATTAGCAATCAGGTACTAATAGTAAGTGTCTTTAGGTATAGTGTAAAGGGGGGAATACTGTAGAAGAGATGACCGCTAGTAATGAAATTGTGATGAAACTATTTAACGATTTTTGAAATAATAAAGATGATGTAAGGAACTGACATGAACAACTATTACAGATACAGCTACAAAAGAAAATAAACATTAAAAAATCAAGCTAATAATGAGAGTTGTAGCACTATATCTAACTATCTAAGGTATTTATTTAATGTAAATGTTGATACTCGTTTTGATTTTGTTCCCCCGCTTTATTATACTTTTTATTTTACCTCAACCACCAACAGACATTAAATTAATACAAGCTTAATATACTTAATTATAATAACCGAACCAGACCGCAGTCAAGGACTCTCGTTATTCCAACAAAGAGCCACTTGAACTAATATTTATAATAAATTAAAGGTGTTTGGAATCACAGCTACTATACATGACATCTTGCACTAATGGGTGCCTGGCCTGTCTACCTTCAAATAAATATACCATCATACCCCATTTATTTATGAACCGCTCTGATTCGCATTTAAACAAAATAGCTTCATCGTCAACTTCGCCTCTGTATAAATGTTTATGGTATAGATGTGTATTTCTGATTAAATATCAAGAGCATATAAAGCTGAATAGCTAATTCCTCAAAATTAAAATAAATGTTTTTCTATCCCTCATATATTGTACAAATTGTACATTGTATTCATATATATAGTATTACGTCTAATTTATTATCATTTAAATAAAACATTGCGTCAAGGGCATTTACACACGTTCTTCCAGCGAGATAAATCTAGTTCAAAAGTGCACATATACAATTATCTTTCATCATATAATTACGTGTAATATAATAATATAATGAACTATTGGTATCTTGTATATATGATTGATAAACTGTATCATGCAATTTAGTTAAGTATAAAAATGCTTTTTTTAATATTAATAATATTTATACATATACTAGACATTAAATTATAAAAAATAATTTTATTATTTACAAAAAAATGTGAATTGAACTTCTAATTCTAATAAGATCTTAAATATGTGTAAATGAAAATTAACTTAGAACATCTCAACTCCCCCGCTTGCAACTAATTATAAACAAGAGCATTATATTTCATTACAATTACGATAAGACTCATCAGTCATCATCCATTTGCAGGTAAATTTCCACGGAAAGATAAAATTCAAAGATTATTAACCCTAAACTGAAATGTTAACCAGTTAAAGTTAACATTTTTTGTATTAAAAGATGAATATATATGAAAAGCCTCAGGTAAGTAATGTTGAACCAAAGCTAACACAGTTCCCCACAAATTCGGCATTCCTCGTAACTTTAAACATCCATTAACTTGTGTGTGTGCTCTTTTTGTGCAATTTATCGCTCCACCACCATGCACTTAAAAATCTTTCCTCATCCAATATTGCAATTAAATCCAGGTAGTAAGTATATATTTAGTAAGGTTTGAGCAAATGCCGTGAAGCAACCCAAAAAGACATTTCACAATACACACCACAATCTTATCGTCTGCTATATACAATATACGCATACCTGTATATTATTGATAATATCATATATAGTTACTTAATTAACTCAACATATATACACTTATTCTATTCATCTATACATTATACACACGAGAAGGATGAAAAATTAAATATAAGTATAAGTAATTATATCACCAGCTATGTATATCGCTCTGTTCCTATTAAATTTTTGGGTTAAATCTTAAATCCACCGTAATCCCGTATTATAACAACACAACAATGCAGAGAGATTTATTAAGAAGTAAAAGCATATATCAAGTATACTTATATATATATCTATATGTATTTATATAATAGTTATTTTGTTACTACAAAACCATACCAGGTATATCTGTGATCTGTAGTAAATTCACAACAATGAACATACACAATACTAGGTTTTAATTCAACTGTTGCACTCAACAACAACAATCTAACAGATAGCCAACAAGCCAACCACCCAAACAGCACTACAACAGCAACAATTAACCACAACCCAGAAGGAACAAACTATTCCACATACGATACAATGTACTTTTTTGTACTTTTATACGTACATAGTTTGCGAGCACATCCGCTTCCTTTTTGTCTCACCATAAAAAATAATAATGAAAGAAAGAAACAAGTCTTGTTGAAGGTAAATAGGCCATCATGGGAAATGGGAATGGGAAGGCTTACAAAAAACTCACTGATACAAAAATAAGAAGCTCCTTAAAAATGTTATAAATGAAGAAGCCAACCAAATCAAATAAAGATTTTGCATGTTGTCTTATCCCTTGTATCTATTTCAGGAAGAATGCGTTAATAACTAAGAAATATACTTGATAATTATACTAAATTGTATAATATTATACTTATAGTTACAGTTAACATTCACATTAAATTAAATAAATACCTGATAAATCCTGAGTGATGACGTTCCTTCCAGTCTTCCAGACCAATGAAATGAACCAAAAGTTAATCAGAAGTTCAATGACGATATGATACACAAATAAATTTTGTTTATATTTATAATCCGATAATAATGATTATTGTTTATATAAATTGTGACTACTATAGAAAATTAATCAAATTATTGTAAATTCGATAGTTTACAAAATATCTATATATTTACTATTAAACGGAGGCCTGATGAATAAAAGAACAAAATGAGTTTTAATATATTATAAGGGACTTGTTGTATAGTATAATGTTCGCCTTCCTTATGTTTAAAATATACAATAATAATAGCACCTTGAACTTGAAATTGACTTATTATTGATGACTTCCTCTCACGTAAAAACTGCACACAAATATTCACACTTGACACACAATATTTCATATACGAAATCACTTATTATTCCAATTCCAAATTATACATACTCAAGTCCTTTATATAACTTAACAATTAATAAACATGATTTAAACACACATTTATAGGTCCTTATTAAGGTATAAATATCCCTTTATTATATACTTACATGTATACCACCCTCGACCTTTAAAATTTATATTTCAGTCAGGTCAGGCAGCAGGAACAAAATGGGAAAATTCATTTCCCATTTAATAATAATTATTCCTATATTTAAAAAAAATATTTTGTCTGTCTAAATGTGTAACAAAGTTTATTTCAGGGAAGGAAATTATCATTTAATTTACTCAAATACTCAATAGTAAATTATACACAATATAGTAAAGTAAAGTATCTCCTCTCCTCTCTCTTCTTCATTCAGTCAGATTTACTGATACACTAAAAGACTAAAACATGTCTTCAGGCCTCTTTAGTCTACAACTATTATATCTTGTTCTATGTATTGTAAATAACTGCAAAAAACAAGCTTTCTATAACTTTCGATGTGAACGTTGAATTAAAATACTGTGCTCAGGACTCTCATCAAAAATTGTATACTGCTGCCTTTTTGCCTTCATTTCATATTTTTCGAGCTGCATATGCGTGCAAGTGTTGCTTTTTAAAGTATATAAACTTTTGCTATATATACTTTTACAATAAGTATATACAAAGGTATATACTGAAGTATAGTGCACAGATTCACTCGTCACTCACTCTCTCTCTCCGAGTTATTTCCCGCTGAACTCTATGCTTCTCCTGTAGGATGATCTCGTTATACACCTGGTGTAAAAACGTTTTTGTTTTTTTGACAATTTTTATGCTTTTTGAGGAGATACAAATTTAAAAAAAGGGGTACAAAAACAACAAAAAGATACAATAGAATCAAAATGTCATAAAATTATGGATTTAGACAAGAATTTCCGCCAGAGTATGTGTTTGGTTAATGGTTAAAGTTTTAAATTTTATTTATGACTTATATTTTCTTATTTATTAATTAAATTTATTTTCTAACATTGTTGTAAGCTGATTACATTTTAACATAACAATCAATTTAAATTATTTCAGTATTTTAATATCAGGGGTGTATATAGTAGTATTTTAATTTTATAAGTATATACATGATAAAGTGTATTTTATCAAGTTTCGTTATTTCCACGTAATCCGTTATAATTATCATGAATAATGTATTTTATTTGTTTGGACGTAATCGTATATCTGTACGACATATATAATATACTAACTGTATAAAGTTTTTATTAAAGACTCAACATAGTCATTAATATATTGTATATTTATTTTGAATATTATTTCTGCACTTTAAGGACTTTGAGTCCACGCTGAATAAAATCAATTTCTTCATCAAAAAATTGCTTCATCTGTTCCGGGTCCCATTCGGAATGAGTGTTGGAAGTCAGGGGCTTCTGTTTCTGTCCCACCCGATTGGCCACTACTTCATTTAACCAACGGATTGCTCCTTTAATGTCATTATTTCGTTGCTTCTCCGTTCCGGGAGGAGCACTCACAAAACAAAATAGGACGTTGTTGAGGTCTGAGCCAACTTGATAGGAATATACAAGGGGGAAGAGGCTCGACACTAGCTTGGTGTAATTGGACTTTAACTTTGAATTCCGACAAACAAGATTTAATACTAGGATGCCGGCGTCGGGATTCAACCTTGACTTCATTTGTAGCAGCACATTTTCTTCCATGAAGGCCGGAGGTGGGCAGCTCAATCCCTCTGTGACGGATTTGTTATCAACGTCCAAGAGGATAATGTTGTATTGTGATTCTGGACGCGATTCAATATTTCATTAGATATATGTACTTTGTAAGTAAGTTTAAAGGTATTGTTGTCTTATAATTACCTGTATGTTCAATAACTTTCAGTCCGTCGTCTACAACAACTTCTAATCGTTCAAGCTTCTTCGGGAGACCAAAGTACTCATGGGCAACAGTAACAATTTCTTTATCGATTTCAACAGCGGTTAACTTTACCTAAAATTAGAATATTCCACAAGCGGTGATTTTTTGGAATACGGCTATACGGTATAATATGTTAGATTTAGCTAATGAAAATCAAACACTTACGTTCGGCAAGACATCCACTAGAAAAAATGAAAGCAATCCTCCTCCAAGGCCAATTAACAGAGTATCAACAACACCTTCATATTTGCATAATTTACTTAGGAGTCCAAAGGCGATGGACATTATCTGATGATGTTCACATGCCAAAGATCGCTTGAACACGGTCTTTTCTTTCCCCTTTTTCTTCACTGTCAACAGAAAGTTCACAATCCTCTTACATTAATAAATCTGACCAAAATGATACGAATTTTATTATTGTAAGTCCATTGTAATAGCCTATAACACTATAGCCCATTTCTTTGTTGCTATGATTAATATATTATTTTTTATGTTATCAAAAATTAGGGTTGATTTTTAAAAAAGTTTAAAATCTTTAAATAAAACTATTTTAAGACTCTGAAAAATAAGATGCCTGCTCACCAATAGACAATACAACGTCAGATTGGATCACATTAGGGTTATTTAGGAAGATAAGCCGTCGAGAGATTTGGCCAGAGTCACCAATGACATCTTCTACGACGAATTCACCGGAAAATTCAGACTTGTTTGTGTAACGCACTGTTCTTGTTCCCACATCATTGCTGATTGTCATGATAGGAGCCTAAACAAATTATTAATCAAGTAATTTAGATTTTTTTATATAATGTAAAAGGCATAACCATAGACATAGCGTAGACTAGTTTTATATTGCACAGTAGCACAGTTGGAACGGAAACATGTCGAGCAGCAGTAGCAGTTCCAGTACTGCTTATGCACAATTATCCGAACACAAAGTCGGGCGGAGAAATGTGTACACGGCGAGCAACTATGCGAAACCACCCTTTCCTTCTATTCACACACCTCTTCCTGCGGAATTTAATCTGATACCTCCTCCATCCAGAAGCTCATTATCATTAAACCGGGCAACTACATACAGCAATCCTGATATGAGATTTAACCCCCCTTCAACCCAATCATCTCAAGACGTACTACGTTCTATATCCAATCACACATCTAAAACAAATTACGTGAACCCAACTAACAGCCAAGCCTCGAATTTTACCGAAAGCCTTTATAAAGAATCCCAGCAACTTCTCCAAGTTCCAGAGGAAGCGAAAGAAATTTCAAAGCCTACGCTGTTCGACCTAAAATTCGCGGATCGAAAGAAAATTGCTAATCTGATATGCAAACTCGCGGAAACTCAAGAACAGCTGGAACTATTACAAAATAATCATAAAACATTAACGGCTAGTTTAAATAATCAGTCTCGGGTTTCGACCAAATCTGTTTCATTTGAAGGTCAAATGTGTGACCAAAAACTCCAGGAAACCTTCCGGCAAAATCAACTTCTAATGTATGAATGAATTAAATATATACTTTCTACACTATTCTTTGTAAAAATGCATGAGCATAATTTCATGACATTTAATGACACATTGCCTTTTTAGAGCCAAAGTGGCTCATCTAGAGGAACAAAATGGCTGCCTAATTGATGAGCGTGACTTGTTTCAGAAGAAATTAAATCGTTGTACGAAAGATAATCAACGGCTGAAATGGATCTTACGAACGATTCAACAACGAGAAGAGATTCTCCTCACACATAACAACAGACTCAAACCAGAACCTGAAGTAGTGCCGACAGAAACAATGTCTTCCCAACCATTTGTAGTCAATGAGACTACCCAGACGGACAATTTTAATTATGAGATTTTGACCCCAAAAGAGACAAGACGCGTCTTTCCCCAACAGAGTGGAGATTATCATGAAATTGAACTCTCAGATCCACATTTGGTTATTCCGTCAAACACTGCACCAATAATAATGAAAATACTGAAAGGAGATTCGAATTTAGAATACCCCAGCAGGCAAAATTTTGTGAGTCCTGTCAATACGAAAATGAAAAGATCTCGTGATTTAAACCTATCAAAAGAGAACGAGGAGGACGAGATATTAAAAGAATTGTTTTTTATTTAAGCCCAATTTTGTTATAAAAATTCAAGGGGCTTACACGAATATTCCGTTCCGCAACACTTCGGGGCATCATAAACTGAATATGTCCAGAAATTTCTTGCTGAACACTTTCCATTGATTCGTATGTTTGACCTCTCATAAAATGAACAACGACGAGACGAGAGTAATTGGATTCCTCCGCTAATTGCGTCCTTCCTTCATGTGTTCCAAACAACCATTCTGTCTCCCTGTCAAGTCATAGAAATTTACTTGGAAGTTTTCAGAGGACTTTCGATAGTTACATTTTTTTAGAAATATAGAAATAAATATTAATGAACATAATTAAAAACAATTTCTTACCTTCCTTGCGGAACTATAAAAACTCCGAACCTTTTTTCTACCGGATTTTTACTAAGCTTCATAGCATCTGTGACGTAGAAAACAAAGCGATCATATCCATCTTTAGAAACTAACCGTAAAGCTATTTCCTTGTCAGCTCCCGCTCCGATATTCATCAACTCCCTACGTAGCTGCATCATACTTTGTTGATTCGAAATAATATTTAGTAAACTATCAACTGACGTAAGTCGTAGGAAATTACTAGCTCCACCGCAAGCAACTTCTATCACCTAACAACAAAAAACGGCATTAAGGATCAACTTTAAATAAGTAACATTTTAGATATAATCAAAAACAATAATTACAGGTTGAATGCTCGGAGGAAGTTTGACTTTTGTTATGATGACCATGAAAAGAGGGAAAACTATTCTGTCAGCAGAAAGTTTCAAAGCTTTCTCTTCCACTACACTGCAACGAACAACTCGAATCATCCATCCAGCCTTATGGAAGTACGTGAATATTTTTTCTGCTACATGAGGCTGCAGTAAGGAGATGACAATGAATCTGCCGCCCT
Organism: Lipothrix lubbocki; assembly: GCA_034696945.1. NCBI lineage: Eukaryota > Metazoa > Arthropoda > Collembola > Symphypleona > Sminthuridae > Lipothrix > Lipothrix lubbocki. The sequence goes on along the minus strand of JAQGAK010000075.1, from coordinate 21,611 downwards.
TCTTAGTTACACGGTCCACTTCATCGAACATTAAGTCCACCTTAGATTTTTCTCCCGCCTCAGTTCCAGAGTCTGTTGGAGGAGTTAAAGCGTCCACCGTTCCTTTGTCCAGTACACACGTAAATTGTTCAACCTACAGAGATATATCTATTATGTACGCAGAGATCTAACAAATTCGCAGTCGTACATGTAGTCAGTAGTTTCCACCTTTATAAAAATGTTCTCTTACCCCAAAGCTCATTTGAGTCACGTCTTCTTGCAAGAACGTTAAAGCCGGGTACGTGTTCTTCATTTGATTGACCACCACGTCACTGATGTCAATACTGGTTTGATTGCTAAAAACGGGCAGGTACGCTTAATTAACAAACAACCAACGATCTCAACAAACGACCAACAACTAATGATCTTAACAAACAACTATCCAAATGTTGTAACCCTGGTAAAAGGTTATCTTGGTGGACTCAGTCCCCCCATTCCTTCCTTAGTTCAACTTACGTGATTCCATTTCGGTGCAAACAAAAACTGAGTGTCGAATTGCCGCACCCAGTGATGAGTAAGTTGTCCTTCACAGAAATATACTTATGTAGTAATTCCGCCAATTCGTCGTACTCGCCGTACCTATACACAAAAATATCAAATAACAACTTAATTATTGAAATCTATTATTACACAATTTACACATAACAGTAAGACGCGAGAATGAGACTGATAGTTCCCGAGATCTTGCAATGAGTGCACACGAGAATACTTGACCAAAAAATCATTATACATATAAGTATACATGCAGAAATAAATCCACTCTATTAAAACCAAAATGTAAAGACAGTTACCATTCAAAAGGTTCATCTTTCAAATTCTTGAAAAAGCTGTCCCAATAATTTTTACTACTGAACTCCTCGCTTGTTGAGGGTAACAAATTCATGTTGAACCTGAACTTGTTTTTGAGCCAAACGCTTCTTAGCAAATGCCTGTAAGTATAAATAAAGTAAATACACAAACTAAATTAAATATATAAGTACAAAATAATTTTTTTTACATTTGATAGCAACTATACACAAAATAATCATTTAAACACACTAAATATATACAAAATAATTAATAAAAACGCAAATCGAATACTTTATTATTATTAATAATAATAATAATAATAATTTATTAACTTACTTGTCTAAAAGCGGGTAGCTTCCATTCACTCAAGGAAGCTACAAAATTAAATTTACAATGCTCCAAAATGCAATTAAATTAACTCCAGTAGATCTAATTGTCAATAATTTCCCATGGGCTGAAAATAATTATTGCAAAATAAAGTAGTTAAATATTTGTAATAATAATTAATTTAAGTATTTTGAGTTTTCCCGAAGATTAATCAGTATCGAAAAATCAAAATCCATAAAAAAATCAGCCCTCAGCCCCTAACAATAACATCCAACAAGACGATATTCAATGGAATTCAATGCGGAACGAAAACATGTGGCAAGTCAATTATCACACCGAATTTTTGAATATTTCCGCCATCCACTGGATATGCCGTCTAATATAGTATGAACTGCTATATATTTAAGTGCTGCATACAGCCAGCCCAGTATTGAGTTGAGCCCAGCCATTTGAGCCATTCGCTTTATAAACTATCTATGCTTACTATATACATACCGTTAGCAAAGGATCCCAAAGTACTAATTTGTATCTTTTTAACGTTAAAATTTAGTACTTTTTGATGCCTTGCCGACGATAAAGACAATGTACAAAGCTAAAGGGCTATATGGGCATACATACTCGTAAATAATAAATAAACGTGTATAGAACTTTTTTTTACTATACAAAAATATACGTTTAATCCTTCAGTATACACAAAACACTGGGCAAAAGAAGAGTTGATGGGAAATTTTTATTCACACACAAACTCTCCTCATCCTCAACCATCAACAACCAAAACAAAAATTTAAAGACTAAAATATTTAAAATAATCAAATCAAGACAGATAAAATTAAATATTTTAATCAAGGAATAAATAGAAGGAACCATGAACCCTCTTTTGTAGAAATATTTTTTATTTTTAACACGTTTAATAAAATATAATATATTCCAGCTTTCTAAATTCTTCTATATATTTCATCATTTATTGTAAATGTTACAAAATAAAAGTCAATCATTGTCCAATTGTCCATGGGAGGCTAACTTATAGATTGTATAGTTATTTAAATGTATTTAATAGAATATTAGACACTTCAGAAGAAGAATCAGCGAAGAAAAGTGTCATCGGAATCATAAATTCTGTTCACCTTGGAGGTAAATTATATTTTTATAAATTATTTCTAAATATATATGACATGAGAGTAAATGAGTTATTAAATTAATACTTACAATATAATGAAAAAATATTATTTGTATTGTGATCTGATATCAATTAAATGCCATTCAATTCAGAGGATAAGCATCGAGGTCTACTACATTACAATATTTCCGTACAATCTGTGCTTTCATGATGGAACTATAATCACTATTAGCACACAATTATTATATACTATAGTTTAATCGGTAGAACTCTCTTCTATACCCAAATTTAACCCAGCATATATTAATCACAACAGAGTTACATGTTTATTCATGTTACATGTTTTAAAAGGTGGTTGATAAAGTCTTATTTATGAAATAATTTAAGTTAGTGTGCTCTGCATTCTGCATCTTCATACATTTCAAGGGCGTTTGTCTTAGCGTAGTTTAGTTTAATTATTTTTCTTTTAAATTATTTTTTGTTATTGTTTTTTAATTTAGTTAATGTATCTTTCATAGTGTATATTGTGTTGTATTATACGTAAATACTATAGAACACCATGGAGTTTATAAATTGTGAGTTGAGTTGACAGGTGAAGTGAGGTGTCTTTATTCTTTCAGTTGTAATAGTTCTATATAGTATAGAATAGAAACTATAAGCGTAACTTTCAATGTATGGGATTATTATTGATCGATAGTTCCCTGACGGCCGTCATCAGGAACGTGGATTATTTATTTGGGTAATAGGCGTAATAACCTGGATTACAGGGAATTCAATAAAGTTATGTACTCTCACATTAGATAGTAATCAACTTTTATTATAACTTTGCTATATGCTGGTCAAATTATACATTAATCGTTAAAGAGCACAATTTCGACCAATTGACATTTTAAGTATTTCAGTGTATTATTGTAAACAAGTACAATTTACATAGTACATAATTTGCTTTTATGCGCTAATAGTTTACTATTGGTAAGTACACGTTTTAATAATTGAATTGAGGGGCTTGAGTCCGGTTATTTTAAAGGGATACAGATAGGAAATAGTGATATGCTTGGACTTGGAATGTGTGGATATAGAAAATAGGAAAATACCTGTTGTCTTCTGATTGGACACTTACTTTTGTGCAAAATTGCTTTCCTTGCAGAAGTACTAATGATGTCGTGAATTTGGTAATTTGCAGTTGCCTGCTAATGTAATAATATAGGGTAAATAAAACGTCCAAATGGAACACCAAGCGCGTTTCTGGGAAATGAACCGGCAGCCCGATGTCGACATGGACATCGACGAGGATAAGCGGAGTGAGGGCGAGATATATTCGGATGGTGACAACGCTGAGGATAAGAGAGATAGACGGGAGAAAACTTATTCAGTCGTCGAACATGACAATGGTTTGGGGGAAAGTCGACGCTATGATGAAAGTCGAGAAAGAGAGCGCCAGAAGGAGATGGACAGAAGCAAGCTTTCCAGGAGAGATAGAAGTCGTGATAGGAGAGAGAGAGACCATAAATACAAAAACAAAAGTAGTAGAAGAAGTCCCGAAAGGTATGTGTTTAATATATACAGAACACTGTTCTGCACATAGTATTTTCAATTCCTAAATAAAGTGTTTAATGTAGGTAATATTTGTATCTAGTATGTGTAAGAAATAATTTGTTGTAACTAGTAGTAGTGTTAGTTAAAAATTAACTAGAATAGCATTTTTATTTTCATTTAGGAAACGAAGTAGGAGCCGTGAATCCTCAAACCGTTATGATAGGAAAAGTCGACGACACAAGCACAGAAATAGGCATCGTCGACATACTTCTTCCGATTCAAGATCCTCTTCCAGATCCGGTGGACGTCCACGAAGAAGGCGTAGTAGAAGCCATACTTACGACTCGAACGGTTCTAGTGAAGACAGCCGTGATTACTGCAGGTTACATTTGCCACTTTAATTTTTCGTGTTGCTTGGTCACTATTCTTTTTTGTAACCTAAAGGTCTCTAATTCTCCAACTCCAAACGTTCGTTTATTTACAGTGACTATTATGGCGACCGAGGAGTCCATGACAAATCTAATGATTCGTACAAATATCAAGAACCCAATAGTACTGTCATGGTTCGAGGTCTTGCGTCCCACCTGACGGAGCAAGATGTATGTTGTAATGTAATTCGACCATACATACGCAGTGATTTTTTAATTGATTTTACAACATTGATTGTCAAGGTTAACTTAGAAACTTTATTTCTTAAAGATTCGAGCCGACATTCTAAAATGTGGAATCATGGTTAAAGACATTCGACTAATTAGGCATCGTGATACAGGTGAGTTTGCAATCAGTAGTACAGTTTAAAGCAACTGCATATGCAAATACTATACTCACTGCAAATGTTTGTTCAGGAGCTTCTCGAGGTTTTGCATTCGTAGAATTCCATTCCGTTCAAGAAGCAACAAGGTGGATGGACATGAAAATGGTAAGAATAGCATGAATTTTGTAATGTTGTTACCTTGTTACAACCAAAATCTGGGTTTGGATTTCTGGAGTTTTTAATGTCGGACTTTTTCTTACAGGGGTCATTGGTTTTACAAGACGAATACCACGCTAGTTTAATTTATAGTGTTCCTAAGGTTTCCTATAGTGAGAAGTCCCGAGTTGTTTTGAGCGACTGGTACTGTACTAAGGTAGACTTAAGATCATTAAATCATAATTGCTAGCTGCATGAATGACATTTAATTAACTGCAGGATGCAACTGGAAGTTTATCTTAACTAATAGTTCAGTTATATGAGTTAAATATGGAAATCTGTTTTAATTTACAGTGTCAAGGTCACAATTTTAAAAGGAGGGAATTTTGCTATAAGTGCCATAATCCTAGACCCGAGGATCAGGATCCTGAATTTACTGAAGAACTTAGCTCTCATCCAACAAATAGTACATCTTTTGGATTTTTTCACTACATATTAAACCATTTTAAATTCGTCGCTATTTTCATTTTTTGTTATTGTAGCGATCATATTATATAACTTGGACGCTTTAACCACCGAGGAAGGGGTTTTACAAGCCTTCAAGAGTAGTTCAAGTTTGGCCTCGATTCCAATTCGAAGTGTGCGCATAGCTAGAGAAAGTGTTACGAACTTATCTCGTGGTATGTGTTACGTAGAAGCCAATAATGTTGCAGATGCTATTCGACTATATACTTTGCTCACGCAAGATACTTCATTAATTGTAGACTCCAGAGAAGGTTTGTGTAGTGATATAATGTCCAAACTGTATTAGTTGTTATATTATTAGCATTTCGATGTAGCTTTTGAAGAGTCGTGCTTTCTGACAATATTCGATTTCCATTTCAGCTGGAGTTGCATATTCCAAACCTACTTCTCACAACTCATCTAATAGTAGTGTAGCAGCCACAGCTCTAGCAGCAGCTCAATGGACTAACAGTGGTAAAGTTGAGGTATTTGATGAGGTACGACGTTGCTACGTTTTATATGATTAGTATTCTATTTTAATTTTTACTTCAAATTAAAATTTTGATTCATTGCTTTATATTGATAAAGGAAACAATTGAAAAAATGGCCCAGTATAGTGCTTCATTGTATGCGAAAACCCCTGAAGAACATGCTTCGTACTTGACATATTATCGTGACTACTACCGCAACCAATCTTCAGACGTAAGTTATCTTTATGCCTTTCTGACTGAACCGTTGTAGATATTATACTAATACGAGACTTTATAACAACTTTGTCGGTTTTCGCTTCAATTCAATACTGGTTGTATTCTTTAAAGGGTGAAGCCTCCAAACCAGGACCTTACCAAGGCCAGGAATCTACCTCAACGAGTTCCAAAGTGTCTACAGTTATGAAGGCGTCTTCAGTACGAACAGCGGTTTACAGTGCCATCCGTTCTAGTTTCATGCTTCTCCTCTTTACCTTAAAGTCTTACGCGGTACTCATTTTGAATTATTTAGGGTTCCACTGCATCGTCTGACTCCAGGGGTGTCGAGAAAGATTGTAAACTCCCAGCCCAACCTGATGGTAGGTTTCTGTCTGATATGATTTGAATATGGCATCAAAAATTAATTTACAGTTTTGTTTTGTATTTACGTATTGAATTAGATGGTCCAGACACCAGCGGATATCAATATGACGAGGCTAGCGGATATTATTATGATCCCGTCTCAGGATTTTATTACGATGCTTCAACTGGGTACTTCTACGATCCAACAAAACAACAATTTTTGTACTGGAGTCCTGAATTGCAGCAATATATGGTTGTATCTGATACTGCTTCGTCTGCTACGCAAGGGGCAGAGTCTAAAAAAAATGTTGATAAAAGGAAGGAAAAAAAACCGGAAAAGTCGGACAAAGTTAAAGTGGCCAAAAAAATTGCGAAGGTGCGTTGTTGTCGTTGCTTAAATTATAACAGTAATTGATTTGCAGCTTTTTTCAGTTTTAGGTCGTAGTTAAATTTTGTTGGCTATTATATTATGTAGGATATGGAAAAATGGGCAAAAACTTTGAATCAAAAGAAGGATGGAATTAAGCCGCCCAATTTCGAAGTTCAGGGTGCATCAAATCCTGCTGATTCTGTTGTTCTTGATGAATCCCCACAGTATAATTATCGACTGGAAATGAGTGCAAAGCAGCCAAGTGTAAGTAATTATTAGTAAACGGGTTTCTATTGTTTGAATTATGTATAGTTGTACAGTTGTACATACAAGCTTTAACATCTATTTTATTTAGACTATAATGGAAAGCTCATCAAAAACGCAGTTAGTTGCTCCGTATGGAGATGAAAGCGATAGTGATGATGACACACTAAAGCTGACAGCCTCCTCAACAGCGAATCCTGCAACTATGAATCCCTTCAATCCAAATGCATTGATTGATTTTAGTAAACTGGCCTGTTTATTGTGCAAAAGACAGTTCCCAAATAAAGAAGTTCTACAAAAGTAAGTTTTGTTACACATGTACAAGGGCATGTGTGATTAGTGTGTTGTTAGTAGTGTACAAATATGTTTTTGAACTCCTTTTCCAGACATACAAAACTTTCCGAATTACACAAGAAAAATTTAGAAGAACTGAAGAAGTCAAACGAAAAGCACTTACGAGATACATCTACAACCTATCGAGATCGGGCAAAAGAAAGGAGAATGAAATTTGGGTCGGATCCAGACGAAGGAAAAAATACATTGAAGGTATGATACCGTCTGATATTAATATGATTTGAAAATCTTTGTACGAGTGCAACGTGTTAAATAATGCACTTTTTTTGAAGGACATGTACATGCAAGCCAGAAAGGACATAAATGTGGCCTACATAGAAGAACCAACGCGTGATGGTATTAAAGATGACAATGTTGGTAACCGCATGCTCCAAAAGATGGGTTGGCAAGAAGGCCAAGGATTAGGAAAAGGAAACCAAGGAAGAACGGAAATTATAACGGTATGATGGTAGATTTTAATTATACGTTTATAAGTGATATTAGTTGTGTTCTATATACCATTCAGTGTTGAAGGTATTTAACTTTGCGACTTTTAACATCCTTTCAGACGGAACGTCGAGCTCCAAATGCAGGATTAGGGGCCCGGGGTGTTCCAGTTATAGATGATGATGATCGGTACTCACGAGCCCGGAAGTTAACTTTAGCACGATATCAGGAACTAGAATAACACATGTATTTATTGTATGTCAGCCTAATAAATCGCGCCTGTAACGTTTTTAACTTTATGGATGACAAAATGTCCCAAGTTACAAATTCGTATAATTATGTATGAATTCGTTATGACTGAAAATTTTGAGTTTGTTTCAACTTTCAACACTCTCAGTTTCTCGTGATTTTTAAAAACGATATCCTCTCGGAAATATTCGTACTCGTTGTTTCATTTCCGGAAATATTGTTACGGATAATTCTTTGTATTTCTACATAAGTATACATAGATACTTGTGAAAGTCCATTCTTTCATTTCGTGTAGGTAATGTAGGTACATACTTATATACCTTCTATATTGAAGAGCATCATGATGTTTAATGTGTTTATAAATATATTGTAGTTATCTATACGTATACAGTATCTTTATACATAGTGGTATTGTGAAGTATTTAAGCACAATATACCTTCTGGACAAACAATAAATTTACAAAATAATTTACACATTATTACTGATCCTCTCTGTTGCCTATAAAAATCTGTAACTCAAATTATCTTACCAGCATACGAGATTATTAGTTTACGATTCGAAACCAGTTGCATCAATTCATTGATTTATTGCCTATTTAAAGCACAAAATTGACAGATGGATTTACATACATGTATTTACAACAATATGCGGAATTCGAACACATTAATTAACATATACATCAATATACAACATTTTACTATCAGGTGACAAGTAAAATCGGACGATTACGGCTAATGATTTAACATTTAATTATCTAATACAATTTCTTGGGTAGCTTCGATTTTAGCCACTACTTGTAAAAGGAGAATCTAATATAATAATAAAGAATCTCAGTTCGTTCAAGTTTGTCACGAAAGATTCCGGAGTCAATCTAACCCAATTAATAAGATCTTACTAAGACAAAATATTAATATTGTGCATACATCGATTGCGATAAAAATTAGTAAAACAATAATGTGACACGATGATGGGTGGCACTTCACATACATTTAAACTTTTTACGTTACTTAGAGGTGCAAGGAAACCTCAGAATGTACAGAATTTTACAAATATTACAAGGTATTACAAGGTAAGAGCGTTCAAATTTTTTTCAGGAACCATAAGTACGAAAATTCAGTTTTTATCCTTAGTGTAATTGGCGTATGCGATATAAAAAAGCTCTCTTGCAAAGAGGGGTACACTATACACACATCCAATTCTGTACGAAAGATTCTCCAGTAGAATTATCCATCTACTTAAAGAATGAAAAAGATTGCAACACTTATATGATGGCCACATTGGTATTTTTACGTCTCCAACTTCTAAAAGTGTAGAAGAAATTGACAAGCTCGTCTACTAGGCCACAGTGTGACAGCAACATCTTGGGGCTTAGTCGGAATGACTTCGTGCTTAGTGGACACCACTGCAAAATATTTCTGGTGAAGTGGCACCTAGTTTCGGACGCCGTTGACGAAACAATTTTTTAAACTGGCAAACACAACTAGCAATAACATCAAGTTGGCAGTAGCTTAGCAAGTGCGATAATATTTACTTGTGACTGACCATTCAAGATGAAATCACCAAGTTAGTGACCTTATAAACTTTCACAGGACACAGGAGATGTACAACATTAACACTACACAAATATTTGATTGAATTCGCAAAATACAATAAGATGAAAGACGGAGTTCGAGATCGATTAAGGCTTAAAACTACACTTGTCCTTCAAAAGGGCCGAAAGATTGCTTTGGTCTTGTAGTATACCATTTCTGCAACAAACCAGTTTAAAACTGTTATAGATATGTCAATAAGAACCTGGCAGAATAAATTTCACTGTAAAAAACACGAAATCAATTACTCAATGAGGAAATTCTCCACGTCTCCAGGATAAAATTCTGACCCCAACTCATCCTTAAGACGGATGAAATTCCCGATCAGATTCCCACTTTTGTAAACAAGTAGAGCCGGAACACCTTCTTTTTTCTAAGTACCAAGTAAAAACGATTTTTACACATAGTTTCGAAAACAAATTCACACTACATTATTAATGCTGGAAATATTTCATTTAACTTACAAAGAGTTGGCTGACACCAGCTACTGCAGCCCTCATTTTACAGAACTTCACGTTACGATAACTTGACGCTACAGTGCTGAGACAGTCATTCATTTTGAGACACTCTGCGGACCCCTGAATACAAAAACAATAAGCCAACGGAATAAAATATAAGTTTATATTTTTGTTAAATAGCCGAAATTTTGAAATTATTACGGTGTCATATATATGCAGGACAATAGTAACTTTTTCGTTTGAATCGTCAACAACTTTCAAGTACTCCTCTCCCGACATGATTTCTTCTAAAGATCCGAATTCTCTGCGTCATAAAAATTTGACACATCAAAAGCTTGCGTACTGAATTAAATTAAAATAGTATAAATAAATGCGTTTGTGTACAAGGGTGTTTGAGTCTTCAACATAGAGTCCAAGCGTTTTTCAATGAAGTTTTTAAGAATCTCATCAGACATTAAATCATCCTCCAGATCATCTTCACTTTTCTCCAAAGCCTTGAGGCGTTCATCGTCGGCCTACACGTTAGTATACCAAATCATCTTGTACATATTAAAACTCTATTAACGTGAAGCCACAACACCACCAACTCGAAAAGTTAAATCTTCCATGTACTAACCTCTGTTCGACATGTAATGGCGTTATTCCTGCAGATATTAATTAACTCTTGCTCTTTTGCTATTCTCGCCTGTTTTTCATGCTCTTTGAACAATTCCCAGTCCCTTAGAACGCCCTTTGGGCCAGTCTGTAATAATTAAAGATATAATCATGAATAAGTTATTTCCGTCCCTTCTTTATGTTCAACAGTTTACAAACATCCAGGGCACGTCACTCACATTACGAGAATATCCTTGCCAAGAAGAACCTCCATCAGGTTGAGGTGCTCCAGGTCCGGCAGCTCCAGGTCCAGCTACCTGTCCTTCTTCCTCATCCTCACTACTACTACAGTAGTTATGTGATTTTTCCCCCAAGAGCTTGTTCTCTAATGAAGTCATGGTGCTCTACTTGATATTTTGAGACTATACACCAAAACAAATTAAAGTCCCATTAAAATTTATTAATCCAAATTCTATCCTTCTACGCCTAGTTTTCGAGAAGGTCTTCTCACCTCGAGTATATTGAAGCGTGATGTATACTTATTACTGATGCTCCTGCATGTAACAAAGAACACCGATACTTATTTCGACACGTCTGTCTTTTAATGTATGCAGCTACAAAGTCACCACAACGAATATTTAGAAGAGGTCCGTCCGCAGACACATCACCAGTACAGTGAGAATACCGGTGGTTACTGCTTTAATAATATCCCAAGTCTTTCCTCCAAAAGTGAACGTAAACAAATTAAACGATAAAATCGACTAATGGTTCCTCAAATAAAACAATTACGTAATTACTCTCTTGGTATCCCACCGACTGATGGGAAACACTTGATGGAGGAAATGGAATGTGGGGCCGCCGTTGAAACTATATTACTGTATAGAAGAAAAAAAACAAAAATAGGGAAACTATTATCAATTATAAATTCCTGTGGTTAAACAGAAGACAACATTTAGTATTTAGCAACAACTGTATACACAGGCTTCAAGTTCATTTATCAGTAAAATACTATCTATAGAGCCTTTTCTTTACCACAAAAACATAACTTTACACAACGTCAAGAAAAATTAATTAAAATTAATTAAGCTCTTCTGCACACACACACATATGCACAGTATAATAGATTTGTAATTTGTAATACCACAGCCCCAGGAACTTCTACGCTGTATCAGTATCTCGGTTCTCGGTAAAAGCTGCCACAATCCCACAATATCTTTCTCCCGATTCACGTTCACCCCGAAATTAAGCAGCAGCGGAGGATTCCCGTATACTCAATATCAATACTGCTGCTGGAAGTATGGAAACTGTCTTCACATCCATTCACTTCACACGCACACACACAGGTTTTGCTTATAAGTTTTCGGTTTTTAGTCTGCTGGGTCCTGAGTCCTGAATTGTGGGTGTATCGATATATTCTCTCGCAATGATCTTCTATAGAGATGTATTATTCGATGATTTGCATTTCCATTCTACATACATTCAAACTAGCTGGTTATATACCTTTATTTATATATGCACAAATACAAAACACCAAAACCAAAATAAGAGAAGAAGAATGCGTCTAATGTTTTAGCAAACGTACGAAGTAAAGTAAAACGTACCAACTGTTTATTTTATTTCTTCTGGTCTGCTGGCTTTTGTCTGATTTTATTTTGGGTTTAATAGCTTTTTAGTATTGGTAAGAAAAACAAAATCCGAGGGATTTATGTTCAAAATGCAATGAAACAAATGTCCAAAAATAATAATAAATATTGTTTTGTAGTCTTGTCCCTGTCTTCTATTTGTACAAATGTTGTATTATCAACAATAACAAGTAAACGGGAAAATAGAAAACTGAGTATATATTATTTTAATTTTAAAGTTGTATTATTGTATATACTAAAAAGTACTATTAAATTGTATATATATTCAATATATTACATGGAAGGGACGATAGGCTCCTTATAGACTTTCTCAAGACTCAAGACAATGAAATAAACAAAAAAAAACACAACACTTATTTGTTGTTTTAAGTCCTGCTGATGACAAAAGGCTGCAGATGCAAAAAGCACACTTTCCGTTTATTACCCGCGCGCCTTGCCTCTGTAATTCAACATCCAAAACCAAACAGGAACACACACGGTTGCTATATTTTATCATCCAAATCCAAAAATAAAGCTTGTGCACACACGTTCAACGTTCTTTTTTCTTTATTTTTTTAAAAATTATTTTAATTCCTTGTCGCTTATCGCAGGTTCTGAGTTTATTTTGTTAGTGTTTGTTCAGTTATTATTATTATTATTATTCAGTAATAATTATTCAGTTCTTTCTTGTACATTTTTGTGCAAGCAAGATTTTAACTGCCAAAGTTTAACAAGGGTTTTGAACTTTAATTCCCGAATAATTAAGGTAAAATGACATTTGGCTGTAGATTGGTTGTTTGAATTTAATCATTAATTAATCAATAATATAGCCTTAAATAACAAGAAATAAAATGATAAAAAAGAAATAGTAATTAATTAAAATGGAATGATGCTGGTTACTGCGTAAATTTTAATAGGCGGAGGTCTTGATACTTGTAATAATTGCAGCATATAAACAACAATAAAGAAGGCCATTGTTTGTTTGACCCCCGTCTAATTTTTAATTTGCAAAATAAGGGCAAAGATTAAAAATGCCTTTTTCTAAGTTTATTCCAGCGACATTTTGGACATCATTCTGTATTAGAAAATTTTTGGTTTCTTCCGAAATGATATAATTGCAGATATGTCAAATCAATCAGATATTGAAAGGGATTTTTTTTTATTTTTTATATATTTTGTGGTCTCAGGAAATTGCTAAAATCTCAAATTAGTAGAATGATGAGCTAAAGATCAGACGTTTTTCTTATCATCGCCGTATCTTTTCTTACATGGAATATGATTACATACTTTGTTAGGTTGATTCTGTGCGTTAGTAACATTACATAATCATAATTTAGTCTGAATAAGTTGTTATTGATATAATATATTACAGGTAGGTCAGATGTCAGAATTAAATTCAGGATGTTTGTAATTTGTGTGAATGTAAATAATTTGAAGTGTTTCGTTGTTGTATTTCACAGTGATAATTGAGAATGTCTTTTCCGTCCTACCCCACAATAGCAGCGATTGGAGAGAACCTTGATCGTATCAATGCCTTATTTTCACCTTTTCGATCCAAGGGACTCAACCCAGAACATTATGACCAGAAGTTAAAATTTTGGGTGAAGTCAATAGATGAGTTTGCCAATGTAGACAAGAGGATGGTGTTTACCATCAAAGACTTGGAATTAGCTTTTAAAGTTCAAAACCGAGTGTCGGCTTGCTTGATGGACGTCGTGGGACACCTGAGAAAGTAATTACCAACGCATTTTTAGTTGCATATTCATTAACTGGTGAAGTTAAGAAGTAAACTATTTGCTATTACTGCTGTTTGTTTTTTACTTTTTAGCTCTAAAACAATTTTGACAGAGGAAGAGTACTTGCAATCTCTACAGTCACGCAACACTTGGTTATCTTGGTCTGCTAAACCTGTTAAATCAGCTGCCAATTATCTTTTGAGCTGGACACCATTTAATTCAAGTACCCAACAGACTATTTCAAAGGAAACTCGCCTAGTTTATGTTCCAGCTGTTACGGTCAGTCCCTAATAATTTCATTTCAGTCTATGATTTGTTTTTACTTCTGGAGGCATTAAAGGAGAGATTTTGTTTTTTTTAGACCCAAGCTGCATCAGTACTGCTTCACCCAGAATTACAAAATAAATTGATGACACTTGATGAGTGGAAAGAAAAAGTTGGTACCTTAGTAGATCAAAAAGAAGTCGATTTGTTGCTTCGTTATTTTACCGCTACTGAAAGTGTAGCGACGGACAAGTTAGGAGAAACGGAAATCATCAAATTATTAGTGCCAGCACCTGGTCAGACGATGGGTATTACAGCAGCTGAAAAGGGACAATTTGACATTACACGCACAAAAGAAAAGTTGGAGAAAGATTTGGAGATGGTTTTGAAGAAACAAAATCATGCTGAAAATCAGGCTCGAGTAGCACTGAAAGAGGGCCAACGAATGACGGTTAGTGCTTATTTATATATGTAATATTTATATTGTTTACATGGGTTTATTTTAACTTTAACGTACATGTTTGCTTATAGGCCAAGCATCATTTACGGTCGAAGAAGCTTTTTGAGAAGAGATCCGACAAGTTGTGCTCACTCATTGATAATTTAACTGTAATCCTCTTTCAAATCGATGACGCTCAGTCAGACGCACGGGTAAGTGGCACACTGATATCTCATGTGTATGTTTAAGCTCAGCAAAGGCAGCGGGCTTGTGGTTATTATTCTTTCATTTACGTAATCTTTGGTGTTGCAGATCTTGTCAGCATACGAGGCTGGTAAAGAAGCTTTGGGCAAAGTTCTGAAGGATAACAATGTTACTGTTGATAGAGTCACTGATGCCATGCTTGATCTCCAAGAGGTAATTTTATTATATACATTATGTATGGTACGCATCAAAACTGTTTTTGTTGGGATGCCGAAAAAAATATGCAGTGCTGTTAAGCAATCAAAAATACGAATATAAAAAATAAGGATGCGGGAATCTATCAGGCCATTTATTGTTCTTTAGGCTTTGGAAGACCAAGCTGAGATTTCCATGACCCTTGGAAAGGGTGTAGTTGAGGAAGACACGAAACTTTTGGATGAAGAATTAGAAGAATTACTTAGAGCTGACGAAGAAGCTGCAAAAACGCCTCCCACTAAGATTCCTAATGTAGATCACAACACTTCCACAGAAGATGCCATGCTAGAATTGGATCGACTGAATTTAGATGGTATGACGACAAAATATGTATCTATCAAGTACCAATATTAGTTGCAGTAATAAGTCACACATTATTGATGTTATTTTAACTTACATAAAGGATTGGACACCTTATCAGATGCCGAAATATCCAGGGAAGAAAAATCCCCTAGTCAAATATAATTACGTTGAAGACGCTTGTGATATAGATAGAAAATTATTCGACTTTTCTCAACTTTGACGATTTTGAAGTATAAGTACATACATATAAAAATCTACTTTACGCTCTAATATTAATATAAAAATTAAACGATAGGAGTGATGCAACAAAAATCTTTATTTTCGTACTATATCGGTTGAGGTAAAAATAACTAAAAACGTTCGACTGCACTAAGAAGCCACAGAAATTCAAGTCGTCGGTTTGTTCTTTTATTTTTTAACCTATTAATATTAAAATCTATTTTACTTGCATCATTACCTCAAGTTACCTCTGAACAAGTTCGTTTGTTATTGGAATGCATGACTGTATGTGATGTATTATTATAATAAGTAATGCAATGCGAGATGTAGAATTATTCTCATGGTTTTATTCGTTGACTACTGATTACTTGTCAGTGCTAAATGAGAACGGTCTATATGTCATTATATTTTCGAGATTTATGACGTGTGGTGTTATGATACCGAAATACATGAAAATAAACATTTATACACACTTCAAAGAAATTCATTGTGTTTGTGAATCACAAACAAAATAAATTTAATACAAATCATCCAGATGAAAAAGTACAGGACTTTTTTTGCAAAATGAGATATACACGATATGTCACTAATCTAAGCAATATTTATGCAAATTCATTACGAATATTTTTTTTCATTACAAGGAGAACCAACAAAGAAAACCATTGCCTAACAGTTAGCATTTTTTAGAAATCAACTTCAAACGTGACATGAAGACTTCTAGGCATTTAGTAGTCGTCCAGATCTCCCGCGTAATCATCTAATTCATCCAACTGTAAACTCTGGAAGTCAACTTTGTATCGAAGTAGGCCTGGAAATTAAATGAGAATTAAGAGTTGAACTACATTAATTATAAGCACACACGAAAAAAGGTACCAAAATCAAAAAACACACTTATGGAAATGTATGACACAAATACACAATTTTACGCTAAAATGATACATGAAATGGAACATTATAATAAACAAACTAATTTCCAATCAAAGCTCTTCGTGCAAATCTGTATCGTCACATAACAAAACAAAACTTTTGCTCTACGGTAAGACTGACTAACTTAGTACGTTATAAAGATTTTTCTATCCCTAAAGGAGCCCAAATGATTCACACGCACATAGACATTAATTAGGTTCTCTGTCTACGACGTGTGCCGTTTAATAGCGAAGAAAAGGCATTCCAGCGAAAATCAAAAAATCTGGCACTTTGCATGACAACTATAGTAATGACAATAATATCATAAAGAACATCATAATGATGGTGCAAAACGAAAATAACTGCAGAAGAATCTGTACAACATCTATGTTACAATCGATCAATGACACATCAAGTTCACTTGGATGTAATCAAATTTCCCAACCACATACTGAAGAATATTGAGGAGCAATTAGTAATCATCCAAGTCTACGTCGTCTAATGGATCGTCAGCTTGCAATGATTGGAAATCCACTTTGTATCGCAACATCCCTACCACCAATCAAGTCACCATGTTCATTCATCTCATATATCACCAGTAGGATCCCAGTGTTCCAAATTACTCTTTGTTTATATAATTTATTACATCCGAACTACGTCATAATTACTATCTTTAGATACTATTCACCGTTGTTATCAACGAAGAAATACTTTTAGTATCACATAATTACCTTACCTGACAATGTGAAGTATACATTTAGATAGTGTTAATAATGTTAGTCACTAAAAGATCATATCTTAACATGTGTGTTAAAAAAGTGTGTTACCTCCTATTCCTCCGAACCCTCGAACAAATTGGGAACCTTCTTGTGATTTATCGGTAATGATTTCCAAAGTTGCTCCAAAATTCTTATAATTATTGGCTATCCATTCGAGCAAAGGCTGACATTCATCTAATTCCAATTCCACACCCGTCTATATGTCATTTGAAAAGTGTTTAGTGATCAACTAGTTATAATACCATGACATTTATGATGTTAAATAATAAATATTAACAAAAACCCTACTTCTTTGTCTGTGAAGTGTGTTTTATCTTTTTCTTGTTCGGGCGTTAAGTGTAAAACTTTGACTTCCCCTGATGCATGATTTTTTAAGACGTATCGCTGAATGTCCAAGTTTTCCCAGCATATTAAGGTTTCCACAGAGCCCAGCTCCAAGGCTTTCAAAGTGTCTTCAACTCCAAAGCAGTACTTCCCAGTATCTTGACTAATCTCGTCAAAATACCGGCCTGTGGAAAACATGAAAATATAATATAGTTATTTGTTATTTCACTTCTCAATCAGTTTACCAAATGTTCATCAATATTGAAAACATTTTTATAAGTAGTACCTATCAATTTCTTCTCTTGGATGAATTTGACATTTTGAAGAGACTCGGCAGCTAACTCAATTGCTTGATTAAATCCATTTTCACCTCCGTATGACACATCCACCAATTTAATTACTTTTGCTTGAAGTCTCTAAATAAAGAAGCGGACGGTCAATTCACAATCAATTACAATACACAAATTCATTAATCCTTTATTTATGCCCTGAAATCAATCAGAACCATTATAACTATGGGTACAAAACTACTCAAGAATCATGGATTTGATTTGTTATAAAATTATCCAGGAGAAAACCAAAGAACTATCTCTAGGTTACTTACTGGATCAAACATATCAGACTGACTAAGCTCCGTTTTAAAATCTGCGGACCCTGCCAGAATTAATCCAGCGATATTCGGCTTATCGTTAGTAATGAAAAGTTGGGTGGCAACTTCAGCTACTTTTCTCACATAATTGTGTCGTTTTTCCATACGAAGTCGAGCAAAACGCAAGGCAGACTGTCCACCACGGCCTATCAACAAAACCATATTATGAATAAGTCACTACTGCAGTACATTTAAACAATTAACTTCACTAATGAGCACCTAATAGAATAATAAAAGTATTCTAACCGTGCTTCTTTGGAAGATCAACAGTAAACTTGTGAAGAACTTCTCGTGTATTTCCCTGAAGTGTTCCGAAAAGTGCTCCATTACCATCCATGACAATAAAACCAAATTTATTATCATCAGCCAAAAGGGCGGTCAACGCCTCCGTATGGAACTACAAGAAAGAAAGTCATTTACAGCATTAACTCACAGAACATAGTGCAAGCATAAATAAAAATATCCCCATAATGATACCTTGTTGTCGCAAAGATATAGTGAAGTGTTAATGGGTTTGAAAGGCTCGAAGTCAATATTGACTTTCTTTTCCTTCCCCTCCTCCGTCACAATTGTGCCGCAATAAATGACAAGTCCATTAGGAGGAACTAAATTCAACAAAAGAAAAAACAACTCTAAAACTTTACAAAAACAATTCTCTCATGACAATTTCCCAACAAATCTCTCCATTTTATACGCTCATATCGAGAAAAATCCCAAGAACAACAACAAAACTACTTATATAATCAATCGTATACTATCTACTGTATCAATCCTATTACCCTTCGTGTAAAGTTTGAGCTTTTGTTGAACAGAGGTAATGGCCCCAAGAACAGAAAGACGATTTACTCTTGATTTGATATTAGAAGCAGTCCCAAACTCATCGGCTAACATTTTGCTTACTCTTGAGATTTGGTCCTTAGGAGGGATAATTAATGAAATCATGCTTGTTCCGTTCCTGTCAAAATTTCAAGTTCACGCATGATTAATTTCAAGTCCACACATCCTTCCCTTATCCCCACTATTAATTCCCCTCATTTTAAACTCCTTCACAATCTCAATCCCCTCAATTTCCAAGTACATACGTTTACATTCCCTATATAACAATTGCATCATAACATAACACGACCATACATTCCCCTTCCAATCATATATAGGATCATACAGATAATTATTCCATATTCTTAAAGTCTAGTAAATAAATTCCTAAAATAATAATGCATACTTTAAAAAATCATAAAATAATAATACTAGTTAAAAATTTTAAAAAAATCAAAATAGCAGCTGAAACTGGAAAAAACTGCATACCCTCTAGCCAATTCCAAGCTCTTGATGAGCTTTTTAATCTTCCACATCTCGACATTTCGGTCCGCCGACGACTCGTCGGACACGTACGGTGAGGCCGACATTGTGCCTGATTTCAAGGGTCAAATCTAGTCACCGGGTAGTAAAAATTGAATGTTAAATTAGCACCGACAAAGTCTACGGCTGGGAAGTTGAAGGAATGAATTAAAATATGGAAAACTGACTGTGTGTGGATAAGCGGCGTGGAAGTGAAAGACGACCCGACCGAGCTCCTCTCATCCCTCACAATTCTCAATTCTCATGTACTCAGAACCGTTCGACTTGCAGTGCGTTTGCCTACTCCGGCTATCCACAGTGTCAAGGAACTCTGAGCGCCAAATTTGAAAATCTTCGACATTCCATTATTCCCTCAAGCCACACATACACACACACACAATCATCCACACAATGCCACAGAGCATTTGAGCATTTTGCAAGCTTCAAGACAATAAAGGGAGATCCGCATGCTTCGTGCTTCCATGCTCTGCTCTCTATCTCTACTCTCTACTCTCTAGTCTGCTCATCGCTCTCAATCATTTCTATAGATTTCTATACAGCTTTCTATATACTACACATGCATATCGAAATATTCAAAAGTACCAATTTCTATGTGGAAGGTATAGAAATTAGTACTTTTGGGTCCATACGTACATACCATCGGCGAAGGTTCCCTACGTACACATTTCTGCACCTTCCACACAGAAATTGGTACTTTGTGATACTTTGTCGAAGATTTGTATGTATGGATCCCGAAGTACCAATTTGTATATTTTCAACGTTGAAATTGTACCTTTTGATACTTTGCTGAAGGTATGTACTATTAACTAGGTACAAGCCTTTTGCTCGCATGTCGCATACTTGAATGCTCAGGCTCACTATGAAAGTAAAGCAAAAGCAAACCTCGAAAACAAGTATTTTTTTAATGAAGCACGTATTCATATGTTGTTTCATCATGATCAGCAGGACGACTCTATATTATTAACGATTTCATGATAGCATATGGTATATAAGTATAACTGGATTCTAGAGAACATTAATACGGTAATATTTAAGCATGGTAGAGTAGAGATTACAACGTTTGATGCGTTTTTTGGGACGCCGATCCCCTGACTGTACAGATTCTATGTATGTGGTACGTCATCAATGGAAGGGGCACTGTGAGACAAATTTTGTACTGTAAAATAAGTACCTACACATTTTTAGGCTTTAGGTAGTAGTTAGTAGGTTGTACTTTATAGAATCATTAGGATGATGTACTATACTATAAATGATGTTGTAGCTTGAATTTTGTGCTTAATTGTACATAAAGCTAATATATGTGTGTGTTCAAAATTAAATGTACAGACCACACTTGAGCACAACTGTATTAACACTTAACACAATAGGTATTACATAAATAATAAAGCATTAATGAACATCGTACTTGTGAATAAACTTAATTTTTTAATAATAACGGAAGCATGGAGCGTTATAATTCACGTTTATTTATTTATTGAATACTTGTAATTATTATTATTATGGCAATGAAATAAATTGTAAGGTTATTATTGTTATTGATATCATCTTGTCTACGAACGATCATGTTATTATTATTGTTCAAATTCAAACATTATATAGCTTTATACGAATCTATAATCTATGTATATAACTAGAAGTACTTATATCATTTAATGGGGTGTTGAAAAATTCATTAACGTGATTTATTGTTGATACATTGATTAAGGTTACTATATTTGTTGTTCGTCACATGTATAGCTCCTTATTGAGTGATTACTTTGTCGGACCGTACTCGAACCCGTACTCGAAATCGAAAAATCGAGTATCGATTCAATCGTACTCGTACCCGTACTCGTCACCATAACGGGTACTCGTATGTGTACTCGAAATTGGTGAACGAGTTCCAGTTGCAATACTCGGACTCGTTTCGTACTCGAGAGTACGGAACTGTAAATACCGAAAAATCGTACTCGTACTCGTTTCATGACTCGATATAG